>JAOPJJ010000080.1:12965502-12978469 GCA_027122795.1 Enchelyopus cimbrius | reverse complement strand
CAAAAACAACATTTACTGGTTCGCCGACCTGTATTTGTATTTGGAAATCCACCGCCTGCCCCCCCCTTCCTCGGGATTACCGTCTCCCCTAAATAAAAATATAAAAACCCCCCCCCCCCCCCCCCGCATACGTTTCAGCTGTGATTAATGGCAATGCGGTTTCTATTTTAATGGCGCACTTAATTATGTTGTGAAAGAAATGTGATATAATAAAGTAAACTGATTGGAATCGACGTATCGTTATTTGTCTCTTCTATTGTGCAACGATATCTGGCAACTAATAAAAAATGGCGAAGATCAAACAATGTGATGTGTATTCGTACCTCAGGGGGTTCATTTGAATAGCGCTGAGTGCGCACATGGTTTATCTTCTATTTTAATGATTTCAGTTTTGACTCGCAGCCCGCCAGTGCTGAATACCCTGCCCTAGTTATCACGTCTATATGCGGCAAACGCCTACAATTGCTTAGTAAATAATCTGCGACTTAGTTCGCTGTTCGTGTGGCTCTGGCTAGGCCAAGGAGAGAGCGCGCCCAAAAGATGTATAAATGGACGAGATCCATGAATGCATCAATGTGTTCCGTATTATGTTTTACGCAGGAACGTAAATGAGGGCAGTGGATTATTAGGCAGTGCCAGTCGAGCCCAGCAGGGAGCGCGGACTCGAGAGGGGGGGGGGGGCGAGAACAAGGCTCTCGAGCCGTCGTGTCTCCTCCCACCTCATGAATATTCATGAGCCAAACGCTCTGCGTGTCCTTACGCGATGACGCAACGCGACAACTGCGGGTCCCGATTGCTGCAGCCGCTTGTCAGTGTGACGAAGATTGGCACTCAGGTAAGCTGTCACTCAAAATCTTCTTTTTCCGTTCCCTATCAATCAAACAATCTGGGCTGCACAGAAAAAATGCCCAGGGCAAGAATCGCGGACGTATTGAGAACATCGGAGGGGGTTTGGATGGGGAAGCGGCGGGAACGGGGCCACTAGGAAGAAATAAAAATCTGTCTGGGGGAAAAAAAAATATGTCGGGCGTTTTGTGGGGGGCAGAGGAGGATTGTGGAAAGGCAAGGGCGAGTGCTCGAAGCAAGGCCCTGCTTCAGCCCTCACAGGGGAGGGAGAGGCAGCTGTCCTCGCATGATTGATTGACCGACGTGGGCAAGATTTAGGAAACCTAACCGGCTAGCATATTAGCTTCTTTTTTCAAATGTATGTTATACAGACAAATTACATGTAGAAAAACAACAACCTAGCCTATTGTTGTACTAATGAACGATGCTATTAGGTCTAACGGGGTGCTATCTACCGAGGAGCTGGTATAGACAGCCACAACATGGAAAGAAAGCATTGAGCTGCTAATAATCCGCAGCGGAGGCTTTTAGCTCGCTGTTAGCATGGGGGTTAGTTTTTTGGCAAAGGGTTCCTTGCTAAATATGGCGCTTTGCATGTCTGCTTGGTGTCATAACGGGCTTGTGATCGCCAGATAGCCATCATCATTCCTGGTATTAACCCTGCTTGTTTAAAAATAGCCGCCCGGCTAGTAGCATAGCCTACTTTAGCAAGCTACCTAGCGGCTAGGTACCTTGCCCAAGTACACTAGCTGCACGGCTGTTTTATTTTAAATGATCGAGATGTTTTCATTGCTGTAATATTACGAGTCGTAAAGACAGTGCGGTGGGTTGTTGGACCAATATACACAACTAGAAGCAAATGTTAGTATTTGTATTTCTCTCCAGATATCTTCTAATATTGTTACCGAGCGCGCGCGTGTGTGTGTGTGTGTGGGTGATCGCAACATGGGTTGCATGTAAAAGTTGACTTAATGGGATATCAATGAAGCTTCTTTGAATGTTAGACCACCCAACAGGCTGTGGACTAAAATTTTGAGGTTACTACTTAAAACTGAAATGATTTAATACATGTTTTTCTAATATGTTATTAACTTGGTCCCATAATACATAAAGAATATACACGCCCACATGTTTTTTGGTATGTGGTTGTTGCTTCAAGGGGCATAATGTCACTTTGGAGTAATCTGCATGAAACATGCTACAAGATTAAAAAAAACACAAATATATGATCCATTCCAATGCAAATGTTTCCTTGTTCCCAGTCCATTACAATGAAGCCCTATTACATTGAATGCATTTGTCCCCTAACAAAGTCAGTCACACCATCTTTATTGAACTTTTAAGTTCAATCTCCAATTTAAAATAAAATAATGTGTTTAAATCCTCATCTCCTTTGATCTTGGCTTTGTGTGTGTGTGTGTGTGTGTGTGTTGTAAAGGTTGGCCCTCGGTCCCACCTCTCTATAATGCCCCAGTGTTTGCAGCATCTGCAGTGAACATGATGGCAGCCCAGTCGGTTTCCATAGACAAGTACCAAGAAGGAGAGCAGCAGGTGGGTCTCGGGAAATCCTGTCCGGGGCGCTCTGAATGTATGAGTATTTCAGACTATCTGTGTAGTAGTACTCTAAAAGCACATGTAAGCACATGATTATGGATTGTGGCATTTACAGTAAATGCGTCCCCACAGTAAGATCGGCCAATCAGAACAGTGCTCTAAACAAGAGGGTGTTCTTCATGCAATATAAGACTTATGTTCACCACATCGGTTTGATGTATTCTATTTGGACTGCGATGGTCTCAGATCACAATCAGCCACAATTAAATACCCGTACAGCAGACCTATTAAACAACGGTGAAACACAGAAGCAAGCCCTCTACCCTTGAACCGCTCCTTCTCCGTACGCATATGCAAATCACCCTGCTACTACCCTCCTGGTGCCGAGTGCCTGAAACACGCTGGTGTTCATAAAGAGAGCGGGGGAAAGATCTGTGACTAATGAGTAATGTTCCACCCCAAGCAAACAAGTATTTTTAGCCCTCGCTTCGAGATCAGTCCCACTCATTGTTACCCCAGTCACATGGTTGAGGCTGGGATTTCTGGCTGGGTCCGTCCCGTGCTGGGTCTGTGCCCGCCTGCCTGGCCTGCTGATAGCCACAGGGGGGCAGGTTCTGGGTGCTCGAGCCCCAACCAAAGGGAGAACGGGGACACACTTGATTCCCAGTTATCCAGCACACCCCCCCCTTTTTGTTTTTTAGAGGAGCATGACAAAAACAGCATTATAAAGACATGGCGCCCGACATCCCATAATATGCAGTTGGATCATTAACAGCATCTCCTTTACCTTGTCCATGCAGGATTGCGTCTTGACATTGGATAAAAGTAATAATCAATGATGATTCATAATCAATACGTAATATGTTTGTGTACTGATTTCACAATAAAGCCTGCTCAGTGGGAAACCTGATGAAACAGGAACCAAGCCAGAGGCGGGTCAGACCCAGGCCACCCTCCTAGTGCAGCTTTGTCTCGTTAAAACAACAGCTCTTCATAAGGACCCCCCCCCCGCAGCTAGTTCACATGATGACTTTATTTCATCCTGCATTCTCTGTTCCCCGCTTGTTCTCTTGCTTACAGTCTACCCCCTTTGTGGGTGCTCACATATCATCTCATCCGTTTGCCCACAGATGCAAGGTGTGGCCCAGGCCGACGGGGACTCGGAGCAGAAGTTCATCGAAGGGTCGTTGGTGGAAGCTCCGAGCCCCGCCCACAATGAGCCACAGACGCCCATGGACGCAGACAAAACCGCCATATATCGGTACTGGCCACTTTCATCCTCTCTCAGTCGCCCGGTGCCTCTCGCTGTCTCTCTATTGGCTCTCTCTCTCTCTCTCTCTCTCTCTCTGGTCTCATGTCTACCATGCGGATGAATGGGGGAGATCCTGATTACAAAAGCGTTTCCGACAAACTGGCTGGTTCAGGTCGGTGTGTGCAATGTTTCTCACACCCGAAACTACATTTTCCTATATGCACTGAATTGTCAGCGCCACTGCAAAAAAAAAATTGCAGACAAAAAAATACTTATTTTGCAACATTTATTTATTTTTCAGTTTTTCAAGTTCAAGGCACATTTGCACAATGATCTGGTCTCAGCAGATACTTTGACTCTGTTGGTTGTTATGTGATATTTGGAAGCTCAATCTACATTTTTCACAAAAGAATGTCACCAGAAGTAACCATTTAAAGGGTTTTTTTTTTTTTTTTTCTTCCGGGGGGGCATGCCCCGGACCCCCCTAGCGTTGCTAGGTTAGCAACTCACAGCACCACTGCTACAAAAAAATCTAGGGGAAACACTGCACTTTGCATGAACTGTTCAAAATCAGATTTACCTTCCATACACTATGAAAGAAATACACATACACAAGTGCCTGCAAACGATAAGTGAGAATTGTGTGGGAGTGTGTGTGACCACCTCTGAACTGGATTCCTCATGCGTCGGGCATTCGAAGTAGATTGGTCTTCAACTGTTCCAGTGTGACACCCGTCTTATTGGCCATGTGTGAACAGGTTCAGAGAGAAACCAATCCTGGTGTTGTTGCTTTGTCCGCCTGATCCAACGGTATCTTCCGAGCACTAAGCGTCTTTTCTCCTGAATTGGCAGTACACATTTAGCCTTGTTATCCTCCTGTAGTGCATTGGCTTATTGTAGCGGACCGAGAAAGCTGTGTTTGGATCCTGAATTCGTCAGTGCATCACACAGCACTAATCCTGAAGATTACCATGGTAAAAAAAAGACCATATTTGATTCGTTTTTACAGAGAGGGAGGGAAAGATTTAGGCGATCCAATCATACTTTATGATTTGCATTATGTTTGTAAACCTTTATACATTAGCAAACATTGCCAGGTCTTTCCTTGGAATCGGATCGAAGTGCATATATGCTTACTTGTATATCATTATAATCTGTATATAACATATAATGTTCCTATAAAATATGTTAATAATATTCCCATGTTAAAGACATCCTCCGCTCAAACAGTTGTGTTGTCTGTGGTCTTTCCTCAGACACCCTCTGTTCCCCCTGTTGGCTCTGCTCTTTGAGAAATGCGAACAGTCCACGCAGAGCTCGGACTGCATCACGTCGGCCAGCTTCGACGTGGACATCGAGAACTTTGTGCGCAGCCAGGAGAAGGAGGGCAAGGCCTTCTTCAGTGAGGACCCCGACCTTGACAACCTGGTGAGGGGCAGCACGGGGGCCGGGGGACTTTTGCATTTTTTCAAACCAAGATTCGCAGTCCAGTCTATCGCTTTCACTTTCGCATTCGCTTTCTCTCTCTTGCGCTCGGTCTTTGTGTCTTTAGATTATAGGGATTCCAGTTACAGAATAGATGAGATAAGGCCTTCTAACGGCTTATCTGTATGTTTTCTCCCCTAGAGACAAACCAAGAAGTGGTGAAACTGCCTTTCAATTGCAATGTTTCCAGCATCTTGGGATGTTTCACACCCTTGCACACTATTGAAGAGCATAGGTGTGTCAATCCACTGCAGTGCAAGTCACGACTTGCATCAGATGTTAAGGGTCTTGCCCAAGGTGCACTTCTTTATTTTACAAACCTAGCACCACAGCATAACGGTAAACGTAGCATGTAACTTCAGAAACCTTTTTTTACCTTATTTTAGCAAGGCCTCTTGTGTAGACATCTAGAACCGTATTTGGGTCTCAAACCCTACTTGGCTCTTTTACTGATTACATATGGCTGAAGGAAATGAATTGTATAACCGAAAGGAAATTACATTGCATTTTTTGTCTTTCTGCAATTCACTGCTACATTTCAACAAGTGAATAAGTTAGTGTGCTGTTGTGTCATTGGAATCAAGACAAGCATCTCATCAGTTTAAGACAAACCCTTGCAGCAGATGGCCCCATTATATCGGACACGCAAAACCCAGCCGCACTGAATTGTCACGCTAGAGCAGTTTAGCATAAGGTAAAAAAAAGGCTATAAGAACCATTTCAAGTAATGATTTTTTTTGGATGGCTGTGCCATTAGGTTCCAGTACTGCCCTACTCTAGAGGATCGGATAGAGTCAACCAAAGTACAATCCCAGCTGCCGGGGATGCATTTTGTACACAGGAGTGACAAACACATGATGTTCTGTTGCCTGTCACATGGGCCGGTATCCCTGGCAACCATCCCAGCCAGGCCCATCTTTACATTGATGTGGTCGGGTGGTAATTCCACCCTCTGTAATCTTGCGTCATTTAGCTCTATCATGGCCATTTACGTATTGTCTACCAGTTGGTTCCTTGGGTTTTTGTGATCTACGAAATGGCTTGAGAGTCATGGGAAATGACTTGTGTAGTGGTTAAGTACTGGACACAAGAAAAAATAAAAAGACGCTAGCTTTGGACATGCTAACTACCAACATAAAATGTCCATATCCATTTGTCCTTTAGCTGGATTTATTCACCTCCGTGCCCAGTACGAGCTGTAGAGCTTCCAGCCAATGGTGCACTGTCAATGTGCTTCCTCTAAAAGTCCTTGTTTTCAACTCTGACAGGCTTTCTGCTTCTTTCTCGCTTGATCCGGGCTGTTTGTTATTGTGTCTTGCTCTGAAATCATTTGAGTTTAGAACCGTTTTGAAACTTGAGTGGGATTTGGAGCGTGTAGCCTATATCCGATATCAAGGGGTTGCTGTGTTGGACTTCAGGAAAACATAGCTCCGTGTTATCTAAGGTGAAGGAGGGATACTATTGCAATGGAAATAGAGAAATGTCCTGCAGCAACTCCCAAGAGTTGAATGAGACTTCTCCTTGGGCGAGACTTGGTTAGACATAATAATAGCAATAGACTGGATCAAGTGTCAGGTAAAGAAAAATGTTTCCCTTCCATAATCTTTTCAGACACATCAATGCTGGAAGCGACAAAAACAGCTTGTTAGAAGATGCACATTGACGAGTCTGAAGAAGCTCAGAGAAGCTCTTGTTCAATAATGAACCAATAAAAAATTTTTTTAATGGGTTCTTATGACACTAAACTTTTTAAATAGAGAAGTTTAAAGTGAAGATTTCACCCATGGGTTCTCTTGCGCTAACTTTGATAGCAGTACTTTTTCTTCTTTTTCAATATAAATCAAGTTTTACCCACATTGTGTATGCGATGAGTGTTCAGGTGAAAAAAATTGGAAGTTATCCCTTCAATACTTGGTGTACGTTACTACAACCACACGTGCAGTAGGCATGGCTGGGGTTATTATGTCATCACATGGCTTGCGTCGTTGTAGGACCTGCTGTGGACCATGGGATGGTTCACTGAGCATCAAGAGATACAATCGTCAAACGTGTTTGGGTGATTTTTATCACCAAGACATTTCACGGTCCAATCCATCCAAGACTGAATCAGCTTTTCAGAAAAACTGAAAATCCTAACAGTGCAGATGGAACACAGATGTTCTGGTGTAAGATCAGCACCGACTACTGCAGAAAGAAACACTTTATAGTAAGGAATGGCTATAAATGACTAATAAATGATTAATTAAAGATTAGTAAATGATAATACATTATTAATAAATGATAATAAATCATGATTTCATTCGTAATTCATCATGAATTCATATTTTATTAGATTAAAAGATTTATGAATAATTTATGAACCATTCATGTAATTACTACAATATATGTCAAATTATGAAATATGAATTTATGATTATTACTAATGAATTAATGATTTATTGTAATTTATTATTGATTTATAGCCATTCCTTATTATAAGGTGTGGCCCAGAAAGTGAGTCTCAAGTGGCCCTTCCCCTCCTTCCCCCCAGATGGTGAAGGCCATCCAGGTGTTGCGGATCCACCTGCTGGAGCTGGAGAAGGTGAGCGACCTGTGCAAGGACTTCTGCAGCCGCTACATCGCCTGCCTGAAGACCAAGATGAACAGCGAGACCCTGCTCAGTGGAGACCCCGGGAGCCCCTACTCCCCCCTGCAGGGCCCAGGCCTGTCCCCCATCAAGACCCAGGTACACCACGGGCACACACACACACACACACACACACACACACACACACACACGTGCACACAACAAGACCACATCAACAACAAGGTGTATCTGGTTGGTTTGTACTCTGTATTTGAAGGGTGTGTGTGTGTGTGTGTGTCCTCAGACTCCGACCTCCTTTGCGGGGACCCTCAGTCCCCAGGGTCAGATCATGGTTCAGGCATCCGCCCTGCAGCAGGGCAACGTTACCTTGACGACCGTCAACCCCACCCAGGTGGTAGCAGGTAACGACATTCATATACTTTATACGCAGAACTTTTTGTATTTTTTATTTTTATATTCACACTTGCATTCCCCACCCACAAAAAAAGATAACAGATTAAATGACATGTTCAGGACTTAATGCCCGAAGATGTACTGAGTAGACGGCTAACTAATGAGCAGCTCAAGCTGTTTGACTTCCTGCCAGACGGTGGCCTCAGGAGGACATAACAGTGGAAGCACTCTTCTCGCTTGTTTTGCTTCCTCCCACTGAGGGGAGCTACCTCACTCTGTGTGTGTGGTGTGTGTGTTTGCGTTTGTGTGTGTGCGCGTGCGTATCCATTTCCAGGTGGAACGGTCTATCAGCCGGTTACCGTAGTAACCCCCCAAGGCCAGCTAGTGACGCAGGCCATCTCCCCCGGGACGATACGAGTCCAGAATAACCAGGTGAAGCACCACACTACACTACACAGACACTACATAGACACATACACACGCACACACACACATATACAAGAAAGACACACACACACACACACACACTGTAAACAAACGGGGTATTCCCCACAGTAAACCAAAGGAGTGGCTTATTCTCTAGGGGGGGGGGGGGAGAGGGAGAGTCCGCTCTTCAAACGAATGGATTATAAAAACTACCTCTTTGAATAACCACTACGTTGAATATCGCTAATGGCCTGTTGTTGTGAAACACGCTACGATTTATATGTAAATAATTAAAAAAAATAAACGATGTCTCTGTGTTTTCAGCTCCAGCTGCAGTTCCACCAGGACCTGAACCCGTTCAGCCACGATGAGAACTCCTCCAAGAACAAGAGAGGGGTTCTGCCCAAGCAGGCCACCAACGTCATGCGCTCCTGGCTCTTCCAGCACATCGGGGTGGGTGTGGTTGCGTGTGTGTTCCTGTGTGTGTGGGTGGGTGCGTGTGCGGGGTGCGGGTTTGTGTGTGTGTACCATTTGGCATTTAGGGGGACACGTCTGCGTACTACTGACTAAAGGACGGTTTATACTTCTCCGTAAAGTGCTGTATGCGGACACGGAGACCCTCTCCGTAGTACCCTCTCCGTACTCATCCGATATTTTTTTACTGTCTGTCACTCCGTTGAGGGAAAACGGGAGACGGCAAGGGCAGTGATTGGTCCTCTAACAACATCATTTACAGAATGACTTTTCCGGTTTGACTACCACTGGCAAATTGCACTACTTACTACTGTAAATAGTTGCACTACTGTAAATAGTTTATTTACATTTAAAGCATTTCATTTTACATTTTTATCCCTTTTTAATTACAATCTGCTGTATGCACGCATCAAGCAACTGTGAACTTCAACCTGTTTACTTTACCTGTTGACTTGCCGACGGAGAACTTTGAAGGCTCGAGGGGTCTCCGTGGTGACTGAGACGGATTACGTATTACGGAGTAGGAGAAGAATACCCCGGCCTTAAGCCATCCTGCCTTTTGAAAGGTCCAGTGTATTTAATTCTCCTTTGACCCAACGGTCCTGCTGTATTTATAGCAGAGCTTCTGGGGGGAGATGGCACAGAGCCTGGAACAGGAAACCCAAAACTGAAGGGGGCGTGGTTATGTATCGTTTCCTGTTTCGTTACGGTGGTATTCTACGAGGGACTCATTTGCCAGAGTGGAAGACAAATTCAGGACTTATTTATAATATAATATTTATAATATGTGTATTTCTACAGGTGTCTGCGTAGTGACTGTGTTGTAGTGACGAGTGTTGATTTGAAATAATCTTTTTCTAAGACAAACTCAAACAAAATGTATCAAAACAAGTAAATGTGACATGAGATGATGAGATGTGTTCAACCAGAACTGATCCTGTCTGCTATCAGATAGTTCAGATCACGCTTTGGAAGTCAGTTTTTTTTGAGAGACTAATTGAAAACATGCCACACACTGCATAAACACATTAGCGTGGCATCACTGACCGCTAAGCAGCATCAGCTGCATGACTTCCTGCCATATGGTGGCCTTCAGGGGACATTAAAGTGGAAACACCTTTACCCCATGAGATGTAACACACTGCACAGAGGGGTCTGCCTACAAGTGTGTGTGTGTGTGTGTGTGTGTGTGTGTGTGTGTGTGTGTGCGTGTGCGTGTGCGTGTGCGTGGTTTGTTCCCACTCCATAAAGAGGCATGTTCTTCAAGGGATCTGGGGCAATGCATTATTGGCTAATACTAACCATTTGGTGACATAGCCTAGCCCAGAACCACCACTACTAGACATGCCCTGGAATGAACCCAGTATGAAGGCAGAATAGTGCCTCACTAGTGAATGCAACGCACACATTTAAACCAAAAGCTACGTCAAACTGGAAGGAGGAACGGGATTAGGAGGTTAAACATGGTTGTGTCGTGTGTGTCCTCTTAGCACCCGTATCCCACAGAAGACGAGAAGAAACAGATTGCCACCCAGACCAACCTGACCCTACTACAGGTCAACAACTGGTGAGTCACGCGTGACGCCCCCCCGCCTGCCCCCCCCCCATGATACCCTTTCATTCAATACACCTTTTTAACGTCAACTTTAACAACAAAAATCTGAAATACTCGTCATACTGGTCGTTCTCCTCCCCCCCTCTTCCATTTGTCTCCTAGATAGAAGATAGATAGATAGATAGATAACTAGGTAGGTAGGTAGATAGATAGATAGAACTTTATTAATCCCCGTAAGAGAAATGTGTTTATTGCAGCAGTCCAGCAGCATTGGAAAACACAAGACGAAATGCAAAACAATAAAAACATACAAGTACTAATGAAAAACAAAATAGACGCTATGGTAAATGCTAAACTAAATGCTAAAGTAGGGACAAGACAGACAGAACAAACAACAACAAACGGGGCAAACTAAGCGCTATAAAGACTATAATAACTAGTGTTTCCAGCTTTTATATAAATTAGTGTTCACATAAACACTCCTGCCCTCATCTTTGCTGTTGTTTTTCCTCTCCCTTCCCTCTGTGCCCTCCTCCTCCTCCTCCCCTCCTCAGGTTCATCAACGCCCGGCGGAGGATCCTGCAGCCCATGTTGGACGCCAGCTCCTCGGAGACCCCCAAGACCAAGAAAAAGACACCCCAGAACCGGCCGTTGCAGCGCTTCTGGCCCGACTCCATCGCCTCGGTGGGGGGGAGCCAGCAGGTCACCATGCCCGACGGTACGTCATTACATATCCGATGAGGAGGTCTATAATTTCAGGTGAACACTAAACTAAATGAAAATATGTATTAAACAAACCGGACGACGAGACGAACTGCGCAGCATCTGGGGGCAGCGGTCTTCATCTATGAGGGTTCAACCTGCTTGGTTCCAGAGGTGACTGAAAAGGTTGAAATCAAAGATTATAGAACGGAGCAAGATGGATCACTGGGCGTCATGGAGGTGAAGTACGGAGAATGGACACCATTTTAGTAAGCCAGCTCAACATTCTAGGCAAGATTCAAGCCAATAAGGCCACATAGGATTAAAAATAACTTGTATAAATACATTTAATTTCACACAAATAAATACAATTTCACGCTGGGCAATTCCACCATATTCTTATCGACCACTAGATGGCCCTGAGCTTACTAAAATGGCGCCCATAAAATACTGCACTGTTGTAAACATATTTTCCAGCCCGTGATCTATTTTGCTCCGCTCTATAATCTTTGGTTGAAATGCATTGCGTTGACATTTTGGTTGAAGCGAAATCGCAGGTTGAACAACAGTCCAACCTGCCTTGTTTCTATGGAGGCTGCAGAAACGGCTTGCTCTCAGCAAAACCTCAAGTCCTCCACTAAATCCCCCCTCTTCCCCACCCCCCCCACCATGCAGGCACCATGGTGACCATGAGCATGGAGGGCCTGCAGAGCCTGACGTCGGACGGCGCCACGCTGGCCATCCAGCAGGTGATGCTGGGCGGCCACAGCGAGGACGAGTCCCCGGAGAGCGGCGAGGACGAGGACGACGCCGACATGGCCGGGCTGGGCCTGGACCACAGTGACTCGCTGCAGTAGAGCGCGCGAAGGGACGCGCCAGACACACACACACACACACACACACACACACATGCGCACGTGCATATACACGCGCACACGCAAGCACGTGCATGCACACACACTCGATGCATCCTAGATTATACCGTAAATGTGTATACTTGCTATAACAAACACACACACACACACACGCACAAGTGTACGGATGCATATTCACACACAGTTACACGTTGCATAAACACGTAGTTGAACATCCACACTGAGCTGTTATTCTACTCAAAGACACACTACTACCAAGCTGTATACTTGACTACAGATCAACACGCACATACACACACACACAAACACACATCTCCCAAGCCTCTTTCCAGCTGGTGAATCAATCCACAAAAAAACCCTAGACACTAACTTTGACAGTTTTATGCACACACACACACCACAAAGATGATACGTTTACATAGAGCACAAAACCACAGGACGTACGCACGGAAGCGCTAACCGGCCAAAACTGGACGGCACGGCATGGACCGCGCGATGTGTGCGCCACGCAAAAAGTTTCATTTCAGAAACCATTTGAATAACTTTTTTTTTTTTCAATACCATGTAGACATCGTAGGCGAGTGCACTTTTTGTATTATATTGTAAGCTACCAACGGAAGCTGAAAAAAAGAAGTGTTATAAACAAGAACACCACAAGGGGGCAGACTTTGGAAATGCTCTGTTAATTAATGTTGAATTTGTTTTTTCCCCTTATATATATATATATATATATATATATATATATATATATTTCCCCGTCCCCTGCCGGCCTTGTGGCCGCCACCTCTCTCACCCCCCCCCCCCCCCCCCCCCGCGCG
>JAOPJJ010000080.1:12922539-12933053 GCA_027122795.1 Enchelyopus cimbrius | reverse complement strand
TTGTAATTATTCATCAAGCTTTATGTTGTTAGGTGAGTGTGTGTGTGTGTGTGTGTGTGTGTGTGTGTGTGTGTGTGAGAGATACAGCTCCTTATCTTTGGAATGTATTTGCAGCCTACCTTTGCTTGTTGGAAATGCATATACAGAAAGAGAGAACGAAATAAAGAAAGATACATTGATTGAAACCCTGACAATAATGTTTGTGTTAAGCTTTCAAGGAGACTCGCTACAATCCAGATAACAATGATTGAGGGTACACCTCAATGCTGCTTTAACTTTAGAGGCGGGGATGCGCCGTTTTTGTGAAACAAGGCTGCGTCATAGCTCTTCTAGAAGCTGATTGGTTAGCCGGTCGGAAGTAGCCAACGCTGCCAAGAAGGCTAATTTACTGCCCTTGTTTTTTTACTGACAGATATAGATGCTAATGGCGTTATTTTTCTGAATGAAATATGCGACTTAATTTGTAAAGGGGCTCTTCACCATAAGGTAAGATTAACTCTTTACTTTAGCAAGTAGAATGCGCCCGATAACTGCAAATACTACGTTTTAGCCTTGTGTCCAAGCTAACTAGTGTAAGGCTAGCTCTTGCTCTGGTGAGATACCTGGCGCAGTATCTAGTTTACTTGATGTTATTTAATGTCCTTATCCGCCGTATATTCAAAAGTACACAATGCCACCAACTTGGACTGCAATTATCGATGCAATTAACAAGGTTAGCTTAAACCATTGTAATAATTGCAGTGCTCTACTCAGTTAAACAGGAGTGACGTCAGTTGTATCGATGCGCATGCTTAAGTTTCAGATGACATTGAAACCAGTCATTAATTGAAAATAAAGATCTATAATGCATATCATGTGTTTGAGTAATACTTGGCCAAACGAAACCGGCTGGTTTCATGTAATCTAAACTGCTCGTCTCTCTTTGTATGTTCCTAACGTTAGCCCAACTGGAATGTCATCAGAGGACATTGAACTCACGGGTGGATCGCAACAACAGGCAGCTTTGCATCTCCCCCATTCAGAGGAATACGGATGTCCCGCACACTGACCGCCATGGCCGACAGCAGCCCGCAGCCATCCGAGTCAGAGCCGGGGCTCCGACCCGCTCCAGGGCCCTATATCTCAGCCATTACCAACAGGTCCATTACCTCTCATGCTTGGAACACCTATTTCTCGTCGTGTATTTCCATACTTTTGTGTTATGGTGTGGTTGATTTTACTTGTAAATAAAGAAACGTATGTGTAGTTGAAGTGATTCAATCTCGATATATAAAAAATAACGAACAAGTGTTTATGGACAAAAAGTATTAATAAGTTGATATACTTTGCTCCTGTGAAGCGGTGTTGATGATGTGTGCTCATTACCTCCGCTTAATGCTTGTTTGTGATCCGGTTGAATGCTGAAATGTGTTGTATCATGCTTGTACAGTACAGTTACAATAAAGTTAAATCGTATCTAATTAAATGTGGCCCGCAGAACCACAAATCTGGTCATCCGGGGGACCATGCTGTTCTCCGTGGGGGTCTTCCTGGCCCTGGTGCTCAACCTCCTGCAAGTGCAGAGGAATGTCACCCTCTTCCCCCCGGATGTCATCAGCAGTATCTTCTCCTCTGCCTGGTGGGTGCCCCCCTGCTGTGGCACTGCTTCCGGTGAGTGCAATTGACCGAGAGAAGGGTGTGGGGTACCAGGATGGTATCTGGGTTTCACACATATCCTAAACCAAATCTGTCTAGTTGGGTTGTCATCGTGAGTTTCTAATTTATCAAGGAATAACTTTGAGCTTAACTGGTCTCGCTCGCTCACACCGTCTCTCTCTCCTTCAGCACTGATTGGCCTCCTCTACCCCTGCATCGACACCCGATTGGGCGAACCCCACAAGTTTAAGCGGGAGTGGTCCAGCGTGATGCGCTGCGTGGCTGTCTTCGTGGGCATCAACCATGCCAGTGCTGTATCCTTGGAGCCATTTGAACCTTTACCAGAGGCAAATGTGATACTCTTTAGTCAGTGTTTCCCCTAGAAGCAACGCTAGGGGGGTCCAGGGGCATGCCCCCCCTGAAGAACATTTAGAAAAATAACCCTTTAAATGGTTACTTCTGTTGAGATTTTTGGGGGAAAAATTTACAGATTCCAAATATGACATAACAACCTTTGGGCACTTCTTTGCTGTTTTCTGGGTTTGCGCTGGTTTTTTCCACAACACAGCCCCCCCTGCAGCTTCGGAATATATATTTTTCAACACTGTCGTATATTTTACAACACTCGTTGACAACGCTCCCCGCCCACTTCGACGCTATCCATGAGCATTTGTTTTCAACGGAGCCTGATCGACTGATCCATGATGAATACAACAATCCCTCGCTGTTTATAGCTAGCCGGCTCCATGTTTGGGGTTGTGTACTGACGTAATGCTGTAGAGCAGTAGCGGTTTCATCACGGACCGGAGAAGCAAACGCTTGCATTTTCCCTTTTTCCGCCCAGATGCGATAGGGGGAGTCGAAACAGCCACCAATCGACCCATAAAGTGTTATAGAACCATCACAGCGACTCTTAACCTTTAAAATGAAGGTAAATTAAGAAGAACAACTTGCATAGTTACTCTTTAAGGCAGCTTTGGACGTTTTAGTGAAGCCCAGATCCTTGACTCCAATGTGTCCTCTCAGAAAGTGGACTTTGCCAACAATGTCCAGCTGTCACTGACTCTGGCGGCGCTGTCGGTTGGCCTGTGGTGGACCTTTGACCGGTCCCGCAGCGGCTTCGGCCTGGGCGTGGTCATCGCCGTGCTGGCCACTCTGGCCACCCAGCTGCTGGTCTACAACGGGCTGTTTCAGTAAGTACGCAACACCATCACAGAGGAGGGGGAAAATCATCTTGTGGTGATGATGTTGGTCTCCCAGCTGTACGGTTGTCACTCAAACATCAATGTCCAATGTGAACCTGCAGGCCAAGATGCCTGACTAACCTTGATTTTAACGTGTGTTTCAAGTCAGAATGTCATCATTTGATCTGTAGATAAATCTACAGTGTTCATATCTGGTACTGTATCACTGTTTACGTCTGGTATTTTATTTGTGTTCGTCTTATATTACTGACAGCATCTGGTATTTTAATGTAGTTTTACTGTATATCTGGCAATTTGTTAGTGTTTTCATGTATTCATTGTATTCATGTTGGACATATGATTCTCCATGAGTGTTTGTATCTGGTATTTAATTACTGTGGGTATCATATAGCTGTTGGTGTTTGGTATTGTATTAGTGTTCATGTCCGGTATTAGCTTTTATATCTTGTATTTTTATCACAGTTGGTAGCATATCATGATTGTGGTATCGTATTAGTGTCTGGTATTGGTATCTGGGATTGGTGTTTATATCTTGTAATTTATTTCAGTTGGGATCATATAACAGTGGGTATCTGGTATTATGCTAGTGTTGGTTTGTGTTGGTATCTAGTATTAACACTGGTGTTGCTTACGGTAGTGCTAACGGGTATTGGTACTGATACTGTTAGCGAGTGGTACTGATTGGGAGAAGAATTGAGTGTTGAGGTGATGGACGTACATTCTCCCTGTAAGGTATACGTCCCCGGACTTCCTGTACATCCGCTCCTGGCTGCCGTGTATCTTCTTCGCAGGGGTCATCACCATGGGGAACATCGGACGACAGCTGGCCTTGGTGAGTCTCAAAATGTTTTGGCCAACAGTCCATTTAGTGTTGACTTTGGCCAAAGTCTACCACAGTAGATTCAGCGTTGTTTTATAATCTGGATATTCTGTATGATAGAATGCTATTCAGGTAGGTTAGCATTAATGTGACACGAATTACATGCAATATTATCAGAATTCTATAGTTTATGCGTACTTTCCCACTAAAAACTATCCCGACTTCCTTCACTCCTACCGCTAATGGTCCTTGGGCAACGGTCCCAACCTAAACTACTCTACTATTGTGTCCATTCACAGTCCCCTTGGATAAAATGATAGAGTAAACAGATGAATAATAATGACGTAATGCGGCTGGCAGCTTTCTCCGAAACAGATTAACGGATAGTACCTCCAAAATGCGTATGATGAAATAGTCCACCATGTAAATAAAGCTGTCACGCTTGGAAAAATGTGCAATCTGTCTGTCTCGCTGTCTCTCGCTGTCGGTATGACTGTCTAACTTTCTGTGTCTCTATCTTTGGACCAGTATGAACACAAAGTTGCTCAGGAGAAGACCCACCAGGACTGAAGAGCTCAGCCAGTTCCCTCACAACCAGGGCACCAAAAATGACTGCTGTCTCCGTCTTTTGTGTGCTGTCGCCGAGACATTAAAGGACATCTGGATGCATCATTGATCGGGATTGGTCAACCCTGGCACAGGGGGAGGGTAGTTGGGGGGCAGCACTAAGTGGCTGCATGGTGCCATCCATCAACAGACAGTGTTTTGATTGGCTCACTCAGTGAACTCCGATGTGAACCTTCATTTGCAGCTCGTCCAGGAACAAAGGCTTCTCTTCGGAAATATACCATTTCGGTGCGTAAGGGTTGATCTGATCACACAACTCAACTGAAAGAGCTCTCAAAGCTGCCAGACATGTCGTGAGTTCTGATTGGAAGGGGAACTTGTTCTGGAACCGTTGGCTGTATTGTGCCAAACACTCAAAACAGGAACTTTTTTGTAGCGATCTCCTGTTTTGGTTGTTTTTTCGGTAGACATTCTGTTAGGGGGAGAAAGGATTCTTTCGTGTACCCCCGTTACATGACATGTAGACCAGTGTCGCGTCCACGTTTCTATCATCTAGCGTTGTTGGCATAAGGTCCATTCACACATGTATGATGGGGTTTGAGTGTTGAGCAATGACTGCTATATGTGTCTGAACGTTTTTTGAAGGAGTGACAACTATTGGACAACAGTCAGCAGCTGAAACATTTTGTCGGAAAAATTTTGTTTTTCATTGTATCATTCCATTTTAAAGGGAGAGATTTGGGGGTGGGTGGGGTGGTAGAATATGACAATCCATAAAATTAATGACCCTGACAATAACAAAAATCAGGACATCAATATAGTCCTTACTGGAATGAAATGGCATCTATAGACACTAGCTGTCAGATGATGGCATTTATTTACAAATTGGGAATTTGGAGTGTGAAATTATTTTCATCATGATAGCATAACATTTTTGCATCAGGAAATAGTGTTTTGTAGTGCACGTTATGTGGACCAATACCGATACATATGCCGATTATCTTTTATTGTTATGTTTTTGTTGTTGCTCAGGGCACAGTGTAGGAACAGTGTTATGAGATTTAATTATTCATCCTTAAAGTTTGTATCAGCGATTGTGCCATTTTTGACAGCCTGCTTATTGGACGGCCAGCCAGCAGATAGTGAGGAAATATCAGATGAAGAATGTGATCATTTATGTTTCGGCCTAGAATCGCTGATACAATCTTTGAGATTATCACATGAAAATAAAACGGCACACCAAAATCCATCATTTGTCGAGCTTGACCTTTATATTATTTTCTTTACGTTCAATTGAAAATTGCTGTTATCACACTTATTGATAGGCTGATTTTTATTCTTTCCATATTGTTTTTGTCACATTCCCTTGTAAACGGAACCCTTTTGATGGACAGGTTGACCAAAGTTTGTTTGATTGGGAAACATCTTTTTAAATCACATTGTTGATCAAGTTGTGTGTGTGTGTGTGCGTGTGTGTGCACCTATTAAGTGCGCCTGTTGTGGAACCGGATACACTTCGGGCTGTGCACCAACCGATAGTCATTTAACAAACGTGTTTTCTTAGTGTAATATCACAGATAAAAATACAGGACTTTATTGTATCGGTGTCGGTTTTGTTGTGACTCAGGCTGCTGAAATGGCTGGAAGGCTGAAATGGCTTGAATGGTGAAAAGCAAGTCAGGGTGGTCCCTAAGGCGTTTGCAGCACCTACTGTTATACAGCGGCCTCATCACATTGGAGAGTGTGCCTACAGCACTACACACTAAATCCAGGTAGCTAATGATGAACCCCAAGCTAAACGTTTTCTGCAAATAGGCTAAAATATGTGGACGAGGGGAATGTGCAGTGATTTCAGAAACATGGCCAAGCGACAAAGGACAGCTTGATCTGAGGGAGGTTGGTTGCAAGGTTGGTTTTATTTCTAACATTCTATCAACACAGACATTTACATCGATAGTCTGGCGTTATAATTGATTTTCCTCGTGTGAACTGTGGAGTGGGTGAGACTTTTTATTGGCAGGCGAGCCCTTTCCGTCGACTTTCCCAAGCCTGGCACCAGTGAACTAACCCAACGAGAAGAACTGAATGAAGTGTGTCGAATTAGGTTCACCTGTGTGCTCTCTGATTGGGCCTCATACTCAATAAACCCTTAATTAAATCCACCTGTGTCATGCACCTCTTATATAAAGAGTGCTGTAATGCTGCGAGGAACAAAGCAGTCTCTGAGGAAGTACATGGAGGACTGTTTTTGTGTATTTTGGACAAACCAGATGACCATGGCGGCCAACAATGCGCTTCCGTTCACCGGTGAGTACCATTTTATTTTATCACTAGTTGGTGGAAAGGGTTTGTCAATTTGGGATTCAGTTTCACCCTTTATTGATTTAATTTTAGAACAGCATGTGGTTTTAGTAATTTTGTTTTTGGTTACCATGCTTGTAATGTTTGTGAATAATGTTCTACCTGTCTTAGTGGTCATCACCTGTAGTAGTTAATGTTATGTTATTAGTGGTGGTTGTCTGTAGTAGTAGTTTTAATGTTCACTTGTGAGTGGTGTTTAACCGGTTTAGTGATGATTGTCAAGTGATTTTTATCTTGTGACACCTGAATTATGGGGGGGCCCCCTTGGGCCCCCCTTGATGACGGTATGCTCATTGTTTTGATCTGCTCTGTACTCTAGGAACCCTGGCAAACACCGTAGGGAAACTGGCAACTTGAAGTAGCATTGGGTTGGCCAGTGCCCTCACTAGGAGGAGCCAGGCCTACATGCTCCATCCTGTTGAGTAACGTTATCCGGTTAAAGTCTCCCACCATCTGGGGGTTGGTAAACCTCAGGTGCTCACCTATCTGACCTACAGAATTACCACAATCTGTACTGGGACATGACTGCTGTAAGGGCCAGTGCTAACTGGAAAATGTAGTGCAAGGGTACCTGAAGGCCAGCCCCAGTTTGACTTCACCCCGAAGGGTGAAGTTCTAAAGATCTGAGGATCTAGCTGTCCAGACAGGATATGGTTAGTCTGAGGTCCCTGGTCTGGTGCGAGGTCCCGGGTCTGATAAGAGGGCTTCCTGGTCCAACACTTTCAAGCTGGACATGCAGGTGAGCACTTGAGTTGTTTTTGTACATTTCAGAATCCCTCCTGAACTATTCTGCAACAGTCTCTATGGACTTGTGTACTTTGCACGTATTTGGATCCAACAACATTCCTGTAAATTTGAAGTGTTTAGATTGGCATGTAATTTCTCCAGCACAAAACTATGGCTCCTGAGAAGACTTTTATTTATGAATTAATCCACAACAGTTGCCCTGCACTGGACCAGAACCCTACCCCACCTTGAACAGTGACCCACTGGACCAAAACCTTGCCAGATCAGTGACCCTCCAGACCAGAAACTTGTCTGACCTGGAAATGTACATGATTCTCTTGGACCGATAGTTTGCATTGTTATGTTGGCTTAGAACTGAGGAAAATAATTAAAATGTTTGAAAAGAGTCTGCTAAATTCCATTTGCTTCCAGTGCAGAGTCAAATGTGTCTGGGTGAGGTCTCTAGCTTGTCCTTGTGTATCAAGTCCTCTAATAGAACCAAGAATTGATCTAGAACTCTTTCTGCTTCTCACTAGAGTGCCTAATAAAGGCTGATTACTTATCCTGAACTGACCAACTTGAAGGCTCATCACCAGAGGGATGGCTTAAAGGGAAAATAGTGTTCTTTAAAAAGCCCAGGAAAGGAGGAATCTCACTCTTGCCGATCTTCAAATCGTGAGAGCCCTGAACACCAGCTATCTAGCTCACGTCAGAAAGTTAATGTTGGTTTTGGTTTCAACTATTGAAGTGTTTCCCACAGCACTTTACAGCGGCTGCTTAAGCAACACAACACTGCCTCCATAATTAGCCTGAATAGAAATACATTTTTATCTTTTTTATGAGGCATTTGTTACTGAGTAACAATAACACTACTCTGTCCTGTCTGATCGGGGGCATCTGGTGGTTGAATTTCATCGACTAACTTTCTATCATCGTTCGCCAAAAATTCTACCACATATAAATGACAAGTGCAAGGAAAGCCATTGTTGCCATTACTTTTCCTTGCATGAAATGAAAGGCTAACAAAACTTGACAACTTTTCTGGGGGAATCCCTGTTGCTAGAATAAACATGTCTCTAATTGAATATGGGCTAGGTGACTGCCCTCTTATTTGATCCAAAAAACATAATTTGACAGTGGGCTGACTGTCTGCTCGTTCTACTATTAAACCTGGTCCTCCTCCAGCTCTAAGCTCCTCTGCTCTGTTTGTTTTGCTGCCTCAAGTTTAAGAAATGGCTGGTGGTGCTATGTATTTGTATGATCTGTATTTTCAGATTTTGTAGCTACATTTGTTTAATCCATTTGTTCTTGCACTTCAATTAAAATGGACTTGACTTAAGAGGATTCTTGTTCATTTACAATGTATTATAATATAATGTAATCTTTGAGCGTAAACAATAATCAAAACGGTACACTGTTGGTCTCCCACCATATGCGCTATCATTAGCACCAATTGTCCCTGAACGTTACTTCCAATCCACCATCCCCCCTGATTTTTGATTTTACAACTCGAGTACTATTACCTTACATGTATGCTATGGTACTCCATACTGTAGGTGGTATTGTATTTGTTGATATCCCCAGAAGATAGTGTTTAGTTACCGGTAGTTATATTTGAAGAGTCCCCAAAAATGTCACCATCGACTATCTCACATCATACAGTTAAGTCCAAAAAAAAGAGTCCAGAATGTGTAAACTCCTCCAGAATGTGTAAAAGTAATTAAGTAGAGGTATGTTTGGCACATGTGCTACAAAACAAATTGCAGAGCCGTTATAAAATTGCCCACATCAACCGGTAGCGGCTCTCCAAGCTAATGTGGATTAATGTGTGCTGTCTTGTACTGGCTCCCGCCGAAACCAGCTCTTATAGACAAAAGTAATTAAGATGAATAATCAGGATTTAAAGAGCCTTTGTTTGCATTATTGCTAAATTCCAGGATAAGGATGCCGTTTCTTCGTCGGTTTACACGACTGTATGATGCAATTTACTGTGCGAATGTTATTGTTGAAGACTAACTAGCTAGTATAACAATAGGCGTGATGTGTCATAGCAGTACGTGCTGCTCGGAAGAGCTTAACTCCCCAACACTAATGAATTCATTAATCTCTCTATTTAATCCTGACAAGCAATTATCTTCTCTTGCAGACTGAGGGTCAGGCGGCAAGGCTGAATGCTCTCTGATACGCTGAGGAGGAAATCCTCAAGCACAGCGGCCAAGGCTCTCCTCTCCAGCGCCCTTGTGCTTTGAGAACACGTGTATCCAGAAGTAGCAGGTCTGCGTCTGATCTCATTTGATCGGCGCTCCCCATTCCTCTACGTCCAACTTAAAATACAACTATGACACAACACCTTGCTTCTTTCTCCTTTTTTTGCATCGCTCTTTTGACTCCGACACCATGAGTCATTTCACCTTTGACCTTTTTTCAGGAATAGAGCTTGTGTGGATATTTAAATGACGATTGTTCTCTCTCTCTCTCTCTTCTCCCTCTCCGTCTCTCTTTCTCTCAGCATTATGGAGAACAGAGAGCGTGGAGAAAGAAGTTCGACCTTGTCTTTTGCTAACTTGTTCCTCGCGCCCAGCGGGGGGGGGCTGAATCACTATAAACCACAGGGTAATCTAGCAGGACAGGGCAGGACAGGTCCGCCGGAGGCTGCAGTGAAATAGGTATAATAGGTACAGCCGGGTGTGCGCACGCAGGGCGCTATAACGTCCCGTCGGGAGGCGAGCTCCTCTGAGCAATGACCGTCCGAAGCGGAGTAAAACGCTGCGCGCGCTGTCACAACATGAATCACCGGCCCCGCGAGACATCCATCACCGCTTTAAAAGGTGACCACGAATGATCCGAGCAGCGCTAGATATTGATTACCGCTGCGGCTGCAGGTGTCAGGTTTAATGTTGCGCTGGCGCAATAGTGTCGCGCCCTATGACAGCGGCTACCTTAACTCGCCGCTGATAGATTTTAATGGTGAAATATTGATTTTTGCTCTATGGCCAAGGTCTGCCAGGCGAGGGCCAGATCATTTGTTGGGGTAATGCAGGACACCTCATGTCCCACTCCCGATCAATCATCCTGACAGGGGCGCAGTAAACGAGAAAAAAAGAGGAGAAAGATGAGAGAATAAAATGGAGAGAGAGAGAGAGAGAGAGAGAGAGAGAGAGAGAGAGAGAGAGAGAGAGAGAGAGAGAGAGAGAGAGAGA
>JAOPJJ010000080.1:12782270-12796852 GCA_027122795.1 Enchelyopus cimbrius | reverse complement strand
ACTTTAAAATGTAGATAAAAGTCCAAATTATCTTTGGACTTTAGCTTTCACGGGGCAAACCACACAGCCCACTCTCACGATTTCCCATCGGGGAATTGTCTAGTTTGTTGTTTTATATTCAGATTCAGAATACTTTATTAATCCCCGGGGGGGAATAGTTTTTGTTCCAATGCTTCGTGCAAAGTAGAAATAGAAATTCAGCATAATGGAATTTAAATACATTGTCCAAGGTTTACGTAACTGCTGAAAGGACGTTGCAAATCCACAAGAGCTGCTTTGGCTGGTGTGATAATTCGTTTATGTCCCCAGCAGAGGGCGGTGTTATACAGCAATATGCAGCAGCAGCGACTTCATAGTTATGTCTTTTTTCCAAGCTATCCTTGGTAAAGCGTCTCAGACAAATGGTTGTTATTGGGACAATATATTTCACATAAATGAAGTCTTTAAGCAATGCAGACGCTTTTATCCAGATCGACCTACAGAGAATACAGATACAGGTAATTTACTGTAAGGTTATAAATAAACAAATATAATATCATATAACCACTGAGCGCCACAGGAAGTCATTCTTACCTGTGGCCATTAAACTGTTCAACTCCTCCCTCTGATTATCGGACTAATTTGGCTATTTATAAAAACAACACAATATAACTATTCATTCTAATTTTTTCATCTAAAATGCTACAACCATTTCATTGTATATATTTCAGATTGTAAAATCTGAAATATATACAATGCTTCTTCTAAACACAAGACAAATTATTTCATATTTATACAGGCACATTATCGGTCTTCGGTCAGTGACAATAGTAACAAGCTAAATGTGTCTACTTTACATTTAAATGCAAAAGTATGCAAAATGTGTATACACAGTGAATGAACGACTGGATCAAGGCGCGGGCTGGTCAGCGGGTGGCGGTTGATCCAACCGGGCTGAGGAGCCGGTGTGGAGTGTGACAGACGGACCTGTGGTGAGTACCTCACACCTCACCCCCTAGATAGGTTAGATTGCACAAGACTCAAGTTCAGCACACCACGTAGGGATAGACTTAGGTTACGGGCTGTCTACTACGGTCAGCATCGTAACACACACAAACACACACAAACCAGAAGATTGACTGGAAACGATGTACACCTCACACTGGTGTTGACATGCTTATATGTGATTGAACTACTTTGAACGTTTTTAGACCAAATTACTGTACGTCTACTCAAAAAGAAGTGCATTGATTATATATAGAAGTAAATGTATAATAAATGCTATGCTAGCACAACATGGGTCCTGTAACAATGCCCATGATATAACGCAGAACTAGCTGGCTACTACAGACATGCTCTGAGCAATAGCGTTCACAAACTTCACTCCATGAGACTACATCAGAATCAAGCAATGAGTTTGATTCTCTCTTGTGGAACGATAGAAACTGTTGTAGAAAATCAAGTGCTCCCCCCAATAAACAGGCCCCAACAACAAGGGGAGCTTGAAACTCTCATCAGAAGAAGCCATAAATAGGGGAATTAGAAACAGACCCACATGCCGCAAACAGCGGGGTTCCACTTCCGGTCAGCAAATGAGTCATCAACCAACCATCGTGCCAATCGCGACATCCACACCCAAAAAATGACTTGTCAGAGAAATCGCTCTTCAAGACCCCCGGAGCAGGCCGAGGGAGCAGTACAAAACGGACCAACAAATAAGGAAGAGCGTGCTATTCTTCGCTTCTCAATGAGCAGAGTGTCGTCAGACGCGACCCTCTACGGAGAATCATCAGCGCTGATAGATAGTACCGTGTGCATTAGGCCTCTGTTAGAAGTAATAGAAACCTAGAAACCTCAGACTCCAATTTTGGTCTTAATTGAATTTTATTCAAACCTCTTCGGACTCCTCACCGTAACATCGTTCTTCCTTCTTAATTAAACGCAACTTGTTCACTTCTGTAGGACCTGTGTGTAAAGAAATACAAGAAGACTAATGAAGTGGTGGAAAATACCCACAGCTCATTTCACTCATTCACACTCATAGGCTGAGTGCCTATGAGTGTGAACAGGAAGCCTGAACAGGAAACCTGAACCTCCTACTGTTGCCTCTTACATCTTACTGTTTGTAAATGTAAAAGTAAGGATGTTCTTCCGAAAGATCTGATCTCAGACTCCCTTGTGCAGGTAGTGCATAACAACTGGTGCATGACTTTTTGGCTTGATAAGGATGTGGTAATGGCTTTATGAGCTGGAAACCAACCTGTGAAGCAGAGGAAGTTAAGATGTTCTCCACAATTGCGTTGCATCCATGTGGAACGTTCCATACTGGACACGCCCCCACAGGGGCTGGAATGGTATGAGCTTTGCTTCCATTGGGTGAAATCCATGGGGTCACCAGACATCCAATACCAGGAGCTCCCTGTAGTGGAAGTAGGCTGGTCATAAGGACTTTAAAATGATCTTATCTCTCTATCCTGTCATCAAACATTAAAAAAGCACTATAGGCTAAATTATGTAAGTGGCATAACTTAATAATTTTGACATGCTTTTCTTTTTTGTCAGTATTATACATGAAATAAGACAAGGTAAATATGTCATGTTGTTTATTGGGCAAACAAAGCATTGAAAGAAGTTAAAATGCCAAATATGAGAACCACCGTATTAACCTAAGTTTTAAATAAAGACCTAACAAACTAGGGCAGGTTATGCTGGGCAATAGCCAGGTACTGTCAATGCTAACTGTTCAACTTAGCTTTATTTTCATTAACTTGACCTAGCAGATTTTTACGACAATGCATTGCAAAATTCGTAGGTCACGTGTGACCCTCGTGACACCTGGTAGGCTATATAGCCCGGTGTCGACAGAGGATCTGTTCCTTTCATCTTCTCACAAAGACGCATGTAGTAGTACCACTTTTTGAAAGGATCGGGCTCCAGACTGTGTGCAGCCTCGCGACCAAGGGTTGGAGCAACGGGTGAATTCGTCCTCCAGGGGCTGTTTTTCTGTACAGCGCGGAAAGAGCTTCCAAGTTTTGTTTAAAAAAAATAAAAAATAAAATATATATATATATATATATATATATATATTTCGTTCAGTCACTTACCGGTGAAGGCAGCGTTCTCGTGTCCTCTCCCGGCAACACTGCTGTGATTATTTTCACTACTGGCTACACTGTACAGCGCTAACCTACCTTGTGGGTGAGGCAACGTGTCCGCTCCCTTCCAGCGCTTGTAGCTGCTATTTGATAGCTTCCCTAATAGAAGCAGCTCGGCTGTGTTCTGGGTTACCACATT
Source organism: Enchelyopus cimbrius (assembly GCA_027122795.1). Lineage (NCBI taxonomy): Eukaryota > Metazoa > Chordata > Actinopteri > Gadiformes > Gaidropsaridae > Enchelyopus > Enchelyopus cimbrius. The sequence continues at coordinate 12,793,579 of JAOPJJ010000080.1, read as the reverse complement.
TGTTTGGTAACACTTTAGTTTTTTCGGTCAGTCACTTACCGGTGAAGGCAGCGTTCTCGCGTCCTCTCCCTGTAACACTGTTGCGTATTTCTTTCGGTCACTTACCGGTGAAGGCAGCGCTCTCGCGCCCTCTCCCTGTAAAATTGTTGGGGATTTCTTTTCGGTCTCTTAGAGTGGTGGCACTGCACGTGACCGCTTTAAACCATTGTAACTCTGTCATACTTTAACTTACAAACACCATTTAGCACCATTCAATTCCATGAATGTTCAGTTTTCATAAACAGTTTTCAGAATTTCCGTATCTGTTATAGTCTTTGAGCTATCGCAATTGAAATACTTTATACTTGAAATAGCGGGACCGCTTTAAACCATTGTAACTTCTTCATACTTCAACTTACAAACACCATTCCAACACCATTCGAAACCTTTTATTTTCAGCTTTCAAATGGTGTTTTCAATTTCTGTATCTTTTATGGTTTTTGAGCTATCGCGAGTTAAAATCTTTACAGTGGGTCCACGAATGAAGACGTTCAATGACGGCCAGCTTTCCCGCCGCTGACTATAACAAGGACCAGCTGTGCTCGATTGGCTTCACACACACACACACACAGAGAAGGCAAAGCCGTCTCTCTACATACTGAAAGCTACCTTCACATATCTGTCACGCAACTGTGTTTCTGAGGCTTTAAGCATACAATCTGGTCTTTTAAGACTACATATCCTGTTCAACAGTTTCCTCTGCCCACAACAGTTTCAAAATAAAAGTTCTCACTACGATGATTCACTATTAATTAATTAAACCATTTAAACTACTGAACTATTTAACTGTTCAACCATTTTAACCGTCAGTTATCATCAACGATGCCTTCAGCCAACTATTTTAAACCTCCACCTATCTAGCAATCCTGTTCAACGGTTTCCTCTGCCCACAACTGTTTCAGAATAAAAGTCCTCATTACAATGACTCACTATTAATTAATATAACCATTTAAACTACTCAACTATTTAACTATAAAAGTCCTCACTACAATGATTCACTATTAATTAATGTAACCATTTAAACTACTCAACTATAAAAGTCCTCACTACAATGATTCACTATTAATTAATGTAACCATTTAAACTACTCAACTATTAAACTGTTCAAGGATGCCTCCAGCCAACTAAATTAAACCTCCACCTATCTAGCAATCCTGTTCAACGGTTTCCTCTGCCCACAACTGTTTCAGAATAAAGGTCCTCACTACAATGACTAACTATTAATTAATTTAACCATTTATACTACTCAACTATTTAACTATAAAAGTCCTCACTATAAAAGTCCTCAAGATTCACTATTAATTAATTTAACCATTTAAACTACTCAACTATTTAACAAAAAAAGTCCACACTACAATGATTCACTAATGATTCACCATCAGTTATCATCAACTATGCCAACTATGTGCATTTTCATGCACTGTGTAATTCCTCGTAATTGCTTTTCTAGTTAATCTTATTCTTCCTAATGTTGTTTACCAAGCAACTCCTCCCAGAGTTTTGCAAGCACATACACAAAAATTACATCAAAACGTGCGGCCGATCTGACTCAAGTTGCTATGTCTTTTCTAAGACATTGGCCCTGCGGTTTTCCCATAATTCCGAAATGGGACGCTACATTTTCCCAATTAGTGTGTGTGGCAGAATGTTCAGAGCAGCAGTTGGAAGCTGATTTAGAGTGCGAAGTAGAGAGGAAATGTACAATTGTTTAAAAAATGTCCAGAAAACTCACTCCCAGTCTGCTGTGTTCTTTGAAGAGAATGACTCTCGAATCTGACTTCATTTTAGCTACTTTATTTGTACTAAAATGCTATAGTATACGAGCAGAGTAAAAGAGGGGAATTGTAAAGAAAATACGCAGGGAGAACGCAGTGCTTCGGATACCAGGATGCTCTGCTGGTGTGTTCTGATTCTCTTTGTCTGTGGTGCCAGTTATATACAGTACTTGTAAGTTTTATTGTCTTAGTGGGGGGGTGTTAACTGGGTGACCCTTTTGGGTTAAGCATTTGTTAGGCCTTTGTCCCTGAGCTCTAACCTCGTGTTTTATGGGCTTATCTCTATGTAAAAAGTGTCTAGTGGTGGGGAGTTTGAACGACATTGGACACCCTATTTGACAGTTGACAGTGCGCCTAGAGGGTTAAGTTCATAGATTAAAGTTCTCTGTCCCTATGACGGATTTCCGTCATTCAAACTTCACAGAGGCGACTTATGAAATCAATGTAGATCGGAGGGGAAAAGTGTTGGCAGATTTTTATTGACAGATTGTCACACTCTACAGCCAATGGTATCGTTAACAGCATGTGCGTGCCTGACCAATGACAGTGTAGTGACCAACAAAGGGCGGCATCTAAACACGGAGCGGCGCTAACGTTTAGCTGCTTAGCTAGCAAAGACTTTTCGCTACGTTATCAATAATTTTTTTAGTTTAATCAACACGTGAGAAAACCCTGACACGGAGGGTCTCCTGTTACATGTGTGAAATAACAACTATAGTCTGGACATTGTCTGGAGTGTATCCGTGTAAACTAGGGATGGCGAAAATGTAAAATATTCTTGACCGATCACCGAGCCTCATTAACCGGTTGTTACCAGTTAACCGCTCCGATTAAAATGTGCTATTTGAAAACAGCCATTTCGAGCCGCGCCACCGCCTGCTATTTCACTGCTATGTCATTCTGCTTATCTCTCTCCCATTCTGCCTCCGACTCACACGCACTCTGTCCCCGCTCCGCTCTTCCACTCACGTCACTTTGAAAGGTTGCCGCGGCTCATTTAAAAAAATTACCGCTCCGAAGAGACGCCGCTTGTTTAGTTTTTTGGAGGAGACGGTAGTAATACATTTAAATTAATGGATTTTGGAAATAATACATTTCCAAATCCAAGCCCATTTTATGCAGAATATTTAAGTCTTGAAGAGAAATTAAACAGTGGGCTAGAGATGCGGTGTCTGACCAACTTCCAATAAGTCACTTCATCTGATCATCTTTTAGTGTGAAGTGAAACCAACACACTCCACAGTTCACACTGACCCCAAAAAAATGTAACCGGCAAGCGGCAAGATTAACCGGTTAACGTTAATTTGGTCAACTAACGGTTAAACGGTTAATGGTTAACATCCCTAGTGTAAACGGCTTCATACAGCGTCTCTCCCTCCCCTCTGGCACCGTGAGTTTCTGTGGTTACAGGAATGCCCTGAAATTGCCCTGCAATTTTCAGACGCAATTTAAGCGAACGATAGACACCTTCTTCCGACCTGCGGCTGGTGTGCCTGTGCAAGTGCCTTAGTCAGGGCTCTCAAGTCTCTCACAATCGGTGTGAGACACACGCATTTCTACCCTTTCACACGCCACACTTTGTATTTCTCACGCAGAAAAATATGCCGCAGCGCTCAACATTTCTTTGGCGCACCGCTGTTCACTTAGCCTGGTCCAACCAGACCATCGTATTTCATTTCATTCGTACAAAAGGTCTGTAATCGCTCAATTGAAACACGGTAACTCACTCGAAGGCGGGTGTCTGTTGAAGTTTAAAACTTTTGGATCTGCCCAGTGCCACTCAGGATCTGCCACAACCAATCGCTAGCTTTTGGTCATGACGTATGTCATGCTCATATTGGGAACAACGTTGCACGCAGGCTGTAAACAAGCAACACCAACCATAGACATCCTATTTTGAATATATAATCAATATAGTATATATACATAATATAATTTCATATAATATACATTATGATAACCCCATCATTGAAGTCTGCCCTCTCGCGGTAAGTACCACGCGTCAGTTTACACAATGAATATCCAGAGGTATACTATGGCCTCCTAGAGACACGAGTATTCGATCCGATTGCCATCCGCCTCCGTCCTCCGGGATACTGCTCTCCCGCATGAGTTCCTGGCCTCCCGTTAATAACAATAGGTATCCCAATAATCAGATTTCCTTGTCAACACTTGAGTTTGTATTTTAATGAATGGAAGCTTATTAGCACATTTCCCCACAACCCTCCCATGAGGAATTGAAATAAATGATTGTGACGCCTTTCCTTCCAGCTGTCTGGAGCCACTAAACCCCACGTCCTTCTATGCCAGCAGCAGTAAATTATGAGCTCTCGCAGGCCGGCCTGGGCGCAACATATCAGCTATGATTGTGCTTTATTCAGATGGCAAGTGAAAGACAAAAAGTACATATGTACCTGTAGGACTGGGCTGGATTTATGAAGCCTGCCTCTTGGGTACCGCATCCTCTCTGATCTGCTTTCACTCCATTGACCCATCAACACCTGGGGGTCCTTACAGACCCCCCTCTCCCATCCCAATCTTAATGGACCTGCTGGCTGCTAGCCCAGCTCATGCAGCTTGTTGTCCAATCAAAGCACTGTTTTTAAAAGGGAGGAGTCCAGAGCCAGGTCCAAATGTACATCTGTTTGAAATAGTTTCAGGCACAATTATCTCATGCGGTAGTTCTCCCCACAGTGCAACCCACATCAGCCAGTACTTCTAAATGGACTTCGGCTCGTGCTTTTGTTGGTTGCTTGCTTGCTTGTTGCTTAAGGACCTCCCTTTTGTTTTGTTTTTTGGTTTAACTTTGTACCAGGCCCCAACAGTTGAACAGTTTGGTCAAAGGACAGTAGCGCTGCTTCTAGGCCTTGGTCCCACTCAGTCTGGGCTTTACTTGTTGTACTTGTGGATCAGTGGGCCCCGTCTTCGCTTTGGATGGAGTCTTAACAGTTTCTTCTTCTCTCAGGACCCACCAATAATGGGTTGGTGCTTCTTTCTGGGCATTGGTTTAAAGAACATGCATTTGTTATGCTGAAAATAATAACTTTCAAGGGGGTAACCTGACCTTTTTTTATTATTATATCTGTGTGTATATATTGTGTTTCAGTTCTGCTCTGGTCACTGTTGTGCTTGCCAGGGGCCGACGCAATTCCTTCAGATATCTTTAATATAGGAAGCGTGTTGTAGCACACGTGTCACCACCCCATGCCCTCACCCATGTAGTGGAAGATTTCGGGGGTGCTAATGCTTTGCCACCTAAAATGGGACATTTTGACACTTCCCCAGGTGCTAAAAGCAGAGGTCTTGATGTGGATGTTGACCCCGTTGCAGAGTTGGACCTCTCCGGACAACGCTTATTAAGTCTCATCTCTTTCATTGTTTTTGACACCCTGAGCTCTTAAAGTAAATGATGTGCAGTTAGGCCAAAGCTGTGAGAGTGAAGGTCGTGGCTGTGGACGCAAAGGATACCCTTTTAAATTGAGTGTTATAATATTGTCAATGTGCTCATCTGTTAAAACACAGCATCCGTAATTGCACCACCATGTTTGCTGAAAACAGACACTCGCTGCCAGAAGTCAGATCCTGTGAACCACAAGAATTGAGCATTTATCAAATCAGTTTGTTTCATGAATTCTACTATTGTGTGAGATGCATATGCATCTGAATTTGCTGCAGTGAATTTGTTGGGGCATTGTGATCCCCTGCTTATAAAAGTGTGACACATCATTCATTTTGAAGAGGAGAATGCAGAGGGAGATACAACAAGAAAAAGAAACAGGACTCAAAAGAGGAGCTCCGTCAACTCAACTGCTCAGAGGTCAGTTGTTCCTCAGTTTCACTCCCACTGACTAATTAAGCCATTCTTCAGAACATCAGAAACAGCTCTCTTGCTATTGCGTGCCACGTTAATGGCATTCCTCAAAGAATCATTCCACCCTAGACTTCTGACCTCCACCCTGGCTTGGGAGATATAGGGTGAGGCTGGCTGGTGATGTTGGGGTAGGCAGCTATGGAAAAAGCTTGCGTTTCCGGGGTCGCACTGTCCTGGCAAGGGCCACAATGGGGCCCTTCATGGAAGAGTATGACTCCAGGCGGTGCATGGGTGGATAATATCCCTAGTGTTTCCAGGGGCCCCAGCAGCAGATAGGCCTTTACTTCTCAGTGGGAGTGCTGGTAACCTTGAATTGGACAGGACTGGTTGTGGCACCTCTAGGGTCGCTGGAAGTCTTTGTTGATGAAAAGTGGGAGGGGCCCGAGGCAAGGAAGAGGCAGCAGTGAGGAACTACAACTATACCAGTGAACAGTGTATGCTGTGTGTTGTTTTGTCTAATGGTTGCAATATTTTAGCAGCCAAACTTAAACATGCAGTTGCTGACCTGGATAATGATTGCCATGGAGCCACCTGCTGTTGTATTAGCCACTTTAGATTTTGCCTGCTATCAGCATCCCAGTACATTTCTGACCATTCAGGGCAGCTCTTCTGTTATTGGTTCAGGGAATCGGTCTTGTTGCTCTGTCACAGGAGCGTGAAATGCAACAGGAATTCAATGGCAGGGATTTTTGCTTAAGCAAAGTCTTGCTCTTCCCATTCTCAAATCTTCCATTAAACAGCTAATTAAAGTTTAATTACTGCTATGGGCCTATATTTGATATAGCCTACTGTATTTAGTATATTGTGTATTCAATTTAAATGGTCATGTCAGACAGACAGATGGACACAGAGACATTTATAAAAAAGTGATAAGAAGAGACGTATGCGGCAAGAAACATGGAAAGGTGCGATGGTTTGTCAATGATACTCAGTGTACATTGTATAGTATATACACCCATGATCACATGCTCTTGCAAAATCTCACACAATTCCCGGCTAATTCCCGCTCTCGCCTTGCATCTCAGACTTGCTCCGTTTTTAAATGCTTTCCTTTCAGATCTTCTGGCATTGTTTATTTTAGACAGCATTTCGGTTTACTTTAGAAACCACTATGTATGCTTTTTTTCTGGTATGCATAATAAATGTTTGCCTGGGTTTTAAGAAACTAATTGATTTATGACAGACAGATTTCCTTCTTTATGTTTGATATACGTGCAAGCGAGCAAATACATGATCGGATTAAAAACACAACTACAGAGACATCCAACAATGTACATTATTTTGGGAAGAATTATCAAGATGAAAATTATATGTCCAAGCCGTTTAGGAAAACCTCTGGCAGAAAAGTACAAAAACAATAAATGTAACCCTAAATTGTATTACCAAATTGTTCTGTATGCTATACTGTATTTATGTTTGGATGTCCTCTATCTGGATGCCTGTTACGGCTGTAGACTATATGTACTATTTGGTGTTAAATAATGTAATACATGCAGAATTGGTCTAATCTGTTTGGGGGTTTAAGTTCTCTGTTTAATAACCGTTCAGCGATCCACACTCCCTGCGTCCATGTTAAAGACATTAAACTGTTTGAGTAGATGCTCTTCCCCCCGTGGCCATGAGCTTACCAGTTACCTGTTTGTTTTCGGATTGATCCAAAATGTATATATTGACCTGGAGGTCCATCAAATCCAATAGGATTTAAAAGAAGAGAGAACACAAGTTAATGGCTTTAAACTGCAAAAAGGAAGAGATACTGTATTTGAAATGTACAAAAGCTATATACACACTCACTCACCCATACACAAGCACACTTACACCAAGAGTAGTAAACATACATGGTAACATACTCATATTACATACATTTTGACATTTTGCTTGAAATACCATCAGAGTTCAAGCAACACAAGAAAACCAAACTGAATGGACAGCAGGACTGATGCTCCGTCCCTTAACATACAATCCTTCTCAAAGTCATGTTGCCCTAAACATACAATCCTAAACATACAATCCCTCTGAAAGTGTTGAATCCTATGATGCCCTTCATTCCAACCTCCCTGCAGAACTGGGCTAAAGAGGAGCACATTTTTCAACAAAGCAATGAATACACTTTTTAATGTCCATTAAGAAAACAAAAAGGTACTTATTTTATCTTTAGAATGTTCTCCATCATTCAAGGGATTCCATGCGCCTCGACAGATTTGACACAGAAACCGAGGCATTGTCCTTCCTCAATTAGTCAGTGATTTAAGAAAACAGCTTGTCCATGGCAAACTCCTCCATTTCATAGGGCAACTCAAGGATATCTGGTTTTGCAGTGCACTGTGGAATCAGTAAGTGCCTGGCAAACACTCAATAGTCAGCGTTCATTGAGTAGAGCATTTTGGATCCATGTTTAATATCAATGCTATTGCCTATGTATTTTTTTAATCTAGATAACATAATATACTGTTAAAATACTGATTATGTAATATGTCGTTTCTGCAATGATGGTGTTAGTGTTATTTGAGTTCTGGTCATCATATTTGAAATGAACAGATTTTAGCAGTAACATTGCTAATTACTTTCAGTGCATTGCTTCAATCAACACCATTTTGACACAGGCCAATTGCCTCTCTCTCTCTCATTTCATACCCTGGTATATCACATTGTTTTAAAGTATGGCTTTCGAACATTAAAAAAATCTCACAACCCCTGTGTAAAAAAAAGAAATTGCAAATACTACCATTGCAAGTAAATATTGTAGGATAAGCATAATATACTGATTGTTAAAATTGGTAATTTAATTTATTTTATCAACTCATTGATCATTACTGATTCAATGCCTTTTCAAGTCATTTCATTATATTGCTGCATGTCAAAATGAGAGGGGGATGGATTTATTTAAGAAACGCATTGAAGAGCCCTCTTGAGCCTTCTCAGCTCATCATGTTCAGGAACCTGCTCTCCTCGGCTAAGGCTGTGAGCATTGACGTCATGTCACCGATTGCCATGTTGCTGATGCCTGCCGGTACAGAGGCCAGAGTAACAGAGTTGCGGGGTGTGGTGAGGCGTGAGGAGCTCTGAGAAAAGCTCTGGAGCAGGCCAGGGCTCAGAGTGCCGGACATGAGGCTGGAGTGATCCCCATCATCCAGCATGGCCTCAAAGTCCATCTGGGTATGCTCTGAAGTCCCTGCTCTACCAGCGGATGAATCTACTGTGCTGCTGGTGACCTGGTTGACTCCTGGAGACGCAATGTTGGCAACTGCATTACAAGTGGTGTTTGCGACATCCTGACTGGCACAGGGAGATGTTGGGGCATCAAAATTGCCTGAATTGGGTTTAAACATGCTGATCTGGCCCGTGTACAACATTGTAGAGTTGGGGTTCTCTGATGAGCTGACAGTTGACCTCTTTGGGCTTGCCTCAGAAGTGTTGTTGATATTGCTAGAAGTCAATTCAGAGGACTGGGGGAACTGGCTTGGCATGACTGCACTAGAAAAAGAATGCTGTCTGGCAACAGATTTAGGTTCCATGGGAGGTCTGGGCTGGAGAATGCCCTTCCCTCCATTAGGAAGGCCTGAATGTTGCTGGTGAAGACTAATTAAGTTCTGCTGCTGCTCAGCCAGATTCCCATGAGGATAGCCCTCAAACGGAGTTCTTGACCTTAAGGCCAGTATTTCTGAATTGTTCTGATCCATCATACGAACAAATGCTGGTCTCATGCTGGTGTTTCCAGGTACATAATTTGGTGCCACCTCCTGGCCAAAGCCTTGCTGGGGACTAATTTGCTCATTCGAGTTAACATTGGTATACTGCCTCTGTTGCTGCTGTAATGAGCTGTTGATCATCCTATGGTTGATGCGCGTATATCCATGCATCTCCATATTCTGGCTCATAGGTATCACCTGCTGGTTGACCCCAAGGCCTTGACCTTGTCCCTGGAATAACCCTATATTCTCTCGCTGTAGGACGCCTTCTAGGTTCCCCCTTATAGGCTGTGGCTGTTTGCTGAGCTTAGCTTTGGTGTCAACACTGCCGGAGCTCACCTCATTCCACTGCACTGGCATATTGTTCTTGCTCATGCGGTCTGATGGGGTTTGTAAAGGCTGCTGGGAACCTCCAGGACTCAACTGGCAGGACTGGAAATCCTGAACTGTCAGGGGCACATTGGCATTCACCATGGCCATTCTCCTTTGCCCATAGAAGGTCTGTTGCTGATGGGCTGTGCCTGGCTGATAGCCCTGGGGTTGGTTGTTTGTTTTGTATTCAGCTTGACCAACACTCTGACCAGAGGGCACACTGTTCTGCAACCGCAGGTATTGCATCATATCATCGGGAAGCACTATATCATCCTCTGCCGGCTCATCCGCAGCCACCATCATTCCATCTACAGCCATGTTCTCCATGGCCACATTCTCAGAGATACTGGGTGGCCTGGGTACAAATGGGTGATGTTGCAGGCTCCCGTCGGAGCGTGTGTAGACTTGTGACCTCAGGCCTCGGTAGTGCTCCTGTATGTTGGAATGGTTCAAAGGATTCATGCTGTTCATGCTGTTGTAGCGTGGCCCTCTAGATAAAGGCAAGGGCTCCAGTGTTGGCCTGCGCACTGGGTCACTGGCACGTCGGGGAAGGCTCGTGGGCACCTCATGGGGCATTATGCTCCTCAACCCTTGGCCAAGGTCACTGCAACGTCGCGGTGAAGATCCAGCAGGGGGGTGGTTGAACTGGTAAGGCAAGGCGTCCTGGTGATCCCCATACAGCGCCATGCGTGTCCTCAGGCTCATCCTGTCCATGTTAGGGAGAGGGGTTGGCGGTGCGCCGCCGACAGCAGCTGCATACTTGGCCTTAAGATGGAAGTGCTGTGCCGGTGTCAGGCTGAGCAGGCTAGGCAAACCTCCTCTAGCTCCACCGCTACCTCCACTAATACAACCTCCTCCACACTGGCTAGCCTCACTGGAACGGCGAGACATGTCAGTGGAGATTGGGTCATAGGAGTCTGCTGAGCTAATGTTATTATGCCTGTTGAAACCAAACTGGGAGGCCTCACTGGAGCGGCGACTTGAATAGCAGGGTGAGATACCAGAGGAGCGACGGCTCAGTGTGTTGATGGAGCTCATGATACTGGTGTTGCTGTTGCGGCGCTCATTCAGTTGGTTTAGTAAGGTCACCTCACAGGACGACTGGTCGATTATATGCTGGCCAGGGTAGGAGCTGTCAAGACCATTCGTCAGGTTGGAGTTCTCCAACATGGAACCTACGTGAAGGAAAGAGTAGGCATTACAAAACACACACATCATTGAACTTATTCTATCATATACAGTAGATATAGACATTTACTCTATATATATATATATATTAGGGCCGGGACTCGATTAAAAAAATGCATCTAATTAATTAGCATATAAATATTTGACCTGAGAACAGTGAGAAGTAATTTTTTTCACATGAATTTTAGTATACCATTGAATAATGGCTGAATACATAAGCTTGAGCAACAAACAGATTGTATATTTTTGTTCAAGTCCAACAGACCAGTGCAATTTTTGCCATTAAGTGTAGCAATACCATATTTAGAAATATAGTACATTTCAGAAATTCAGGTAGCCTATAGGTAGGTAGACCTGTAAACTATAATACTTTGG
>JAOPJJ010000080.1:12667965-12678199 GCA_027122795.1 Enchelyopus cimbrius | reverse complement strand
TGTGTGTGTGTGTGCTCACGTTGTATAAACAGGGGGAGAGGGGGAGACACTGAAAGTGTGAAATGAGAGAGAACTCACGAGGACAAAGAAAGGCTCGGAATGCAAATGGGAGCGAGGAAAGCAGTCGGGAAACGCATGTTTGTGCATTTGTGTATGCTTGAATTTTGCATGTATTTGCTGTGCTCGCTCCTTCTGAGCACAGCAGCTCCTTCTGTGTGTGTGTGTGTGTGTGTGTGTGTCTGGCGGGGCGCCTTTTTTTCATGAACGAACATCCGCGTTTTAAAGACAACGTGAAATGGCATTTTATTGCGATTATTACAGCAATTATAGTTCGCAGGAATGATATGGACAGTACACAAGTCGTGAATAACTGGTACCAAAGTTAACAAATGGTGCGGGTGGAAATGTGAAATATACAATAATATATAATTTCATTGGATGAAATATGAAGCCCACTAGATTAAACATGACACACAACCCCACACACTGTCCACCACGTTGTGCCTCATAGTTTGTACTTTCTTATTGACGTTGTATTTGAAATGGTTTTCTCGATCGCTACCTCCTGGTGTCAGAGCTGGAGTTGCCATGACATCTGTGTTGAATCACGCAGGTCTGTTCAGCTTCACTGAGCAGGTGATGGGCTGGAGGTTTGTTTTTGTGCTCAGCGAGTGTGCGTTATCCAAACGTGAACATACGTGTGGAGTTTGGCGTGTAGACACAGACTCATCGCACGGCCCCAGCCCCACTGTCATTAACATTCCAGCTGCGAGGCTAACACTTCAGTTATGCTCAACTGTACCCCCGTGCACACGCATTGGACAGTGTGTGTGTGTGTGTGTGTGTGTGCCGTGCAACGCGGCACGGCCCTCTTTGACGAGATGTCTGTCTTCCTGCCAAACTGCTTGTCTGTGTGTGTCACTCGTAACTGCCGTTAGTGCTCACACGTATGGACAACCCACACACACACATACACACAAACACATACATGATTGACACAAACACACTCCCACACAAACACACACACATCCATGCATGCATGAGCTTATCACAGGTCATTCCCACAAACCACAACACAACTAGATTTAGACACAGATTTGCACATACACAATACACAATACCCCCCCCCCGCTTTACCCCGCAGGCCCTGAGAGACACATTCACACTCATTATCTGGGACATGTTTTCTTTTCTCTTTCACTCTGTCTCATGTATGTCCCTCTCTGCCAATATGATGTGTTTGATTGATGAGGTGTCCGGAGCACGGAAAGAGTTAGCGCTGCTGGAAGAGACAAGACAAACAGACAGGGAGGCATGCAGATCGCTAGCAGACAGGCCGGCAGGAAGGGAGGAAGAGGGACCATCGGACAGATAGAGGCAAGCAGAAATACAAAGAGTGAGATTATGCAGGCAGGCTGACAAAAAAATAAATGGAGAGGTTGACAGACAGAAGAACAGGTGATCATCAGCCAGACAGATTGGCAGACAGACAGGCAGGCAGGTTAGCACAGGGCCAGCCGTGTAATGTAAGGATCGGTACACTAAGCCTGCACTCCGCACCACAGACAGGTGATCAGGTTAGTGGACACACCGGCGAGGGCTTTTCAGTGGCTCACAGGTGCACATTCATTTACACTTGCAGCTGTACACACACCCACAGTCACACTCACACACACACACATAACAATACACACACACACATGCCCACATGTAGGGCAACGCCAGCAAACATTTTACCAAGGGGAATCCACCAAGTGTGTGTGTGACTATAAACACCTGTACAAATTGTTAAGAGTAGTTGCGATTACTGGACTTCTCCTGACTACAGGCCATAGCCATGACAGCTACCCTATTCAGCAACCAGCGCAGAAAAGTGTGAAGAAATAAGCAAAGTAACCCAATACACTAAAGAATTACAGTACAAATTTATTTTAAAGTTACAAAATATTTAAGAAAAAACGTCTTATTTTACATAAACTGTACAGATGACATTTATTTGACTAAATGATTCCGAAACAAGCACTAAAAATAACTTTTTATTAAATAGAAAACTCAAAAAAATAGTTACAGATGAAAAAAACTAAGTGTTCCACTTGCTTGTTGTACAAAATAGAGAGACTGAACATAGAGCTTGGAATTGGAATCATATGACATCATACCCTGATACAGTAGTAGGCCTTTGCAAATGATTACAATAATATCATACACAAATATAACAGGATGGCCAAGCCACCTTAGTTTTACAGCTCAATCTTGGTCTCTTTGGTTCCATTAATTAGGTAAAATACATTTGAAAAAAATTCAATTTTATTTCTATAAAAATAACTTTTCAATGGCAGTTGATTGTTTTCTGTCTTTTTTGTTTTTGTTTTCGCTAATCCCGCAACTTTTCAGTGCAAACGTCACGATAACCATTCGCTTTGGAAAGGAAGCGAAAGATCACATTTCAAGTATCAATACAGGGTTGTAGACTAACAAGACAAAAAAAGAGGGAGATAACAAGAAAATGAAAGCGAGAAAGAAGAACACGAGAAAACAACAAAAACAAGAAATTTCAGTCTTGATGTGAATTATTGACATGTATTACTTTACATTGCATAGCTCATGTGGCACTTATTATTTAGATATAGGAGACAGGACACTCAGTACCCCTCAGAAGGCATTTTAGTATGCAAGTGCTATTCAGGATGTGCATTTCGACAGTTTACACAAGTGCTGCACTGCACCGATTCAACCCACAGGCCGATTGACAGAGGTTGTTTTCTGACCACAAGGCCCACTTTTAGAAAGAGCATTGGAGTAGCCACACTGAAGGTGTAGCTTTCCCTCTCACACTCCCTTTCTCCGACTCTGACTCTCCCCACTCTCTCCCTATCTTTCTCTCTCTCTCTCTCTCTCCGTTGATGGTACAGGAAGTGCACAAGTGAAGTGCACTTAGAAGTTCCATCTTCACATGGTTGTAACAGGAACCATGTCCCCCCCCCAGGCCCCACCTTTGTTACATAGAAGGGACAGGAATGAGGTCTGCGAACGAGCAGAGCAGCATTACTTTAAGCTTGTGAGTTAGAGTTCGCTTAGTGTTTCTATACATGTCATACGTGGATTTAGTTGCGTCCCACGAAGCCGATGCCACCAACGGGACAGTCTGAGGGCAAGGAAGTGCTGGTGTTCTGAATTGTGTAAGCCAATGGATGGCCAGTGCTTTATAAGTTATGTAGTGTACTAAAATAGGAAGACTCCTACAAGACTTGAAGGGGCAGTGGAGTGGGGTTTCTGGAGTTTAGGTTTGGAATGACATTGGGATGGGGCATGTGTCGGCTGATGAACCTGTGGGTTTCCTTAAGCGCTTTTAATCTTCATTTTCTGAGGAGATGATAGTGCCACTGTTTTTTTGACTAGAAATGGCAAACTAGAGCAAAATATAATTTGGTGATAACTGTTCCCTTCTCGTCCCATCACGCTCCATGTAATGGCTTACAGTTTGATGTTCAGAACCTCCAAGAACCATGAGTAGCACGCAAGTGCTACCGGATCTGATAAATAAACACACTTGCAGGCACAAATGCAAACAGCGATGTGGTTGCAGGCACATACTTATGCAACACTGAAACACACATTCTCGGGACTTGGAATCGTTGGGAGGATTGTGCTGCATGCGCTTTGAGAACTCGTCTAGATTGTGTATGCGCACCCAACAAACAGTTCTGTCTGTACAAAAAAAGGCCTTTTATTTCTTTTCCTGTCCATTGTTGTTGTTGTTTTCGAATTCGAAGCGGGAGGAAAAAGGGAGCTGACCTTCCGGGTGAGGGGAGAGAGGCTGCCTCAGGCACATCCGCACTCCTCCACGATCATGTTGGGCACGTCCCGCTTCACGATGTTGTACTCGTCGTCAAAGTACAGCATGGACATGGTGCTCAGCTTGGTGGGGATGCAGCAGGAGCTGACGGAACCCGGGCTCATGCCCCGCATGCGGTACTGATTCACCACCGCCGTGTGGAAGGACGAGGCCGAGCCGGGCACGCCTGCCATATACGCAGGGCAGCTGCCTTCGCAGTAATTGCCGTAGTACCCGGCGGGCGCGATGATCCAGTCGTTCCAGCCGATGAGGCGGAAGTCGATGTAGAACTGCTGGCGGCAGCACAGGCTGCCGCTGGTGCCGTCGCACTCCAGCCCCCGCTTCCGGATGCGGTGCTTGCCCTCGACCTGCCGGGCGCGCACCACCAGGAAAGGCCGGTGGGAGGGGTCCGCCGTGTCCACCAGCACCGGCAGCACCCCCGCCGCCTCGCAGCTGTCGCAGCGCACCTCCAGGTCCTGCCGCCGCCCGCCCTTCCCGAACACCGCCCGCACCGCGTCCGACAGCGGGAAGGTATGCCATCCGCTGCGCTTAAGGTCCACGCGCTTCTCAACCAGCGCCCAGCGTCCGGTACCACCACCTCCACCACCGTCACCCCCAACGCCCCCTCCTCCTCCTCCCGCTGACCCCGGGCTGCTGCTCCTGGCTCCTGCCTCCTGGTAGTGGAGCTTGACGGTCACCTTCCTGCGGGGGCCGCGGTCAGGGCCAGCTGGCAGCACGCGGAAGTAGAGCCAGAGGTTGGCCTGGGACACAAAGAGGTTCTGGTTGCCCTCGTTGGAGATGAGGAAGAAGAGTCTGGACTTGGAGGAGGCTGGCTCATCTGTTGGAGCACAACGACAAGAACATGAAGGTGTTAAAGACCAAGGGGAGCAGGAACGGGTTTAATGGAATGGTGCTCTTTAGGTTATCTGTATTCCAGGAATGATGTTTATGTAGTTGTCCTTTGAGTGTATCAGGGAGCCTATTTACATGACGAGCAATGTCCTGAAATCAGCTTTGCCAAAAATAGCTTTGTGGAATATACATCAGAAATACTTGAATAAGAATAAGTTGAATAACTTGAATGAATAAGAATTGTAGGTTGAATTTCATACCATAATATCATTCTATGACTTTCTGGCCACAATTCTCCCAAATCAGCACAAACACATATAGAGTGATGAAGGTGCGTGTGCATGCATGCAGGCCTACAGCCACAAAGGCTGGTTGCCTTTTGAAGAAAGCAGCCCTGCCTTTAAAAACTGCCTCTGCCTTTTTTCACTCTTTCTTTTCAATCGGTGGGTCAGGTGACCTCCATAGCAAGCTCTGATTGGCCGATTGTGACAGGCCACTTTTGGAAGCAGGCCAAGTTGTACCCGGGTCCAATTTTGAAGGGACAGGTCCAAAAAGAGAGAAGGAGAGAGGCAGCAGAGAGAGAGAGAGGGAGAGATAAAAAGAGGGAATAAGGGAGAGCTGGAATAAGGTGAACTAAAGGGTGGAAGGAAGGGCGGGCGGGCGGGCGCGGGAGGAGAGGGGTGTGAGGGACATGGGTGAGGCCGCAGGGGGTTCATTGAGTTCGTTGTGCATCGCTGTATGACTCCCCCCTTCCGCCACCGCTCACCCACCCATGCGCCCCCCTCCCTCCCGGAGCCTTGGAGACTGACAGCACAAAGCCCCTGTTAGGCGGGGGAGACCGCCGCCGCGCTGCCGGCCCGGCATTCAAGCGTGCGGGCTTCCAGGGAGGAGCATGATGAGGCAAAAATAAAAGCCATTTACATGACACTGGCCCCATATCTCCGGCCGCACAATGAGGGGATCTTATTGGCTACGGGTTCTCCCTGCATATTTTTCCCTTCTTCTTCTCTTTTTTGTTGTTTTTTTTGTGGCCTAATGATGTCCCGCGTGATGTGAAAGCTTCCCGCCGCGGGAGATTTAGTGCAATGTTTTCCAGCCGAGTAGAGCCGCTGAAAACATCTAAATCACCTTGTTTGCCGACTGATTAGTGTGTGTCACTGTCAACAGCCCGCCACCAAAGAGGCCAAGCCATCTCCCCTCACCCTGCCCAGTACCACCACCTCCACACACACACACACACACA
Organism: Enchelyopus cimbrius; assembly: GCA_027122795.1. Lineage (NCBI taxonomy): Eukaryota > Metazoa > Chordata > Actinopteri > Gadiformes > Gaidropsaridae > Enchelyopus > Enchelyopus cimbrius. The sequence goes on along the minus strand of JAOPJJ010000080.1, from coordinate 12,672,269 downwards.
CGCACACACAAGCCTCTTCCTGCTGCCTCGCATGACTTTACTCTCTGCAGTATTTTCACATGCACCACACACACACGCACACAATGAAACACACATGCACAACAGCCCACACAAATAAACGTATTGACATGCAGAATGACACACACACACACACACACTCTGTATGCACACACACACACACACAAACACACACACACACAAATATATTTGCATTTCCATAAACCCCCAGACCCAAGTGTAACAGATACACCAGAAAAGACAAAATAATCACGCAGCTGAAAACCAAACCCTGGAGGGTGGAGTGTGGAGCGGCCAGCGTTGATGGAGAAACATCTGAAGTGGAGCAACATCACAGCCTCATCAGATGAGCTTAACACGCGTTTAACCCGGGACTCCTGCAACGGCCCTGGGCTACAAGAACACAGGCACCCCTCACGCCGACGTGCCCCGACAGCTTCGCACCGAGACGCAGCACAACAGAAAACATACAGCGTGACAATAGAGCGGAGGCCTCCATCACAGCACAGGGTTGGGTTAGCAAAGCCGCCTCCATCAGATAGCGCAGCGGGGCTGGTGGCGTCTCACTTCTTTCCTCTTCCTTTGTTTGGGAAGACCGAGGTCTACTGTGGTTGTACTATGACGAGATGATTCGAGTTCAGTAAAGTAAAGTACCTTGATCTCCTTTCCAGAGTGTTTAGTGAGGGGGGGGGGCTGTGATTTCCATTAATAGGATTGGCTGATTTAAGCTAAGGAAAATTAGGGTGTAATGGACTGAGTGCCAAAAGTATGGGCCTTGAGTAACGTTCTTGTAATTCCAGTGCTGCTGTCACAGTCAGAACTCATATTTAGTTTGAGTGTCTTCAGATTAGGAGTGCCTTACCGGACATATATCACATGCACACCCAGTTTAACTTGTGCATTACATGAACTAAAGGAACAAAAATAAACTTAAGCTGTGTGGTTCCCACTGATACACAATTGGAAATGAAAGAACAAAATCAATGAAACTCATTCATTGATTTTGCATTCAAAGTCAACTCTGACGTCGTAGCAAGATGTTGACCGATTGACCTTCCGTCACTTTGTTGTCAACAATAACGGGTGTGACCCAGCAATGAAATGTCGTGACGTATTAAGTGACCCATCTTGAATACGGTGAAGCGTTTTCACCTTTTGATGACATGATTCAGTTTATCAATGAAAAGAAAAAACACGGTTAGAAGTTTTATCCAACCCTACAGCATTGATTTACAACATATTTTCCTTATTGGGAACTACTTTGTTGTCATGTATGTGTTATTTTTGTTTATTTCAAAGTTCTTCCCACTGGGTTTCAATGTGTTGTTTTGTTGAAGGCTTATGGTGAGAGGAGCAGAATAATGTCAGCCTTTGAAGGGGAAGGAATATACTTGATCTTCTTGCGTGACAGATATCAGATCCACAGTTTAAAAGTAAGGCTTTGTTAAGTTGTCATGTTGATTGTTGGTTGTTGCTGTCTGGCTAGTTCGTGCATGTGGCATATCATGACGTATTTGTCTTGACACCGACACCCGATAGCAATACGGAACGAGGATATCGCCGGCAAAGACGTGAAGGAAGAAGGAGAACGTTTTTAACTTCAACCCAAAGATCATTTAAGTTTCCTTTCTAGCTGTCAAAGAAATGTGTGTTTGGGAACAATTTGTTGTTTATCAAAAGACGATCGAACTACGACCAACGATTGAAAGATGACCAAAAGCAGAACAAATACAAATAGGACAACAGACCACCATTAAGCTTTTACAGCACGGCCACTCTTTAAGTAAACAAAGCCAGAGTGAGCTGAACATCTTGGAGCTCGTGGGTGGGCTGAACATCACAAGTACCTTATCAGTTGTGCTAACAATGCAGATAACTGGGCAGGTGGCTATGTACGTAGCTTTAGGTAGGTAGGTTTACGAACCAGAGGAAGAATAGGTAGGTAGGTTAACATAGGTAGATAGGGAAGAATAGGTAGGTAGGTTAACGTAGGTAGATAGGTAAGTAAACGTAGGTAGAAAGGTAAGAATAGGTAGGTAGGTTAACTTAGGTCGATAGGGAAGAATAGGTAGGTAGGTTAACGTAGGTAGATAGGTAAGTAAACGTAGGTAGAAAGGTAAGAATAGGTAGGTAGGTTAACTTAGGTAGATAGGTAAGTGTAGGTAGGTAAATAGGTAAGTAGATAGGTAAGAATAGGTAGGTAGGTTAACGTAGATAGATAGGTAGGTATACGTAGGTAGATAGGTAAGTAAACGTAGGTAGATAGGTAGGTATACGTAGGTAGATAGGTAAGTATAGGTAGGTGAAGGTCAAGGTGAAGGTAGGTAGTTATAGGAATGTAGGTAAAATGAGGTAGGAAGATATGTAGGCAGGCATAGGTCGAATGAATGGGTAATTAGGTAGATAGGAAGGCAGGTAGGCATAGGGGAGAAGGTCAACAGGAAGGCATGTAAGTACAGGGTGGTTTTAAGTGCAGTAGGAAGGAAGGAAGGTAGCTGGTAGGCCAGAAGATAGAAAGGCAGTTATCAGACCCTCCATGATTTCGCAATGTTGCGATTCGCAAAATTCGCATCAACCAATCCCTGCGAATTCAGGGCAGTGTTGCAATTTTAACCAACGACCGCAACTTTCCTGCAAATTTGACCAATCATTGGCGTCGTCTTGCACTGACGTCAACAAGCTACCTTCCGCCTTACTTCCGTGTTTACTACGTTCAAGAGATTCAAGAGATGCAGCATGTGCGCGGCCAACGTTTCAAAATTGCCGAACAATGTAACTGCAAAAGATCACAGTATCCTAGCATTGTACATGAAAGCGGGGAAAATATTTATCGACGTCAGACGACGAGGCAGATCACTATGACACAGGCTGTTGCGTCCGAGTCAAGTGCAAAGTATTTTTTCTATTGCTGAGGTGTCTTCAGAATCATGCTGTGAGGTTCTGTTCTGTTGAACTGAGATATCTCATATGAATGCAAAGCCATTCATATTATTAATTTAATAATTATTATTTAATGTAGTATTAAGGAGAGACTGCCTATACACAGTACTAGTAGTAATGTTTTTTGTGATATGAATTCTGAGGCATTCATATAATTACATTTTGCAGGCAAATTTGTGTAGTGCTGTGAAGTTCTGTGTTGAACCAACAGGTGCCTTTGGATAAGTAAAGTCTATTTTGCAGCATTTTTGTTGTCCTGGTAATCTTTTATTTGCCATGTTGATGAAATTATTCATAGGACTATTTCTCAGTGCTTTCTCAGTTTCTCAGTTCTTTTAATTAATGTTTTTTTTTCAGTTCTTACTAATATTTTATACATTACTCTGGAAAATCGCACTAATAACTTGACTATTAACTTAAAGCAGCTTCACTTCCTCTGCACTGTAATCGTAACAAAAACCTAAAAAACAGCAATTTTCATCGATATTTTTGGGAAAAATCTCACGCAACATCAGGCATTTTAGGCTGCAACAACCTCGAAAAAGGCCGGCGAAATCCTGGACTGAGTTATGGGTGGCACTGGGCGGCAGGTGGCTGGTAGTCCGGTGGGTAAGAAGGCCGTTATTGGTAGGTAGGCAGGTACATGGTGGTATTAAGTTTGGCGCGTAGGTAGGTAGGCAGGTAGTTATAAGGAGGCAAGTAGCTGGTTGGTTAATTCATTATCCAGGGTCACTATCGACCGTGCAGCAGTCAGGGAACGGTGTGGAGGGTAACAAACAAGACACCCAAAACTTCAAGTCGGATCTCAGACAGAGTGGGTGAGATAGGCAGGGAGATGGAGAGAGAACAACAGGGGTAGAGGGAAATTATAAATTATATACAGTAGTAGAAGAAAGCGGATTATGGGGAGAGGGCAGCGGTACAGAGCGAGAGAAAGAAGAAGCCCACAGAGTGGAACATCACTTTTATGTTCTTACATAGTCCATGAATGAACACAATCTGCCCAATATGGAAAAAGCCATTTGATGGACGTTGCTATGCTTGTGGCCCTGCTTAATGATTTACCAGTGGCAGAGTTTTAATAACTTTCCCTCATCCAACTTTAATGGCAGCCTGCAGCCATACTGCAGAGGGAGGATGGAGCTCGGAAAATATCTGGACAGGGTCCAGGATCCCAGCCGGATGATGGACAAGCACTCTGTGAAAAAGCTGTCCTGAAATAAACCGCTGAACCCTGTCCTTCGCAGCGACGGGCTCAGAGTTAATGACATCCAATAATGCAGTCTTAATTCCATGACCTGGACTGCTCGCCGCCAGTTCCCCAGGTCAAAGCACCTGCAGCAGCC
>JAOPJJ010000080.1:12648927-12666110 GCA_027122795.1 Enchelyopus cimbrius | reverse complement strand
AGAGAGAGCGAGAGAGAGAGAGAGAGAGAGAGAGAGAGAGAGAGAGAGAGAGAGAGAGAGAGAGAGAGAGAGAGAGTATTTTCTATGCCTTCTAAGAATTAGTTGGATACACATTCTAAGAGGAAGGGATAAATGGCCAATTGGAGCACTTTGTCCTCTATTACGGCAGGGCTTTACACATTCAGGTATTGAGAATGAGCAAAGCTTTAGTGATGAAACTGGACTCAGAGTAGTTTTTGTCCTCTAGACAACACACGGGTGTAATTCAAGGACTCCCTTTCTGATTTCCAAGGGGAACGACGCTGCATGATCACAAGCACCTCAACCACCGCTCCGGGCGAGGATGGTCACTGATGTAATAAGACCCGGTGGCGTATGAACTGGATTCAGAGTAGTTTTAGTAGTAGTGGGGCAGCAGTAGCTCAGGGGGGCAGAGCGGCTTGATCAGTAACCGGAAGGTTGCCAGTTCGAACACCCGGCTCCTCCTAGCTGAGTGTTGAGGTGTCCCTGAACAAGACACCTAACCCCTACCTGTACCCCACATGCTGGCTGTCGCCTTGCATGGCTGACCGGCTGTCGGTGTGGGAATGAGTGTATGGATGGGTGAATGTGAGGTTTACATTGAGTGCAACGACGTTGTAAAAAAGCGCTATATAAATACAGTCCATTTACCATTTATGAAGCCACATGTTGATGACTGCATCCACCGTAAACGGCCTGCGTGTGTCGGTCAGTGTGTGGTCACGAATACACGGTCGGTGCTTTAGTTTCTAGTTTTTAGTTTTTAGTTTTTAGTGTCCCTGCGGCCAGCAGCTCGGTGCGGGGTCAGCGTTCATAGTTACCTGATTCAGCGAAACTAATAACCTCCGAGCTCTCTTCGTGTATCTCGTTATCGTACGCCGCTTGGCCGTCAAAGTTCGGGATCTCCACCCGGCCGTCTTCGCGCACTTTTCCCGCGTGCAGCCTGCGTAGCGCGGTCACCATGGCGGCTCGGGGCAGCGGGTGCGTGATGTTGGGCCGCTCGCGCATCTGCAGGCGGTTCAGGATGTGCCGCTTCACCGCCTCCACGAAGTCCGCGTCCACGCGCTCCGCCTGCGGCTCCGCTCTGACGCCGCAGGACGCGCACGGCTCCCGCGGCTCCGCCCGCGGCTCCGCGCCGCCCGCCAGCGCGATGCAGGCCAGCACGCAGCACAGGGTCTGCGGGAACCTGCGCATCTTTGGGGTTTTCCCGGTGGCAAAACGTCTCTGGAGGGAGTCCGCAAGGATGACAAGTCCACTTGGACTGCTCACTAGGACTCTAGGATGGGTTGACTTCAGATTCCCGGTGGACTACAGATTCATCCGATTCATGGACTACAGATTGATCCAATGTTAATTCAGAGGTGAGCCCGTGTATTCCCAGGTCCGGTTGGTTACAGACACGCCGGCTTGGTAATCCGCGTCATGGTGAGGTCGGTTCTGCAGCAGTCCTGCTTCGTGGACCCCAAGAGCAGCTGAAGCCAAACCACTGGAGCCGAGCGGTCTGCGCTTTGTCAAAAACACACGCAGCGCCGTGTGGATGGTTTTAAACGCCGGGGTCCAAAATGCGCTCAAAAAGTGCGCCCTTTCCCATTCAAAAAAATGATCTCGTACAAGACTTCGGAGGAGCAGAAGAGTCCCGTCTGTAGTTGAAGCGTCTCGATGGGCGGACGGATCCTCGGAGATGCTGTCCGTCCTCTCGCAGGGACTCCGCACATCACAAGTTTTTATACAAGAGTGCAAACCACGTGGGGATTTCCACCAACTGGACGCCAGAGATTAGCAGACTACTACTGCGTCTCCCAGAGGATGACGGAGCCCAATGTGTGCCGACCGCAGACTACAGGACAGAAAGCAGTGGAAACACGTCCTGTCGTCATCACTGACAGTCAGATCATAAGGTTATTCGAACAACACAAGCCGGTTATTCTTGAGAACAGGATTTCAAGCCGCTCTGGGTAGGAATGAGTTTGGGGGACTCCTGACATACCTGATGAGACATCATACACCACATTAAAACAGTTGAGGATGCAGACGGATTGTAGATACATAGTCTACCTCTCTGACTAAAAGAAACCGCTTGTTTTGTCATTATACCTTCAGTCATCAACATGTAGGCCTGTTAGGAACTCATTAGTAACCAATGGGACCCAACCCTGGTCCTCATCATGACGGCACGCTGGCGCCCTCTCCGGTCACAGTAGTGTCACTACACTGTACAATTAGAATCGACACAACAATTTGCTTCAGTTGGACCCAAATTGGATCGATTTTTTTGTCATCCTGCAGGATTACAATATTAAATGTGGTAGCCGTAGGATATTTATTTTATTATAAGTACATTTCATCAGAAAACCCATAAGCCTCAGGCGCATTTGTAACAACTTTTTTTTTTGTGACCCGAGAGAAAAACTATTATGGCATTGTACTGATTCTGTTCGGAGCCTACAGGAATCATGAGACCTACAAAGAGCTTGACAAACTGAAACGGCTATGCACATTTTGCGTTGCAAAAAAAAGAGTTCTGGCGTCAACGTGGAAAGTTTACTCTGTGAGTTAAACAGTCAAGAGTCTTAAATGACAGTCTTAAATTACTATGTGAGAGTCAGTCTTCAAAACACCAAATCCAAATAATTTGTAACTCTAATACTAGTTTTAAATGACTAACGTGTTATGTTACTTTCTCACACATGAGCAACAGACTTCTAGCACTTAGTTAAATTATGGTTTTTTTAAAGTCAAAAAAGAAGTGGTTTTATCCCGTCATGTTTTGTTAGTTTTATATTCAAGGTCCAAAGAAGTTTATGAATAAGAATAATGATGAGGACAAAGCAAATAATAGGTATACACTACAACAAACTATTGCTGTGGTGAACTCCAACTGTTTTACAATCATGCTAATGTGGATTCATGTTGTTCAATATGATACGAGTGTGACCAGCCTCCCTCAATGTTACGTGTCCTTTGTTCCCCTTGACTGACTGACCCTATATTCCTTTATTTATTTAAGTCCAACCTTGGTAAAGAAGTCATATTTTTCCATCAGGTTCAACATTTATATCGCCTGCATGAAACATCGTAATAAACGCAATAAGCAAAGCATCCAAGAGCAGCTTTTGTAATTCCGTCTTTGTAACATTGCAGTTGTCATCACAGCACACGTGAGTCGACGACATCTGCCCCGTAGCATAGTGTACGTTTGTTCCCTGCGCCCTTTTGAATTCTCCCTCACGTCTCCTGAGTCGCAGCCCGGGCCCTTAGGACTCCATCAGGGTCATCTGCCACACAGACAGGGCTGCCGGCTGGCCCAGGGGCCTCCCGCCCAGGAGCAGCAGGATGTCCGGAAGGTTCTGGACTATGCCGTCCTCCATCATGTCCAACGGGTCTTCCCCTTCACCGTCCTCCTCCACCCCTTCACTGCTCCAGCGGTTGCTGAACGCCTTGTTCTCAAAAGCCAGACAGCTCCGTTTCCCGTCTCCGTCGGCACGCGGCACAGTCAAACCGTTTTCCGTTTTCTCAAAAGTGTCCAGCTCGATGCCGCCCTCGGACGTCGTCCCGAGGTAAGACATCGGCGAGGGGAAGCACCTGTTGCTGAAGGGCCTGGGTCTGGTATCCAGTGTTGGCGGGAGGGACCCCCCGGTGGGGTCCAGGGCTGGTGGCTGGTAGCTGGGCCCCAGCCCCACGCAGCAGTGGTGGATCCGGGAGGGAGGGGGAGTGGAGCCGGGTGACAGGGCGAGGCGCTCCCAGGCCTGGCTGTGGAAGCTGTACCTCCACAGGGAGTTGAGGGGCGCGTTCACGGTCTGGCCCCCCCCGTACAGCAGCAGGCCGTCCCTGTAGACCACCGCCGCATGACCCAGGAGCCTGGACGGACCGGACCTGTGATGAGATTAGATTAGGTTGATTTATTGTCCTCGTTCAACAGAGTAAACAACAAAATGACGTTCAGAGCACCGCCACCACCACTGGCATACAAAATAATAAATCATAATAACAATAACCCAAAAGTGCAATAGTGCTAGTGCAATTGAAATGTCAACAGTCCAGTTATAGCTACCTACGATGTGTGAGAGGAAAGAGTGAGAATGCAGCAAAGCAAGTCCAGTCCATAGTTATTGTGATGTGTGAGTATATCGAAGTGGTAAGGATGTGGGAGAGCATCGGGTTTGAAATCAGTGACAAGGATAGCTCCCTGTGAATTCTCCTTCCCAATTGTGTTTAAATGCACTTTTTGTTGTGAACTTAATTGTACATGTTAGTTAAATTCCTGCCTCACCTACTTGCACTCGTGTTATTCAATTCGTTCTCCAGCGTGTCAGCGGAATTTCAAGTTCTCTGTCAGCAAACAGCAACGTTTTGAGCTCTGATTTAATTATTATATTTTATTTATTTATCTGGTGTGGCATTTCAGAATAAAAGCCCTTTGAACATTCATATGTCAATGCATTATATTTACATGAGGATTAACATTTCTGAAAAACCACCTATTATTATTTGACCATTCCACATCAGCCTGATAGTACTCGACCAAAAAAAAATCGGTCAATCTGATGTGGCATTTCAGAATAAAAGCCCTTTGAACTTTCATATTTCAATGCATTATATGTAATGTGGCAATTCATTTTATTTTAATTTATTTAAAAAAAATTATGCAGTGCTGCCGCTGATCCACTGCGCATGGCTGTGGAGCCCTGGTTCTCCTGGAGAAGGAGGGACTCACGAGCTCTTCAGGCAGCTCCAGGAACGGCTCCCAGAGTTCCAGCTCCAGAAGTCCCTCTGCTCTCTGAGGCCTCTCAGTCCGCCGTACAGGTACATGGTCTCCTGGTGGGCCACAGCACAGTGGCTGTGTCTGGGGCCCGGGCCCCCGGCAGCGTGCTGGCCCCCGCTCAGCAGTGACCAGCACATGAAGTCTGTCACGCAAAGACAAACCGTCAAAGAATACAAACGGCATACAGGCCAAACTCAAAATACAATGCAAAGGACAAAGTAAAATCAGTGAGGCGGTATCTATTTTTTTAATACCTTTCTGAAATTTTGCCCGGGTAAATTGTATATAAAGTTATATGTGCACAAAAACGTAGCCATTACTATATAAGGAGTTTTTGAACCAATTTAACGATAAGTCAACCGATCAATGAATCCGGTTATTCGGTTCCTTGTTTGTTGCCGGTTTGATTCTGGATATGTGTTTACTGGAGTACAGCCTCCAGAATAATCTCTACATTTGGGTTGACCTCCATGCACAAACTGTGACACTTTGCCGATTATTAGCAATTTATAATAGTCTTAGTTTTTTTTTTGTTGTATTTTTAGTTTTTCCTTTTTCAGATAAACATAATCCTTTATCTGATTTGTATATAGCCGTCAGATGACCCGTGTGCTATATAACATGCTATAACATGCGCCCAAGCAATGGTGACGAATTGTGATCTGGCCACATGTACATGTTGTACATGTGGCCAGTGTACATGTTTTCCTTCCCCAAAGTGTACATGTTTTCCTTTCCCAAAAATGCTGCTTGCTTTTTACCAAAATCTAATCTCCAGAACTCCTGCGAGGAGCCTCTCATGTCCACATAACCTCCGTAGACGAACATGGAGGAACCAAACACCACCGCACTGTGGCTCTTCCTGTTGGTCGGCATCTGTGCACGCACACACACACACGCATTTGGGTAAGCTTTTGGTTATTGCGTCTTTAAAAGGCAAAGTCCGGTATTTGACACTTGAAGCCATACTTCCAGTTTGTTTACGATGAAATAGATCGGTTCAGGTGTTAATTTCGCCGAAAGGTGTGTAGTGTAGAGATCCATGGGCACGAATCATCGGTGCTAAAGCAACGTTTGTTTGCAAAGCTGTTAAACTCACCGAGTGGTCAATGGTGTTTGTTGAATCAGAGCTTTTCAGCAGAAGTTTGACGATCGTAGAACTATTTTTTTCAGCTGAACCACATCGCTGTGTAAACTTCCGCTTGCCAGTTATAAAGCCACAGCGTTACTACAAACAGGACGAAAAAAAATACATTTTCCGGTTCTGGCTGGTGGCAGACTAATACCGAACACTCAAGGCTTCCTATAGAAATGATTGGCTACAACAAAATTACTTGTCCAGCCTGCTGGAAAGCCTACTTTGCTCAGATTTCTTCTAGTCAATGAACACCAGTGACCACTCAGTGAGTTTCAGAGCTTTGCAAACAAACCTTTAATGTTGCTTTAGGACCGATTCGTGCCTATTGACCTCTACACTGGGGCTAGCAAAAAACCTAAACTTCTCTAAACACAGCCTTTCGGCGAAATTAGCACCTGAGCCGATCGATTTCATCGTGAACAAACTGGAAATAAGGCTTAAAGTGTAAAATACCGGACTTTGCCTTTAAACTGCGTGTGTCACGCAGACAATGGTGCTGACAGGAAGGCACAGGCCCCGTCCAGGCATGGCGTAATGTGTTATTACTTCAGGTGAATATTATGGTATGGGAGAGCCTCACATACCCGAGACACACTCTTCTTTCCCTGCCAGTGGACCCATTTGTAATTGCCTGGAGAGCGAAACAAAAAGAAACAGAAGAGAAACAGGCTGAACAATGAAGAAAAGGCGTCTGGAGGTTGAAGCTCAGCAGCACTCAGTGTATTGTATGTCACGGTAAACACTTCACAACTTGAGATGTTTGTAGGGGTGTTGGAATCATGAGTATCGTCCTGCTATTGCCATCATGTTTCCCACACTTTGTATAACAGATATATTGTTTGGAGAGAAGATAAGTCACTTTGGATAAAATTGTGTCTTTTTCTGATTTTGTTGAATGTGGTTGTATAATATATATTCAAAACATCACTATAAACTAAATCCCTGAAAAAGCGTACTTTATTTTGTATTTTCAATTGTCGGGCACTTCCCACAATGATTGTGGGAATTTGACGGATTCACATTCCGGTGTAAATGCCAGAGCATTAAAGGCGACAAGCACAGGCAGGTCGACCGGTCGGGGTGAGGCACCCGTTCCCGACAGCAGGAAAACTATTGGGAAGCAACCTACCTATGTCAAACACCCACAGAGGACACCTCAACCCTGTGTACGCACAATCCAGGGTCCCCCCAAACACATACAGGAAGCCCTGAAATTATCCAAAGCATGGATTCAAAAGTGGCAGGACCGGAGCAAAAACTGTTGATTCACCCCAGGTTTTAATCAAGGCTGAGAAGAACTGGAAATGCATTTTGTATATGACGATCACAGCAGTGTCACAGACTGGGCTACCAGCCACTATGTACTGGGTTCCATACCAACCCCTAACTGCTCCTCAATAGATACAAAGAACTACTGAATATTGACTGCAAGACATTACAGAGTACACAGCACTCAGCTTCATGGGATGTGTACCTCGTGTGCCACCATAGAGTGATCCTCCACTTCCTCTGGTGCTGATTCACCTTTGCATGGCAACTGTTTCCACTCATTACGCACTATGAGAAAATACACACACGCATACACAAATGCACTTACACAGGCATGAAATACACCCAAAGATAAACGGAACACAACCTAAACCATTTAAAATCAAGTAAATATTGAAAGCACATTTTAAGTATTTAAAATATTTTGGACTTATTTTGGATGTCAATAGAAATTAATTTGTTTCCATAAAAAGGTCTGAAATATTGGCATGAAGAAGTGCCGGTCGGTAAATAATTGTTGACACTTTTAAATCCCATTTGATGCGTCCACTTTAATACTGCAATGCTGTAACAGTATGGGGTGTAATTTCAAAAGCCTTCAGAATGAGCCAGCACCTACCTACACTGTACCTCCAGAAGTCACGAAGGCAGTGGGTACTACGGCCCCCCAGGACGTACACGTCCCCCTGGTGGCTGCAGCAGGCGTGCTTGTAGCGGTCACATGGTGAGACAGCGTACTGGGGGAGGGCCGTCCACAGACTCATCTCGCCAGGCCGGCTATAGCACCACTGCTGTCATCAGAGCATCTCCTACAGCAAAACGTCCATTACCTATAACTGAAGGAAATAATGGCGTAGTTGTGTTTAAAGGTTTAAATAACGTAAAAACACAATCCGTTGTCTGACCCATACCTGCTCCTTAATAAATTGTATGTCAATCCTTGTCAAAGCCATTTCTGTTTGTGAATGCATATATATATATATATATATGAATTATTTATTTGAAATTCTTGAAAGTTGATAAATAGCTAATAGTGTTACAACTGATGCATTATTATTTTTAAAGTATATATGTTACTTCAGTGGTAATTCTGAGAAAGTGTGTGGTTACAACCATTTTTTTTTATTGACTTAAGATACCTCTCTTCTCAGAGAGATCTCATCTGAGAGATAGTTATCTAGGACGCTATTAACAAACACAGCAATCCTAAAAGAAAACAATTGACGTGATCCTTTAACGAACCATCTTAAAATCCTCCATGACCTCAAAGGATGTTCCATCCAGTCATCCTGTTACATCTGGGGATACCTGAGATGTCGCCTGAGCATTTTCCAAATAAGGTGCAAGTCACGGTGAACGAGATCATGATAACCCCAGCAACGCAGAGAATGCCAACTCAATTGCGTTGCTACAACATGCTGTGTTGTCAGGGATCTGTAAACCCTCTGGACGGTTTTATTCTCTAGACCACGCGGAGAACCTGACTCATGTTATGGGATCTGCATCAAAGAGTGTTTCATGACACTGCAAAAAGCCAATGGAATATTACGGGAGTCACTGATTTAAGAATTACAACGTTGTTAATACAAGTATTTTCTAAATCCTTTTTTCCAAATATCCATACTCTATATCTCCGTCATACTTTAGTACAACAATAATTAAAGGATAACAACACATTAGAAACCCCTACAACAACCTAGCAACCACCCAGGAAACCCTAGCAATCACCAAGAAAACCATAGCAATCAGCCATTAAACCTTGGCAACCAGCCATTACACCCTAACCACCTACAACCCTAGCAACTATTTGCAACTGCAGCAACTGTGCAGAAAACCTGTCCACAGACACCAAAAGCAGAACACTCCAATGTCTTCTGTTGAAACGACTTCCTTTGCTGTGGTACAGTTATGTAGCAGAACAATATGAAATATAATAATGAAGCCAGTTTTCCTAGGATAACACATATGTGAAACTTGGCCTATTAACTCATCTGTTTAATGGTTCACTTCACTCATATATTACATTGTGACATGACAAATCAGTTAGAAAACATATAATATTTTCTAACCTTCCATGCCACTAAGAACGGAATATATTCAGAAAATATGTTATTTATAAATTGACTGCATACAAGCCTCTGCTAAGATTTTTGTTTTCCATTAACCTGGTATAATAGGCATTATGTAACTGTTACATATGATTCAACTTCAAGGTTTCTACCAACTAGGATTTCTCTTCAGCTAGAACCAAAAACAAAAAGAAAGAAGGGAAAGGTGAAAACCCTTATCTTTATGGTTATAAGAGGCACATTCTTTGCTGTTTTGCTTGACTGGACTAAATGTAACCTTCACCATGACCCACAGGTGGCCCCTGCATCTATCAAGTGCTGACATAAGTAAACACTTCAGGCCGTTGGATCAAAACATTCCAACACAACCTTTTTCAAAGCTTCAATTTGTCATTGTTGACATATCCAAGCATCGAAACATAGCCTACATTGTTGCTACACATTTTAGATGGAAAATACACAAAGGACCATTAAGACACAGCATTTTCCCTTGAAAACCATAAATTTAAGTGGGTTGAAAGTGCAAATATAGTTTTTTGTTGTAGGCTATTGACTGTATTGTCACCTGACACTGATTACAACAAGGCATGGTAAGAGTGTGTTAACAGACATACAGATGATATGACTTACATTTTCAATAATATCTGGGGAGCTTGTGACATCTGCCCTGTATGCCGAATTACACCGAATTACACCACTATTAAAGCAATAGTAATTTAGTAACACAACAAATCATTCCTTTCACTGTAAAGGCCCGACTGAACATGGTTCCCAGGCGTTCGCGTCCCAAGAATGAACGCCAGGACCGGGATGCTCCAAATTAGCGTTTTGGCGTGCACGTTCAAAACTATAGGAAAGGGTGGGACTTCCTGACAAAGCAACATCCGTTTCCGTTTAATGTTTTGGGTATTGCTTTGTACATTTTTCTTTAAAATTCCATGTTTATTCTCATCAGCGTTTGTATTGTTATTCTTGATATATTGTTTCAATTCCCCAGTCTGTTGATTTTTAACTGAGTACACAGATCACAGGAGAAAAGTAAAGAGAGAAGAGAACAGGAAATGCGTTGCGGTAATCCGGGATAACGTTACATTTCCAGATCCTCTCCTGAAAAGGAGGAGGCGAACCCCATCTCTGTTGAGGATCGCATTCGTCAGAAGACTGTGCTCCGTTATTTCCGTTAAAAACGGCGACGAAGGACGGAGCACCAAAGTACTCACTCTTGCATTAAACTCGTTTCATAGTGTACACAATGTACGTACACTGGTGGGTTTATTGCGAAAGTTATTTATGATTTGTTCGAGGCTGTGAAGAAACTTTGACAGGAATCCATTATCGCTTAAAAGATAAATACCGAAACAATGCGCTACGCGTGGTAGCGTTAGCGCAATGGATTTACGTCAAAACAAAACGGGTCGTGCGAAGGAATCGGTAAACGGCCACTTACCCAATGATGCGGACGCTGTTACGCTTTGAATTGCGTTTTTCTAACATTTGTACAGCGTAGACCGGAGGAGGAGGAGGAGGAGGAGCCAGTGTGTGCGTAGGAAGCGGGGAAGGAAGGGCTCGGCTCGTTATCTCAGAGTGTCGTGATCTCCGTGATCTGCTCTAACGGGACACGACCACGCAGATCTAATATAATATATATAATAAATAATAATAAATAATATTTGTATAGCACATTCCATACACAGAATGCAGCCCAAAGTGCTTTACATTTTAGAAGATTTAACACAATCAGGAACATTTATCACACAAAAAATATAATATATAACAAAAATAGATCTGTTCTCTGTCATTAAAACCACGTTTTACCGTCCGTCCATGTCACTATACAACTATCCATGTTAGAAGCCCACAGAAGCCGCCAACAATATCCTATGACCACATGTTTCATTATTTCAAGTATAGAGACTAGACATCACATAGGCCTATTCCATGTCACTGCATGGCAAGCTGTTTAAACATGTTTCCAAAGATTTACTAGTAACTTTATCAATCAGTACTTTTTTTATTTACTAGTACTTAAGACAATAGTTACTTGTAACTATTACATTTTTCTCAGATGTAAACTTTGCTTCTGACCAACTGTTCCCATAGTGACTATATTTTGCGAATGAGTTGTATAGCGTACATCGGAGGGGGTGCCTAGGAATTAAGGAACTACTGATAAGTAATTGATCTCGGCAATTAATTAAAATATTATGTTACCAGATAGCCTGGTGTGATTTTAGAGGGGCTCAAGCACACCCGAATGTAATTGTAGTTTTCCTCATTAGGGGGTCACGTTCGTCACCCCATTTATAAAACCCAAGCAGACATGCACACAATGTTTACTGCGTTCCATTTGTATGGGACGTCCGACTTCCCAGTTGGAATTGGGAAATCTCCAAGCTTTCTTGCGGCACAATGTATTGCGGTATTGAGAAACGCCCCCTTATATCTGGGAAATACGAGTTCCCACTTGGACATCTGAACAGTACCCCGAGTCGGCAGACATTTTTATGACGCTCGACGAACAAAGATGGCCGTGCCCGTAGTTAACAGTAGTTGAAATGTATTTTATTTGTATTTGTTCCACGTTGGTGTCTTTAATGTCGATATATAATGCTCTTACACACTTGATTACATTGGTGCTTTAATCCGGTCACCAATCGATGCATTGCACGCTCTTGCTGTGCGCGCAATACAATGTAAAGTTTTGTTTTCGAGCTGGTTTGCTAAATAGCCCAATTTTGCTAAAAACAATCACTAGCCTGCTACTACTAATGCTGCCACCTTGTGGCTCGAAACGCGACAGCTCTGTTGAAATGTGCAATAGGCGGAAAAGTCACAATATCAATGCAATGTAAGACTTGCACTGTTAGTGTTTATAGTAGATAGTTTAAGTAGTTAAAAGTTTGAACACATTTTAGTTGTGTGTGTTATGTATGTGTATGCTTCTTGATGCCTAAACTATCCTTCTGGGATCAAAAAGTATGAGTAAAGTATATATGAATTAATAAAAGTATGAAAAAGGTATACATCTATCTATAGTATATGAATTAATGAAAGTATGAGTAAAGTATATATCTATCTAGAGTATATGAATGAAAGTATGAATAAAGTATATATCTATCTTTCTATCTATCTATAACTACTGTCCTGTGCGCATCCATTACTCCCCAACTCGTCACACCCAAAGACAAATGGAACGCTCTTAAGTGGGAACAGCCGGAAAATGACGTCCCGATTTCCCAATTCCAACTGGGAAGTCGGATGTCCCATGTCCCCATACAAATGGAACGCCGCATTAGTTGACCGTTTATTGTAGCCTGGTGAAACCAGCTACATACTTCCCCCCAATTCGATTTTGCTCCGTATCGTTGTCTGGTAAAGCACTCGCTTCTTTCGAGATCCAGTGTCTACATTTTTGGCGGGCCAATCAGTGATGGGGGTTGGTGTTGAGAGCGATGACGTTGAAGTTGCCTGCCGAGTTTGACTTTCAACTGTAGTTCAACAGTTGACAGTGAAATACAGTTGACAGTGTATTTGAAAACACTGTTTTTGTTTTCAAATAAGAATTTGGAATGCCGTATTTTCCCCTCTACTCTCAGGATAACTTTACAACATCGGCACATTGTTGTTGACATCCATGATCTTGAATCTTCGTTGCCACTATGCTCTCAGAACAGGTCGCTAGCGATTTGTTACTGTGAAAGCGGAGGCTTCCTACCTCCGGCACATAACATACATCATTACCAAACGTTGCTGATTGGTTCGGAGAACTACAATGATTTTAAACCTCACACAAGCCTCCGCCTAGCCTGGTCCAACCAGACCATCGTATTTCATTCGTACAGAAGGTCTGGAATCGCTCAATTGAAAGACGTTAACTCACTGGAAGGCGGGTGTCTGTTGAAGTTTAAAACTATTGGATCTGCCCAGTGCCACTCATGATCTGCCACAACGAATCGCTAGCTTTTGGTTGTGACGTACGTCATGCTCATATTGGGAAGAACGTTGCACGATTTTTAATATATAATCAATATAGTATATATTATATATATTTAAACATAATATAATTTCATATATAATATATACATAATATAATATATATAATCAATATACATCAACGTCATTGCTCTCAGCCACTCGCTCTGGTCGCTGATTGGACCGGTCAAAATTTGGCCGGAGAAAAGTCTATGCAGCAAACCCAGACTCAGGTTCCCTTCACCCAGACTGAAGGGAAAAGAAAATTGAGTGGAAGTACGTAGGCGGGCGGTGGCCAGGCTAGCCTCCGCCCATTACAGAAACCAAAATCTAATGACGGTGTCCCAGACGTGAGAGAATCGAAGTCAAAGGCTGGTAATGGCCAGGCTACGTTTATTGAGCTCAGCTGTCAAATGTTAAACAGATGTATGCCAAGAAATGGTATGCCTATATTGAGGTTCAAGGTTTATTGCCCATGATATATATATATACTGTATGTATTTTTAAAACAATAAAATGCTTTTTAGCATAAGTTTATCATTTTAAAATAAAGGCTTATCCAAGGCGGGTAAAAATCAGGGGAATACGACTAATAAAAAGGTGTATAATTATTTTTGTAATCAGTGTCAGAAATAATTGAATAATAAATTAGTTAAGTAATATATAACATTAATATTATAAATAATAAGTGCATTGCACATTCCCTCTTTAAAAATGTAAATATAGAAGCATTTGCTCATGTACTGTAGAATTTCACTACCTCAGTGTCATTCTATATCCATATTGTAATATTTTTCAAAGCTTTCCTTATGAGGTACTCTGGAAAACTGGTAAACAAAAAAATGGCCCCATTTTCGAATAGCTCAAGTGACTGACCTAATTCCTTTCCTGGTCCTACACATCTTCTGAAATTGGAAACTAATCACATTGATTGCGTACATGACAACTGTAGTACACCCATGAGCAAGGTTCAGTATTTGTATGTTTTGAGTTCAGGTTTTGTATGTTTACTCTTCAGTATTGAAATGTTTACAGCTGTTAAAAGAGGTGTCCGTCGTTAGTCATTAGTGTGTATTACAGAGCTGCTTTTGAAAGGATTGAGGGGGGGGGGGGTTGTCTCATATGGGTGTCAATGTGTATGTAGCCCCTCCTTTGGTGTTTCCATTCTCATCAGGCACAAATCCGCCATTATTAAAAGAGTATTCTTGCTTTCCGGCTGCATTTGTAGAATCTCCATCCTCCCAAGAATTCGGAGCCTCGCCATCCTTATCCGAAGACTCGCGGCCCGTTGACCTTTTATATACCTGATAGCCTGTTTTGGGAGCAAGCATATGGTACAATTTTAATTAAGCATCTGATGACTGTGAGAAATATTTCCATAAATGAGTATTACTAAAATTCAATTAAATAAAAGTTTTAAAATTGTCCTTTATAGACGGACATAAGAAGCATGAAAGCAATCATAGAACTAACAAAAACGTAAAATCATAAAAACAAGAAACAGCCTCACTGGCCTCAAGACTCAAAGACCAACCCATAAAAAAAACCTGCCTACTTTGCAATTTTCTCAAGTAAATCCAGTAAGTCTCATCATGTAATTTAACAGTTAGTTCAACGATGTGCTCTCACCTCCTACGAACAACACTGCGACCACCAGCTGGAATATGCTGTAGATGAGTGGAAAGGCGAACATGACCTCCAGCTCCTCAGGGGCAAACGAGAGCTGGACGATGGTGCTGCACAGCTGAGCGTTCTGGAAACCCGTCTCCAGGGCAATAGTCCGACATCTGAAACACGAAGGGCCCAAGAAGCAAAGGCAATGTTCTCGGAGTTACAATGTAGTTTTGTGTTTTTGGAGGCCTGTTAATGAGTGAACTGGTGTATTTGAATAAAGAATCACCCCCCCCTTACTGATGATAAGGAGTGGGCCACACACGCTCACACGGACACGCACACACACGCGCACACACACACCTACTTACATACATACACATACACACACTTGCATAGAAGCCTGAGTTAAAAGTCAATTTTACTGAAGAGCGCATCAGGGAAGGTCTTTGCCTCTCGTCCATCCCACCAGTTAAGATGACCACCCTACCTGAACCAGGGCTGACCCACAAATCGGGCCAGGAGGAAGCCCAGGCCAAATCCGATGAAAGGGTAGATGGTGCCGATGATCCACAGCGCTGGAGATATGGTCCAGGAGGACTGGTACAGCACGCCCCCCACCACAGCGATGATGATGATCAGACAGAAGCCCAAGATGGATCCTACCTGGAGACCAGAAGCACAGCAAGTCACCCTCAGTCACATGTACGTCACTCACCAACACTTTGCATGGACTCCCAAGATTGCTAGAAAATATATGACACACATATTTATATAATATGTTTCTGAGATATTAATTGTTTATGAATTTGTTAAGAAAAAGAAACTGAATCCTTAAGCAACACGCTGAAAAAAAGCCAGGGTATATAAGTCACAAGCCAAACAGATGCATACTCCTACGTTTGTTCTCGCTCGTTCAACGTCTCATTCAATATGCTAACATGGATCAGCGTTCAACGTGAAAATGAAAGTATGTAATTGATAACTCTTGAATGTATTGAGGTCCCGAGAACTGCAGTACAAGTATGAGGCCAGCAGAGTGCAGTATTCTTATAGAGTACAGTTAACAGGGTCATATATTGAACAAATCCGTTTAATTCATATAATGTACGACAGATGAATGTGTCGTTTAATATGCCTCAAAGGGTCAAAGTCCAGGATTAATGTCAATGTATGCTCACCTTTAGGACCTTTTTGGCCAGCACAGGTTTTTTGTGTTTGAGGTAAATGCCGAGAGCAACTGGGATGAGAAGAGCCACCAGAGTGATACCTGAAAGAGATGTTACAGCCCCAAATGATTCCCACAGTCCCATAGAACATCAGCCAAAAAACCTTTAACTATATATATATATATATATTCAAACACACATTTGAAGTCTTAGTCAATTGCTATGTTGCAGTTAAGTTGTTGGACTAGCAGTACTATGATCGGACACTCCTGTTTCTAAGTTAATGAACAAACACACAATGAACAAAGCATCTATTTTGATATTAGATGCTTCGTTCTCTTGTCACAAAAAGCGATGCGTGGAACTGGATCCGGTAGAGCGACGTGTCAGTGATGCTGGCGCCTACCGATGGTGTCGTAAGGGATCTCGATGGTGTCTGAGGAGGTCCACACGGACGTGTAGATGAGCAGGCAGAGGGGCATCATGCCCATGGCCAGGATGGAAGAGCAGGCCGTCATGCTGATACTGGGTGGTTTAGAAAGCCCATTAGAAACAAAGCAACTGTTGAACAGGACTGAGCACAGGGCAGTCGGTTAGCAGGCCAGTGGCAGTCACTATCAGGGGATCATGCTATTATGTCATTGTATGTCAGCACAGGGGTATCAGGGGTATAAGTAGTTGTCCTTTTGCTCTTTTCTAAATAAACCAATCAACCATACAACAAAACAACCAGCCAACCAAACGACTATCAACCAGCCAACCAAATGACTATCAACCAGCCAACCAAACGACTTATCAACCAGCCAACCAAACGACTATCAACCAGCCAACCAAACAACTATCAACCAGCCAACCAAACGCCACCAACCAGCCAACCAAAGGACTTATCAACCAGCCAACCAAACGACTATCAACCAGCCAACCAAACGACTATGAACCAGCCAACCAAACGACTTATCAACCAGCCAACCAAACGACTATGAACCAGCCAACCAAACGACTATGAACCAGCCAACCAAAAGCCACCAACCAGCCAACCAAACGACTATCAACCAGCCAACCAAACAACTATCAACCAGCCAACCAAACGCCACCACCAGCCAACCAAACGACTATCAACCAGCCAACCAAACGACTTTTCAACCAGCCACCAAGCAATCGACAATCCCATC
>JAOPJJ010000080.1:12441949-12464312 GCA_027122795.1 Enchelyopus cimbrius | reverse complement strand
ACACACACACACACACACACACACACACACACACACGCACACACACACGAACTCCAGTGGGACGTTAATACTTTTTGCGTCGCAAGGCCAAAAGTGGAACTTGTCAGATGTTGAGTCTCAAGGGATCTGTTTGTTTTTGCAGTGCAATCAACCAGTCAACTAGTAAACTTATAGCATATTCTAGCACATAGCATCGGCTAGGTCGCAATTTCCCTCCAGCTGTCAGCTGAGTTCCACACGATGTAAAAGGTTTGTCAAAACAGCAGAGTTAGAGGTTCCTCATGTCTCCCTCTTATAGATACATCAATAGGTGGCTCCACACTAGAGACAGATCTCAGTCTCATTATGTCATAATGTTACAATGTCCAAAAAAGGGAGGGAACGTTATACAAATAATTTGATGAAACGCAGGTCTGAACTTTTAAAACTTTCATAAAACTTTAATAAAACTGACGTGACATGATAAGCACTAACACATAAAGGAGACATTCATATGAATGACAATCATTAACTTACTCATTAAGGTGTGTGTGTGTGTGTGTGTGTGTGTGTGTGTGTGTGTGTGTGTGTGTGTGTGTGTGTGAGTAGGTAGACTGGATCGCTGTTGATGATCCGGTGATATTTTTTGCGCGCAGGGATGTTCATGTTGCATCCATAGGGGGCGCTGTTGGGTCACAATCCGAGACTGGAAGAGTCAGCGGGTGTCTACGGAGCCACGGAGACCATGTGTGATTCTTTCAAAGATTCATCAGATGACAAAGAAAACAGAGAGCGTGTTGGTGAGCAGGCAGAGCGGCTGAACCGGAGACACAAAGAGAGGCAGAGAGAAGGTAAACGCAGACGGGGCGGGGGAAGAGGTCTGGTGGTTACCTTCTCTCTGAGACGGACGCTAATGGCAGCCTGCTGTAATGTGCCGTGCGGTGACAAAGCATGTGAAGCCAGTCTCACTTTCCTGGCGGGCTTCAGCAGAGCTGCGTGTTACCGATGCCGCGACACAGAAGCGCTTCCTGTCATTCACGACCACGTCCTTCCTGCTCCCAAACAGAGCCCCCCCCCCACCCCACCACTCACACATCACCCACTCTCCCCTGCGCCTCCTACTCAACGCAGCAGCAACCATTCACCCCCCCTTCTCCCCTCCACACACACCCACAGACAGAAATACACCTGACACACACACACACACACACACACACAGATTTATACCGTGTATAGTATTTGCCAAAAACGTACATTGAAATACATGACACAGTATGGCATTGTTGTACACGAAAATGTGTACATAATCACGTGGATACCAATATGCTCGCTCTCACACACACACACACACATACACACACACACGCACGCACACACACACACACACACACACATACACACACACACAGGTGTTCTTCTGTCTGTTCCTGGAGACTGTTGTCCTGACCTTGTTTGTCAGCCTCTTATTCGTCCAGTGCAGGGGTGTGTGTGCTTGTGTGTGTGTGTGTGTGTGTGTGTGTGTGTGTGTGTGCGTGTGTGCGTGCGTGCGTGTGTGTGTGTGTGTGTGTGTGCGTCCTAACTGGCTCTATCCAGACCAGAGGTGAAGGCTGGGCCTCTTCACAACTGTGTCACGTTCAAACTAAGACAGGCAAAACAGGTTAGTCTGCTCTGCAACGTCTCCCACACACTTTGAAATCCAAAATCTGAGCAAAACACCGGAAAGTGCATCACTTTGGTTGCTGATGGGGCAGAAGTTGTAGATTATGGACGACTGCGCCAGCCTTAATAGGCAAAGGCTGAGATAAATGAATGCAAAAGAGCCTTATGCTATGCTATTCTGTGTTGTTGTTTTATCAAAGGCAGGGTAGTTGGCCAGTTGGAATCATTCATTATTAAGTCCTAAGCATGTTATGAGGGATCAATTATTACCCAGCGTATCTAGAGGTTAGTACTTTGCATCTATGAGGAGGTATTTGGATGTCCAGCACTTAAAACATGGGCTTCTCCAATGGCTTACATTTTGGAGGTCATTTTCAGAAGTGCAATGTGTTTCTTTTTTGCAAGTCATCACAATTGTACCAATGACAGACCAGTTTAACCCTTTCTGCTGTCAGCTGTACATGTGGCAGATCCTCACTGGCTCTCTTCAAAATTGTAGTGCAAAGAGAGGAACAGTCACAAATCAGCACTGAACCATTAGGCGGATTCATTGCAGATATCAGGAGGACTATTGGATGGATGTTCATAGTCCACAGGCCTCTGCAAGGTCATCTAGATTGTCAGAGACATAGCCAGGTGTCACACATGTGGTGTTATGACAACTGCCTGAAGTTGAGAGACATTTTGGGTCAATTTTAATCAGGTTTTGTGTCACAAGTGGCTTTTCAAAATAACCAAATTTCAGTGCAAAAGTCATAATAAATGAAGATGTTAATACATATTTCCAAGACAAATACAGATGGAAACTAATAGGGAACAGTAGTTCGTAGAAAATTGTAACCACTATTTAATTCCTTCACACTTTCTATAGATTTTATGAAGGCAGGGATAACCCGCCATCTCTAAATATACCTTGACAAAAGGGCACCGTTCAGTTGTCAAGTCGCTGTACCCTTAGGTCAGGATGAGGAAATGACACGTTGGGACCATGTTACAGTGCTTGCCTGGGGGTGTGCTCTTCAAAAAGCCTTTTCTTATGAACCCGCAGCGTGGCCGGCCCACTGTATCAACCCAATAGCTATCGAAGCTTTGCTTGCCTTTTCACTCAAGCCTTGCCAGAACCTCCACCGGTCTCACTCCCAGAGAAGGATATCTCAATCTGTCAAGCTATTGATCCAAACCGGATTGTGTTATATAATATTAAAATACAACCTTTTCCCCATTTCAACAGCACGTGAAGTTCTGAGTCACTTCTGCAGGGACATTAAAGTAAATCATTCAGTTTGGGATTGTCCTCTTACAGGAATACAACACTGGAGTGCTGCTGTATTGATTCGCCATGCTGTGAGAGATGGCTGATGCATGCATCCACGACAGGTTAGCACCTGAGCTCTGAGAAATCCTGTCGGTCAATGCATTCTGGGGACATAGCCCTCCTGCCCTGATGATGAATATGAGTTGCCGTACCTGATTTTTGTTTACCTGAGAGGTTTAATAGATAAATGAGTGTTTTAAAAAACACCAAACAAATGAAAATTAACAAAGCAATTAAACCGGAAAACTGACCCTACAAAGAATAATTAGAGGAAGAAAAGACGTATGAGAGTCATTTACTACAAAACTGTATACATATTGTCAAAAGTAACAACCATACAATGACCTCTTCTTAGTACTTACTCCTTTATAAAAGTAACTGTATAAAGTATTAATTAATTGGTAAGCCTAGCAACAGTTTAACAAGTCAAAGGAATGATTGCATAATACATATCCTGGATATTGTAATTTAATAATAGACAATTTATCCAAGTGTTTATCCAGAATTGTAATCCATCATTAACCCAGAGTTAATAAAGGTCACAACTTTTACCCACAAAATTCAGCAATACCTGCCAGCACAATACAAACAGAGACAGTCATTAATGTCTACTACCGATGTCCCCTTGGCTACGTGCTAACATTTCATTGCTAACATTGCTAACAAGTGGTGCTTTACAGACAGCTCCCATTGCTTAACCAAGGTGTGATTGGGCCGGGATGAGATGGCGGCCTCAAACCTGCGATCAATTGTGAATGTCTCCAACCAGAGTGTGTATGGCTTAGAACCCCACACATTCAAGCCTACTCACTTTGACCACCCCCAAACTAGCACACTATGCACAACCAAATCACCACTCTCCTGTGATTCAACCATCGTTTCAATCATACACCTGGCACCTGTCATGGCCATTGGCCCGCTTGAAACCCCACCTGGGTATACCCACTTGGGTATTGATAAATGTTTTTTATATTACCTCCAAACAAGAACTTTGATAGCACTTCTTGAACAATTACAACTTTAAACCATTTATAAAGCATTAGTAAATACTGAATTTAAATTTGTGTAAGTATTTTCATGAATGATAACTCATAACTCATAAATAAATCAACAGTTGAACTTCATGAATAACATAATTTGATCCTGGTTCATAAAATCATTGTGAAGCTAAATTAATAATTTACAAATTCAAATGTGCTAATAATTCATTATAAATGAGTAGTGACATGCTTTGTATGTCACTATGTACAACCACTATAATGTTGCAGTTCTAAAATTCTACCAATTTGTACTAAGGATTACTAGCAAAAGGTATAAATATTTTGCAGATACTTGTACCTTTAGAGACTAACAGTGAATCCAGATACATGTTGTGAAGCAGCAAGTAGGGGTAGGGCATCTAGCTCCATGATACCCTACAGATGGGCCAGGTTTAAACAAAAGTGCCAAGGGGCCGGATTTCTCAGTTGCAGCCGCCAACTTCAGCCGTGCACTGCTTACTGGCGGTGGATCTACAATGCTGGCGTGTTAGTAGCACGTGCTAACGATAATGGATGAGCTCTGTTTTGCTGTGTCAGTGAGCGGTAACGTTGGTGAACGTTAATATTGATGTAATACCAAACATTAAATATTTCATGTATTTAATCACATAAAATAATTATGAAAGGGCTTGATTTAGGTTTGAGGGCCGGATTGTAGGGCTCGAAGGCCTGTTCTACAGGGAGGGTTCAGACATTGGGATGGGAGCCTGTACCGTTCTGGTTGGAGTCTGATGCACTGACTTTGACTATAATATCCTGCAAAACGTTTCTCTTTATCCATGTACCTTTATTTTCTCTCTCTGGCACACAGGAGTTTCATTGCTTGCGAGATGTAAGACACATGTCTGCTGATGAAACATCGGAAGGAGACGGACCTCAGGAAGAGGAACTCGGAAGAAGGTTTCAGTTCATTTAGATCTGCATAGGTGGTTTCAGTCTTATGTAAATTCTCTTTGCTCCTCATCTGCCAGCTAACCCTCTGTAGCAGTAGTTCAGGAGAGAGAGAGAGAGAGAGAGAGAGAGAGAGAGAGAGGCAGAAAGACAAAGGAAGAGAGCTTGGAGGGGGGAAAATGCAGATGTCTCATGCTGAAGCGAAGCAGGGCCGACCTGAAGCCAAACAGGGATGACAGCGACATTACGAGTGAATGTTACCGAGGGTATATGGTTACTGTAAACGCAGAGCCCGGCTGCCACGTTGCGTTTGCAACGAACGCTGAACTACCCACCCTACTTTGATTAAAGGTGTTTATGCTGGCTATCTGATCCAGTGTGACAATAGGCCAGGACCCCGGTCTAACCTGGAGCCAAACACACACTAATGAGCACCAGGCCTCTCCAGCCTTGTAAATGTGACTTGGCAAATCAGCGTCAGTGTACCTGACCGAATCCGCCTGCACTCACGACCTTATCCAAAGAAACAGCCACTTTACTGTTGTTCTTCCTTTCTTTCCCCATTCCACAATAAGCCAACAGTCGCAACAATTTGCTGCAGTCGCCGAGTCGAGAGGGTACCGATGCCGCGTGCACGCCGGGACCGTATGTTTATCCAATAAAACTTTTTGGGGAGCGGTGATGCAATCAGGAAGCGATGTTTGGGAATTAGCGGGATCTAATGTTACAGTGCCATTGATCCAGAGGCTTTGGTAAATGATGGTATAGTGATCCATGGTAATTTGTAATGAGCTATACCATCTTGGACGAACTTGATATTTGACATCTGCTTCTTCTCAGGGAATTCTGTTCTACGTGGGGAAGTGGGGTGGAGCTGGTGGTGAGGGGGAGTTAGGGAACTGCGTTTCCAGAGTCTGTGTGTGTGTGTGTGTGTGTGTGTGTGTGCGGGGTGGGGGGGTGGCAGCAGGATTTGAGGCGGGGGGTCACCGGATGGTGGGTCACAAATGTTTCCACATCCAGTGATATTTGAGCTGAGGACTCGCTGGCATTACCAGAATGAACGTCCAGGCGAATAAAAGGACGAGGAGGAGGTAATGTAATAAGAGGGTACGAATTTTAGGCTTCAGAGTTCACCTCCCGTGATGTTGTCTGGCCTTGGGGCTACATTCACAGCGTAATGGGATTCATATTTAGATGGACAACATTGGTGAGGGGATGTGAGAAAGGGGAATTCAAAATGTAATTAAAACACCAACGGTTTTGTCACATGTCAAAGTCTTTCAGCTTCGTAGGCCTGCGCTGATTCAGTCTAACAGAACTTGCGCTGCAATGTTCGTTCACGTCCTGCAGCAGGACACTCAATTCTGGTAACCTGATCTACAAAACCGATTTCACAGAGCTGCTTCATCAGCATCAATTCTTTTTGACATAATACTACTTTTCCTCTTATAAAGTCTGATGCGAAGAGGACTATAGAGACAAATGGCTTCCAGGACATCCATTAATGGATCGTTTAGCGGAGACAGAACGCTATCCGGAACGGTTTGATTTTGTTCAACTTTTGTCTGAAACAAGGTTAAGGCTGAGGAAGAGCAGTAGCACTCGCATTCATCTCCATCAGCATGGTCAGCGAGGTCCTGTAGAAGCAGACGTGTGGTCAAAGTGACAAACCACAAGCCCAACATGAGCTCAACCAGAAGTTATAAGTGGAATGAATTCAGCAGCTCGTCACTTTGTAACCAGGCTCATCCTTCATTCCCCGGTTGGCACTAAGAACGTCCCTTAAGGCAAGTTGTTGACCCCTGTTGACCTTCACAAAGACAACAAGCTCCAGCTATAGAATAAAGTGGAAACTGCTAGAGATTTAAATGGCGGTGAGGGGTAACACAGATTGAACCATCCACTCCGGGGTCAACCTCGCAATTAGCCGGGTCCCTAAGTAACCCCCACCATCTCCCTCCTACCGCCCCGTCATTCTTCCAATTAAGTCCTCAATGTGGGGCAGATGGCTGGGATGGTATTGGGGCGCCGTCCTGCCCTTGTGCCCACCTCTCCCACCCCGACACAGCCATCCATCACCGGAGGAGCGCTAATAAGCTTGTTATTCTGCCATGCTAACTGTGGCACACTTGTGAAAAGGCCTCCTCGTGTTTTGAATGACAGGGGGAAAGCATTGAGAGAGGGCAAGTGGGAGGAGGAAGGGGGATGGGGCAATCAGTGTTGCGCAGGATGGCATTTGAATAGCCTTTTCAGCACAGTACAGCCGCAATTATGTTCCCCCTTAGACTTCCTGCCAGCCATCTTTCTTTGTTTCCCCTTCATCACACTGGTGCCATCCAGGCGATTGACAAGTTAAGCTCGACTGAATGAGAGGCAACGTGAAAGGGGTCAAAAGAGTCATTTAAATTCATCCTCTTTGGATGTATTTGTCGCTGTCAGACTGAAGTGATATTGGATTCGGTCTTGTGCAAAACAACATTAGCAATTGTCAAAGTACATTAGCGTGTTGAAAAATATTGATTTGCTGACGCAAGAAAATGAAAATGAAATAGAAATGGAAAGAAACTACACCCGTGACCTTTACCCCCGACCCAAAACAAGAGTCATTTCCTTCTCCACCCCATTAACCCATCTACCTCCACCCATAACTCCTTCATTTTCACTACACGACCGCCCAAGCTCTATCCCCTCAAACCCCACAAACCATCTAAGTCCAGCCCTTCACTTCCCCCCATAATCCAATCCGACCACTTACATCAATTCTGGCCCAACTATCACCCAACAGACCGTCTACCTCAAACGTCTCTCAAACTCCAGCCAGATATTCATCCACGTCTGTTTCCTTTTGACATCGGCATACTTACGCTATCGCTTAGTCATCAGTCTATGTCCGAGTCCCTCTGAAACCAAATCAATGATACATCTTCACCCCTAACAAACATTCAGAAAATGCTTTCATGCTCATGCTCTCTTTCTCCCTCCCTCCCTCCCTCCCCCTCTCTCTCTCTCTCTCTCTCTCTCTGCTTTTGATTGCTTTCTAACAGATCTCTCATCTTCCTAGACAGAGGACCATGTGGAAATACGGACATAATAGGTGTTTGTTTATACACTCATGGTTTGTTTCCGTTGTCAAAACAAGGTCTATCCAACCGACCCAGGGAATCAATTTCTCTGTTTGAGTCTGTGTTTTTGCACGTTACTCTGTAAAAGGTGAAATTCAAATAATATAACACAGAAGTCTGTGGTGAATCTGAAAGCATCAACAAAACTCATTATGCTCTTCAGTGCACTCGAACACACACACACACACACACACACACACACACACACACGTTGAGGCATGAAAACATTAAGAACTAATGGGGCCAGTATGCCATGTAATTATCAAGATAGGGGCCACATAACCCTATAACCCAAATACTGACCATCGAGACCGTCCCACGTCCAGCTGCTGCTGTCTCCCAGGTGCGAGCTGAGCGTGTGCCTGTTGGTGGTGTGCACATCAATGACGTGGTAAGGAGGTGAAAGGTATGTCTTTGTGCTCTAATGAGCGTCGCAGGGCACACTGCTGACAGTGTAATAAGACCTTGTTTTAAAGAAACCAAAGGCCCTGTGTTCCGTGTGTTTGTTTCTGGCTGAGCAGGCAGTAATTGCAACTAATTGCATTGGTGGTGTGCGGTGGGTGGTACTGACATCACAGGTGCCCCACTCCCCAAAGGGTGTCAGTCCCGGTTTCCTGTCTCGGCCTTCCGTAATTTGGCCCCTGTCTGAAAATAAAACACCCACAAGAGGAGGCTGCGATCTCTGCTTTTACACTCTAATGCTTCCTATTAAAACTAACTATTATAGAAGAGAAGATTAATTATTGATTTGGGAGTGACATGAATGTTGACATTCTCGCTGTGCCCACAATATCAATTGAGGTTAAGAATAGAATTACAGGTGAAAGCTATTTGTCAATTTGTCAGAGCAGATTCCTGGTCTACTTTAGGGGAGGTGAATACAGTTGACCAGCTTTAATATCAGCCAACAACAACCATTTTTATTTTCCTCCTTGTCTATAAGCATTACTTCATAAACTGGAGGTTCATAAATTGAGCATATCTAAACTATTACCACTATTGTAAATGCTCAACTTCGATGTTACAGGTTCTTCCTTCCTCCTTTTCTGTTGATAGCATTTATGTAAACAAAGAATAATACAAAAACAACCTGTTCACCTGCTAAATGAATTTTATAATTGAACTGTCATGTAATTTTAAACCTATTGTGAGTATTTAGCTCACAGATCGTTAGCTACTGCAGCCACTTATTTGCAAAGCCAGAAAAACTAATTTGCATCAGGCCCTGCTTGAAGCTATCAGCTACACATCTTTAAAAATCAGTATTCATACCTTTTGAAAAATGTTGTTGGTTTGGCGATACCTCTACATGCATCTCTTGAGTCTGAAGCGCATTCTCATCTACTGTATAATCACTCTCTAAATCCTTATTTAAAATTCTGATTTTCCTTTCTTTGGGTGAACTACTTTGTCACCAGAACAGTAAAAAAGACTGTGCACTATCTGCCCTGTCAAGGTCCCACAAAATATCAGTATGTTAGCCTGAGGGGGTGTGGGGTGCGGACAGCACTCAACTAGCTTTGCAGTGATTTGTGTTTGCACCGTCCACGGTTAGTTTTGGTCGTTACTTTGCTCTTTGTTCATTTTCACCTTAGGATTTAGGAATGGACTGTTTTTCACACACAAACTCCTGTCCAATTGGAGCTTATAAAGTATGTCTTATTGTCTTGACATGGTCAATTACACTCACAGAAATGCCTATCACTGCTTTCAAGAAGGAGATTTTGTTGTCTGCTGCATTATCGATTGCCTGCCTTTGTGGTCTGTGAGTTGTTCCTGCTTCCGGTTTGTTCGGAATGACATCATGGGGATCATGAGGGATTCTAGCTATATGGGTAATGTGCCTTTGACGTATATGTATTTATAGTATATGATATTACCTCGGCCCAGGGATTGGACAGCCTTGTTCTCATATTCTTTGGTGCTGACTGCAGCCATGTGCTGCCCCCTCTGACAACTGAAAGCTAGATGACCCTATTGGTTACAGCTCTTAAGAGCTAATATGATATATATCCATTTGGTAAACACATTTCTTCCACCCAGCCTGGGCCCACTCGCACACCAAGATATCAACGGGATCAACAAGGCGTTGGACTGCGGCGCAGCGGGGCATCCGCATGCCCAATTGCACCATCGACTTTTCAGGATTCCCCGTTGTCGAGGGGATGGCAGATGAGATTTGCGTCTCTCAATGGTAAGACACACAAACGGCGTCTCCTACAGGACAGCTTTAATAAGTGGATGTTCAGGGGTTGAGGTTGAGCTAAATGGATCATTAATACCTAGTCATTTGATTCAGGTTCCTGTGCTACACTAATGAGCCAGAGCCTTTTCCAACAGAGTCTAGGATGTGGGGATGGAACAGGCTGGGGGTGCTCTTTTGGATTTCAAGGTGGGTGGTGTCCAGCTTCTAAACCAGGTTTTTTTTTTAATAGGAACATTACATGTAGGCAATAAGACGTGTCATTTTATCATGGACAAAAATCATGTGCACATCACGTGAACAATATATATACACATCGCGCGAATAATCAAGTGAATAACAGTTAAAGGAGAACTCCAGTTTAAAATTGTTCTGGGATATGTTTAGTATAATAACTAGTTTGAACGTTAGATGTAAGTTAGATGTTTTTTTCCGATTCTACCAAAATGCTATACGTTTTGAGTCATGGGGCATCGGCTGATGTAAAAAATAAATCACTTTTTTAAACCACTTACAAGGCTAGAAGTAGCCTGACGCTTCTTTGGTAGTATAATGAGGATCTTATCATATAAAACGAGGCATTGACAACGTTGTAAGTGTACAGATAGTTTATAAAAGCATATTTTATACACACAATACTGAAGGTATTGTGTGTATAAAATATGCTTTTTAATAAACTATCTGTACACTTACAACGTTGTCAATGCCTTGGTTTTTTTTCCGTATTGTGGCGGCTCCTCCCAGGATCGCGCCTGGGAGCCTGGGATATGCTAATTCCTAAATTCCTTAAATAAAAGTGTGCCGTAATTGTGTTTGGGTTCATGTTTACGGGTTGTGTGTTCCGGGTGTACCGCACCTGGCGCAATTTAGGATTGCTGCGCGGTTCTACGGCTGGAATAGGGACGTGTCTGCTGCCCAACTGGCCTTGGCATTGGAGGGCCAATGCCAAGGCTATTTTATTAATCTGGCATGACACAGAAAATACAAAGACAACATGCATTTAACATTTCACTCATATTTAATCGTATTATTGTACGCTTGCTCACTAAGCCCATTTGTTATTTTTCTCTCATTGGCTAAACTTCAACGAGAGCGTCCTAGACTCCTAGAGTCCTAGAACTGCATATGATTGGCTGGCTCTCGTGATGAGTCGTGACGTCTCTCAGTGAACGAACTGTGAGCAGCGAGTGGGTCTGGGAGGAGTCGAGTCTGAGAACGAACGAGATGAACGAGAGAGACGAATCAGTTCGGTTCGTTCGTCTTAAAGATTTGTTAATTCGAACTGATTCGTTCGCGAACGAGCCAACACTACAGAGCATACAGCTATCGTGTGGGGCATTCCACAGTGTGCAGAATTGTGGCAGAAGTGGCCAGGGCAATATGGGATTACCTGGTGGGGGAATACATGTCTGTCCCAACATCAGACGATTGGAGTGCCATTTCTACGACTTCTACCAGTGCTGGAACTTTCCAAAACAGTTTGGGAGCCATAGATGGAAAACATGTTGTCATCCAGGCTCCAAACAACTCCGGCTCACTGTTCCACAACTACAAGGGGACAATATCTATTGTCCTCTTGGCAATTGTGGATGCAAAATACTGCTTCCGTGTGGTAGATGTCGGTAACTATGGGAGTACCAGTGATGGAGGGTCCCTGGCAAACTCCGCCTTTGGTCAGGCACTCATGGATCACACTCTCCAGCTCCCTGAAGATGCCCTGCTTCCAGGAGCGGAGCACTTGGGACCACAGCCCCATGTGTTTTTGGCAGATGAAGCCTTCCCCCTCCGCTGGGACCTCATGAGATCTTTTCCAGGAGCCAAACTCCCTCCAAGCAACAGGGTCTTTAACTACAGGCTGTCCAGAGCGAGGATGATCATTGAAAACACCTTCGGTATCCTGTCCAGTCAGTGGTGCATGTACCGTCGGGTCATTGGTTTGAGCCCTGAAAATACGGTACATTGAAAATGAATGGCAGCTGGTCGCTGCGGTCGCTCAGGTCGCATTTGGCATGCACGGTAACCTTAACCATAACTCTGACCATAACCCTAATCATAACCCTAACTCTGACATTAACCATAACCTGGTTTAAAGTCTATTGAAGTCTACCCTGCTCGTTGTAAAATGACGCTAAAGGGTACCCAACTCGTCAAATAGTGACGAAAATGCTGTTTGCGTCCATATGTGATGAGTTGGGAGTGTGAACGTGTTGTCAGAGCAGGAACCCTATGCCCAGAGACTTGTGTCCCCTATGGAACCAAAGACCATGAATTAATACATTTAGTTTGAGGGCTTTAGAATACGATGGTTTGGTCATGTATAAGAAGCATCTAGAGTACAGAGAGATTGCTGGTTTGCCCCTTTGCTTCTTCTATCTAAGTTATCTAGGTGAGCAAGACACACCTCCTACCGTCCAGTGTGTATGTTAGTGCGTGCTGGGACGTGTTTGTTTGATTTTGCATGCTTGCGTGTGTCTGTGTGCCTGTGTGTGTATTTGTGTGTGTGTGCCTGTGTGTGTATTTGTGTGTGTGTGTGTCAGTGAATATTCTGACACACACTTACTGTAGTTGCCCGAGGGGCTAGAA
The DNA here is from genome assembly GCA_027122795.1 of Enchelyopus cimbrius. Classification (NCBI taxonomy): domain Eukaryota; kingdom Metazoa; phylum Chordata; class Actinopteri; order Gadiformes; family Gaidropsaridae; genus Enchelyopus; species Enchelyopus cimbrius. The sequence continues at coordinate 12,451,520 of JAOPJJ010000080.1, read as the reverse complement.
AAGCAGTGTATGATTCCAATCCATTAAGATAATCTCACAGTTCATCTCATTTCTGCTGCATTGGTTGCACATAATCTACAATACGCAGAAATGTAACCCCTACCCACACTAACACACAAACACATACACATGAATGTGAGCAAAGACTATTACACACACCCACACGCACACAAACATGTTAGAAGTACAACTGGGTTTTTTAGATCTAGTAAAAACTATCGTGTAACAGTGGCACTTTGTGCCTCTGAAGAAAATTGCTGCTGTGCGTCGCTGAGACTTGATCTCGTTTTGCTTTGGAGCAGAACAAGGGAAGGCGTGCCTTTGATCTCGCCTGTCTCTGTCAACATGCTGTTTGAACGGCCCGCAGACTGGGGTTTAGACCACTTAGACGTGGAGTTTAAAGCAGATGGATGGACGGATGGATAGACAGACAGACACTTTTCAGGGATACACCGCTAGATCGATTATTAGATAGATAGAATGTGAGATACCTACCTGACATAGCTGTAAGTCAGTGTTTTTTTAATATAATGTACAGTGCAACTGTTTTGTTATGAATAAGAAAGTTCAATGTTACAGATAAAAAAATACATGCTTTACATTTAGTCAGCATTACAGAATTCTAATGTGTTTAAGGAATATGCATTTGTATGTTCAATTCAATGGCATTTTATTTGTATAGCCCTTAATCACCATCACAGTCTCCCCCCACTTTGTTTCTATTGTAGACATGTTCAATTTAAGATTGCTTCTTCTAAAGTCTATTGCGTGACCCGTAGGAAAAACACGCACAAGTACGTCTAGTCTGGTGAACTGTCGACATATCTGTGGACATCTTATGCTTCACATAGCATCGTCGGTACGTATTGTTTGTATTTTGATTTCATTGAAAGTATTCATCACTATTTTGACATTAGTGTAATGTTTTGTATCATCTCAAGATCTAGATTGGTCTAGATAGTACTACGGCTATACGACTGCCATGTTAGGTTACACGTGAGCCATTTAACGGTAATACTGCTGTAATTACCAAAAATAGTGTTGTTTAGTTGCATATATTCCTACTTCGTTTGATATGAGCACAAATGTAATACAACAGGTGCTAGTGGAAACAAGCTTCATTCATGTGGAGCTGAGATGGTCAAGTTTGGCGTGGCGTTGATTTCTCTGCATTTTTATTTGTGTGTTGCAGTTTCACCTTTTCCATGTGCTCCATTAAACCTGTGGAAGTGAGAAATGAATCTTCAGAGTCTTGGTGTTTAGGAAAGAGTTTAACTGGCCGTCAGGGCATAAGTTAGACATACCGAGGACGGCAAAACACAGGGACACTAACCTGTGAAATTCCTTAAGACAGGGCAAGTGTTGCCTTGAAAGCGGCAGCAGAAAGGTAGATGGAAAGATATCCAAACATTAACTGTTCAATGGAAAGAAAAACATGACATTTAAAAAAATAAATTCGGTCACACACACACACACATATATATATATATATATATATACATATACACATATATATATATATACACACACACACATAGAGAGGGCTGGCACACGAGTGAGCACCAATAATGATGACAAATGGACCAAGTCCTGCCCCATTGTGCCTCCCACTAGAATGCGTACTTATCAATACGGGAGAGACCCTGCAATACGCTGCCTTCTTTTCACCAGCGCTGGGGTCAATAGTCTCTCATCCAATTACAGCCAATTACCCTGATCTGCATTTATCACCTGGGAACAAGGGCAGGGGAGTCTGTCAAAGGTCACGTTTGTGTATAATGAAGATTAACACGGGCATGCGGTGACTGAGGCTGTGTGCGGGGTTCGTATAGAGGAAGGTTCTCAGGATGGGTTGGAGGACATGCAACTTATGGGAAGGCTGCTTCTGAAGATAAACGAGGGAGTGAGATTGAGAGAAGAAAGAGAGGGAGGCCATGGATGAACACATTTCTTCAATTTACAATTCCTATATTTTTTGGACAGCTCCAGGCAGTGCCCGTGTTTCAAAACTTGAACTGTTTACAAGAGAACATTCCTCTTTGCTTGTGTACGAGTTCCTTTGGTATTTGTTTGGTGTTGTTTCTGTAATGGGCAAGATACATAGATACACATATAATATATATCTACTAGATAGACTGAGATACTCTCTCATATAACTGCAGCTGTCATTCACACGTTCAAGGCAATCAAACCTTAGATTTGCCCTCCAATTTGTTTTGACCAATCAAGCTGCCAAAAACTCGTCTGTAGAGGTTTTTAATCAACACAGTTGACCGGCCACTGTAGAAAAACAATGGATAATCCTTTCTGAATGCTGCAGCCCCTTGGTGGAATGAGGATTCATCTCCGTACCGGAATAGGAAACAAGGTGTAACTCTGATTGCAGTTGTTGATTTCCAGCCTAGGCTCTGTGCAACCTCCACACTGGAACAATAACTCGCGCGTTGCTCAAGGGCAAGCCAAGACGCTAATCAAAGCCAGAAACACTTTCTGAGTCTTTTGCTCACTCACCTTTTCAAACCTACACATAATATGTGCAAAATGGTTTAATAATAATAGTTATAATAATAATAATACATTTTATTTGTATTTGGTTTGCTTTCATACAAAACGTTTTACAATTCCATGGAGTATGTATACATTACAACCAGAGGTTTCTCAGTGTTAGCAAAAAAACAAGGTCACAGAACACACACACACTTACAAATTTACACCTACAAAAAATCATGGTCTCTGATTGATTTTCTTTCTGGAATGTCTCTCTCTCTCTCCCTCTCCCTCTCTCTCTCTCTCTCTCTCTCTCTGTTGCATTGTATTACAGCTGGCTGGCCGGATAGGGCCTTTATCGAAAGTACAGTACATTCCAACCAAGCAACACTCCACTGCAAATCAATAGGCTTTGAACATCCGTCATAGAAGATATCTGCTTCAGCCTATATGTCGTACGACATGCTGATTCAACACCCTGGCTCTGAAGCGTCTGCCTCAACGGCTGCCTTTGGGGAGGTATTGATTTGAAATAAGCAACGCCGAAGACTTCACCTGCTGGGTGATTTCATACTTTTGGATTTTGCCTAGGGTGCAAGTGGGCCAAGGCACTTGACACCGAGTCGGTTGTTTGAATGCTAGACCATGTTAAGGGAAACAGGTAGCGTAACAAAAACTACAACCCAAAAACAGGTGTAAGGAAGTTCACCTGTTACATCGGAGACAAACTCATGAATTGAACAAATATATACCAGAGAAAAGCAACTCAAATGTGCACACACACAAATAGAAAAAGGATATAAATGTGTGAAATTTGGTAAATGTTACATCTTTAAATGGTAATCGGGAAAACGCATGCAAACTATGTATAACAGTAATTACAGTCCATTAAGAACACCTCAACACAAACAAAAACACATGCACACAATGAAACAGACTGTTATGAATGCAAATGAGCAGCAAATCCCCTCCCCCCAGACACACACACACACATACATATTTACCGAGTACAGATGCAGAGAAACAAGCACATGCATGGGAGGTATCACACAGACACAATCACATTCCTACACACAAACACATGTACGCACGCAGACACAGCGCCATTATTCTTATCTGTCCTGCCAGAGGAAAAGTGATTCCTCTGGCAGCTCTCGGGCTTGGCTTGATTGCTCTGGCCTGCCTCTGAGATCGATGGGTCATTAATAACGAGCAACATGTCTCACACTTTGCAGCAAGCCCGTTGTTGCCTCGGCCACAGTCTGCCCGGCTTCAAAGCGAACGGAGTCGATATGTGCCCGTGCGTAGAGGCGTCGTGTTACAAAGGAGACAGCGGGGCCATACGTCTGTTTAATCAGGGCCGTGTTGGCCAGGTTTCCCTGTAGCTGGGCTGACCTCTCGTTCTGCTGGGGGTGACCTTGTTCCCTCGTGGAGGAATCAGAGCCAGTGTTTTGTGTTTCATGCATTATATAGTCTGGGTAATCATTTCAAATGTGCAGAAACCCCTGGTTTATTTCACAGACTTAACACACTTAATGATGTGCCTTGCCATTCTACATTCCTCCTCTAGGGGTGAACTGCAGGTTATTATCCTTATCCTTTTCCACTTGGCATAGGGGGAGGGTCAGGTAAACAGATAGAATCATTCAAGTCAGAGCACTAATGTATATGCACATCTTATGCAATAACAAATATATCTATCTCGACGTTTACATTTTTCATTCACTACATTTGAATATCCCACAATTAAAAAAACATTTGTATGGTCAGCCTGTGCTTCTTGTCTTTATACTACCCTGTCTTCAATGACCCCTTGACCTATCAAAATGTACTTGTATCCAACTCTTCAAAGCACATCAAACATAGAACATGAACACGCATTTCTCCATCACATAGTGTACGGGAAGTTCAGCTGTCACTGCAGAAAGTCCAGGACCACAATAACAATTATTAGAGAAGACAAATTTATAATAATATCCAAATCAAAAATCTATTCCTTTCCCTGCCCTGCTCCTGCCGGGGGGTGGGGGGGGCTGAGAGCCGCTGCACCACAGGGAGTCGTTGAAGCAGCGGGGGGGCCGAGGGGGCGGGGGGCAGGGGCACAGAAGAGGAGGAGTAGTACATCATATTCATGGAGGAATCAGGAGGAAGAGCGAGCCCGGGAGCGCAGGGTGTCTGATGGCTGCCGGTGGCCCCGTCAGTGATTACCAGAAGGTAGGCATTAAACATAAACGCATCATTATGTTAACAATTAATACAATTATGTCAGCCCCCCTGGCATGCCGCTCTGCTGTGAGTATGATGTGTGCACAGGGGGTTGTCTCTTGGTGTGTGGGAAGATGAGAGAGAGACAGAGAGAGAGAGAGAGAGAGAGAGAGACAGAGAGAGAAAGCGGTAGAGAGCAAGGTTTTTTCTGGGGATATTTTCTGGGCTTATATAATATATAACACACTCGATTAAGAATTTCAAACAAACATTGAAATATTATTTTAATGTTTGTTTGAAATTCTTAATTATACATGTGTGTGGGCGTGTGTCTGTTTGTAGGTGTTTGAATGTTTTTTTTGTGTATAAGTGTGTCTGTGTATATTTGTGTGTGTGTGTGTGTCTGTGTGTACGCCCACAGACGTAGATGTGAACATGTGTGTGGGGGGAAACCAGATCCTATTTCAGCATTAGCAGCGTTAAAGGTCATGTCCAGTGGCTGGGGCGAGGGCTAAATTAGTCAGCTGCAGAATATCATTAACTCCTCTTCATTGACTTTGGTTTTCCTTTATCCTTCTTCACCCACCAAGAGCCTGATTCGCTCTATCCCCCCCAGAGTCCTCTCTCACGCTCCGTCTCCTCCGTCCAGTCTCCATCGCTCTAATAGCACAGAATGAACACAAATAAGAATCATTTGAATGTAAACTTTTTAATTGTAGGCACAACGTATATTTTCTTCTCCGGTCTCAGTCGCAGCGTACAATGTTGGCAATATTGACATAATAAATAATAATAATACTTTTTATTTGGAAGCGCCTTTCAGGTCACTCAAGGACACTTTACATATTAAAACATGAGCAAACAAATAACAAATAACAAAACCATTAAAAGTGCAATTAAAAAACATCATGGCAACTACATAGCGAAAGCTGTCCTGAAAAGGTGGGTTTTAAGAGATGATTTGAACTGGTGGAGTGAGTCGATGTTTCGGATGTCGGGTGGGAGTGAGTTCCAGAGTTTGGGGAGCAGAGCGGCTGAAAGCTCTGCTCCCCATGGTAGTGAGCCGGGCAGAGGGGACAGTGAGACATGACAAAAGATAGAGTAAATTAAACCCTAAAGAGCACGAACCATCAACATGTAAAATACCAAATATGCATTCCAAACATGTACACAGAGTGAGGCAACGGCACGAGAGCGTTTGAATCATCTGTCATGTCACCAATAGGCATGAGAGGCTATTTACAGTGGGGAAGAGTCTCCAACATAGAACCACAATCACTAAATAATTCATTCCACTAATGCAGTCATCATGTATCTCCCGCCATGTAACCACAAAGAACCGTACAGCACCTGCCTCCGCTGGCCCTGTGAGCCCGGAAAGGGAGCTCAGTGCTCTTTGTCGATTTTATTGAATCTTCTGAAATGGAAACAGGATTATGAACGATTAGTGCATCGACTGGGCCTTCCAATACGCCCTATTGAGATGAGCGCAGAATGCTATGTTCTGATTGCAGGGGGTGCTAAGATATGACCATCAAGGGCTTCACCACGTCGGTCAATATTATGAATACATCTGCATACTAGATTATTCTGTTGCATTATAAGTACAGTATATTAAAATATATGTGATATCTACAGCTTTTTATATGTATATACTGTATAAACACCTAAATCCCATGCCGAGTGCTATTTTTACTATATGTGTAAACCAACAAATTTACTCAACACAGGATGTGAAAGTGTGGGGTTGAACAAATGACACATTCACACAAATACACACATGAAGTAATACTAGATGGGTATCAGCTCTCAGCCGCTTGGTGTTAACAGATGGCTATAATGAGTTCTGAGGCTTTTTTGCTTTTCAATTCCTTGTATGTGTAAGTTTGTCTCCGTGCTTGGTAGGTCACATGGGTCTGGGGAGGGAGAGATGGCTCCGAGACGACGACATATTTATTTTGTTGACGGCTCAGACATTAATTTCACTCCTCCTGAGTCGTCCTGTATCGCGCACAGGGCACCCTTTTCATAATGTTGATGTTGTCTTCCTGCCCTACCAACTAATTATGGGCTTCATGAAGCAGACCGTGCTACCGCGTATGGGGTCGCTATACCGGGCTTTACTAACAGGCTTATATACCACCCGTATTTCTATTTTCTCCAGAGAAATCCAGTCCGCCTCCATCTTCTATGATCATGAAAGCAGGAGATCGAATCCTCAAGCACAGCGGTCCTTTGCGAGTGGATAAAAGCCTTTCGGCAACGAAACATCGCAGGCCCCTGGAACTCATGTCATAACACACAATATGTATGTGTGTTAAACTGTACACAGAGAGGTAGACAAGCTTATTCCTCCAGACCAGCTTTCCTACGTCACAAACACTCCTTGTTGCACGTACGCATTGTTTTGAATCCAATGTGAATTCCCTCTGCTATAATCTCTGAACATGAATTTTGAATTATTTACAATCATTACCCCAATATCCGTCCAATAAGACATCAAAACCCTGCGCAAATGTGAAATCGGATACACAGAACCATGTTTAAAACATACAAAAACATACAAATACAACACACACATATACACATAGTATACACATACGTACAAGCACATATAATAGCTATAACGCGCACACACACACGCGCACACACACACACGCACACACACAGGAAGACGCAGAGAAAGGCAAGTGGGACCATTTCACCAGACGGGATCAGTGGCATCACATGACAAGTGATTATTGAAAGCAAAAAAAAGCCACGTCGTTTCATGTGGTTCATAATTGGACAGGCGATACACAACCCTAAACTGCCCACTATGTTCCCCCACGCTTCATTGTTAATGAGCAGCTGTTTGATTCCCCCAACGACGAACATCCATCCCATTGAGTGTCTGTTGATAGCCCCCCCCACACACACACACACACACTTCTAGCCCCAGATAAAGATGTGTAAGATCACAGCAAGTCTCGCTCAGCACGCATGTCTCAAACCACAGTGGAAGTGGGGAGGCCTCGATGGCTCGAGAAATAAAGCATCCTTTGGGCCATGGGCGCCACGCAGTGAATACACATATATTTCCACTTAAAGCCGCAAATGTAGCGATATGAAACATTTATTAGATTAAAATCCCCCCTGCCCCCTGTTCCACGAGACAATATTGTCAACCCTGCTGTGGAGCATATTAAAACGGCACGGCCTTAAACAGAAGCAACACTAGATGAGAAACAAGAGCACAGGATCTTTTTGTCTGTATTTCAATTTCTTTGTGTTGTTATTAACTCTGAACTGTGAACATTGTTGGATTCCGGTTTTTTGTTCCGACAGCAAGATAAAAGAGGACACTGAGCATAATACACGAGTCATTTTTTGTTGTCGGACGCACGGGGAGGGCGGGCCCGCGTCGCTCGTGGGCCGGCCCTCCAGGGAGCTCTCCACTCGCAGGAGGGTTCAGAAGGGGCCGGTGCAGTGGGATTTGGGTGGCAGTCGTGGGCGGGGGGCCCCCGGGGGCCCAATCCCAGTGACTCTAGCCATTGAATGTCACCTCGCTGGGGGCGAACGCTGAGTTGGTGCGGGAGGTTGAGCGGTACTGGCTAGATAGTTGGGTTCCCCTCCACGCACAGGCTGGGCTCTGGAACTCAAGGAGAGTCCACTCCTTGAGAGAGGATGGACTCTCTTCTACTCTGGAGTTGCCTGCGGTGAGAGGCGCCGAGCTGGTGCGGGCTTGCTTATAGCTCCTCAGCTCAGCCGCCATGTGTTGGAGTTTACGCATTGGAAAACCTTGCTTTGAGGAGCTTTTCTACTGATTTGCCATCCAAGATTTTTGGGCCGGTTGAAAAGTGGGGAATTGTATCCAGGCATAAATAATCTTAATTTTTTGGAATCTGGATGTATAGTATGTAAACGATCTGATTTGCTTAAAAGTAAGCACAACCCAGTGACATATTGGGTCAGGTTGGGTGAGAGCAGAGACAAAATCACACATATTTTTTTGAATTTAGAATTCTGTAGGCATAGAGGACCAGTGACATTACACGGTGAGAGTGCACACACACACACACACACACTCACAAACCCAGTCATCACACAACCACACACACACCCACACATTTGGTGTCATCCACAGAATGACAATATCTACTGACATTTACTGTTTGAAGGATCACGTGGATTAAGAGCAGGTGTCAGCAGAGGTGAACCACAAGCTCAGACATCATCTTTATATATTTATTTCTTGAAACCGCTGTCGGAATGGGGTCTGTGCATGTTATTGCACTATTTATATGTGAATAGTGAATATTTAATATTATTTAGATGGTGAATAACAACAAAACCTAAACAGCCCAACAATCTCATCTCTGCTAGGCTCTTGGCTGTCGCTCCTTATTTCCAGGACCCCTGCTCCAATCCACCTTCCCCAAGGCGAGACCCCGGTCGACATCGGTTATTTACACTTTTGGGAGATTTCCCCCTCAGGCAACCCAGCCATCATCCCATTACCTGCAAAAAAAACAGCAACTCTATATGTTTGAGTTCACATAGATGACCTCATTAAACTGTCAGGTCCAGTTTTGGTTCTCCGTGTTCAGCATGGTCATTGAATACACTTATCCCATATCGCTTTCACCACAGAATGATATTTTGTTCTGGTGTCGATATTTGCAGATATGTTCTTCTCTGCTGAGGCTTGAGCATCACAACCTCCCTTCTAGTGTCTGTGTTCTTGAAACAAAATAGATGTTTTTAGTTCGTTTTCAGTATGTACGACATTTGTGAACGTAGACCACATTCTGCTCCACTCCAAAGAGTAGATCTTGGAAAACAGTATTTCAACAGGTTCACCATTCCTGATGTGAACCTCTTCAGCACTGAGTGAAAT
>JAOPJJ010000080.1:11702604-11719591 GCA_027122795.1 Enchelyopus cimbrius | reverse complement strand
CACCCACCCCGTCCACCCAGGGCTTCCAGAACACTGAACTATGGGATCCTGGGAAGGAAGGGAGGGAGAGGGGGGGGGGGGGGATTCTGAATTAGATAAACGTGTTTTCAATGTGTCTGTGTGTGTGTGTGTGTGTGCTGTATGTGTGTGTGCGTGTGTGTGTGTGTATGTGGGGGGGATCTGCTGACAGAGAGGAAGTCAGTTAATTTGTGTGTGTGTGTACAGGTATGCAAGCATAGAGGCAAACGTGGTAAGTTTGGGTAACTGACTGTGTGTGTGTGTGCTCGAGGGGCATAGGGGTGCTACAGTAGAAGCAGGTTGATTGTTCATTCGTAGACGAGTGCGGACACGTCCATTGAGGTAGTTACAAAAACGTGAGTCTGAGTGTGTGCGTGAGTGAGTGTGTGCGCCAGTAAGTGCTTAAGTGAGTGTATGCGGGAGTGTGTGTGTGTGCGTGTGTGTGTGTGGTGAGATGGGGTGGGGGGGCCACACGTGATGCCTTGCACCTTGTGTTTAGAAGACCCTTGACGGGGGGCCCAGAGACGTTAGCGGGCCCTCCGTCTGCTTAGAGCAAGAGGAGTGAACTATACTGGGTTCTATTTCCAATAGTTATTACATTGTCTTGATGGGGTCTTTTTCTGTAAATGTAAATAAATAATTTATATCACGAAATGTAAACGCCCGCCTCCGTCTTCTTTTTTAACTTTGTTCGAAAAAAGAAAAACAGTTGTTAACCGTTACATGCGTAAATGTACTAAAAATGTTTAGTTGATCACAGAACATGCATGGATGGACCCTTTGAGCGGAGCGGCCAATAACACTGGGTCTGATCCATTTACCTACAAGAACGGTAGGATTATGAGAGTACAGTATGATATGACGTCTCTCTCTCTCTCTCTCTCTCTCTCTAACCTGGTGCAGAGAGAGAGTCAGGGAGAGAGCAGGTGTGACCCGTTAGTCAAAACCCATATATATATAACCCATATATATATGAAAAATATATAGCAAAGAAAGACTAACAACTACTTATCACAAACAACACACTTTTTGTTAGTCCCTCATTAACACCTTGAAACATGAATGATAACAATATTCCACTTAACATGAGATATCTCTAAGGACAACATTGTGAGAAGATCTTCATTGACAAGTAAAAGTGTGTTGAGCTTTGCTATAACAATTCACATTTTCCCATCAAAGAGAATTGAGATGATATCAAGCAGACGGCTGTAGGTGTACAGCGTGCATCACTGTCACCATGCTTAGCAGCTGAATATCGAAACTTCAATATGATTTGAATCTCGGTTGCTATAGAGCTCCGTGGCATCACTCTTTATCAGTCTACCTGGTCTCTTGCATGATACAACACTGCTCTTCATATTTTGTTGGCTGCTGTTTTTAATAATGCATTTGCTGATTGAGAAACCATCTGCTCCAAGACCCTGCAACGGTATGTTCTTTTGTGAGTAACTTTTACTGATTGGCAGCACCACGCCCCCAAAGAGCGACCCAGTCTCACACAAAAATAGCAATATTTGTGTTGATATTTTTGCATTGAAATGGTTTTAATCACATTACTAGAATGCGAGGTGCATTTTATTTGCATAATCTCCGTTTGTTATTAAATAGGCCTACGAATATCCTCGCCGAAAAAAATTTGAAATATAATGCGTCGTTGCTGTGGACGCTGCTTCCGCTGAAATCCCAACATTTTAACGTCATTCTTACATTTTAAAATGCAATTTGCTAATAAAATGCAAATGCAAATAAAATGCAATATTAATATATAGAATAGGATCGGGGTAAAAATATGTCCTCTGAATAATGCATGAACAAGTGATATGAACACGTATAACCCCGGAATGGTTGACTCTTGGCTGTCGGCCATTTTTGTTTTTCGTCGCTGGAAGCGTCCATAGCAACCACCCTAGCAACGACGGTTTGACTCCACACAATTTGGCGGGAGCTGGATATTCCTAATAATTAAAGCGCAATTGAGTCACTGAACGAACATCTCTCGATAGGAATGTGATCAAACCCATTTTGATGCCAAATATATTTCAATATTGGTACTGCCCAAAGAGAATAAAGCGGTTACGCCGTCTTGTTTGATGACGGAGAAAAAACATCGCGACGTCACGTGACGTTGACGCAGGCTTATAGTAACAAAACGAAGGCATCTCGCAATTTTGTGAAACATTGTGAAACAAATGCGTTTTTCATTATGGACATAATCTAATACCTACAAGTGAAACTATTACACATTTACTGGATTGCAAATAGTAGGCTATAACAAGAGCTGTAATGAAGACAAAGATATCATGATGTGTAAATGTGTACAAAAAACTAATATTCAGGTGGTGGAGATGCACCTGGCTCTACCCAGAAGGCCTCCTCTAAGGTGGAGACGACTGCAGACTCCACCCGTTCCCTGCTCAGACCGCCGTGGGCGGTGGTGTTTGGCGTCGCCCTCAGAAAAATCTTCTCCTGTCTGCTGATTCAGGTATCCATGTTGCTCAGGTTGTCCCTCACAAGGACCAGTACTGCCCCCACAACTGATATAACAGAAACACAACATTAGTAAGCATAATGACGTTTCTAGTTCTGAAATCTGTGAGGGAAAATAGAGCACAGCTTCTACTTTGAAGGTGAGGCAGCTGGATATGAAGCCAGGGGGCTGTGGTGCCTCACCTGAAGTCTAACGTGTCGTCAAACGCCCTGGTCCTAACATCCACTTCTCTGTTTGTTCAGAGGATGGCGTGGGCTATACGGTGCCTTCCTCCCGCCGCCGTGGTCACCTTCGGCAGAGAATTGGTGCTCAGGCATCCCCCCCTGATCGGGCTGGGCGACGCACAGCTGGACGAGCAGCAGCTCTTGACCCTCACTCTCACGGTAGGTTCTTTGGTCCTACTAGCACATAACTAGCAGAAGAACCAAACATTGACCTCCTTTCCGCCGGTTGTTTTTCTCACTTGTTTGTGTCTATCACATATCTGGTTTCATCCACCTTGTTTTGCTCCATTCCTTGTCTCTCCACCCTCCACAGGCCTCGATGAGGCTTTACTTAATGGCCTCGTTTACGCGTCCCCCTGCACCAGTGTTGGACAAGAGGAGAGTTCCCGGGCTGCTAATACTCCTGAAGTCCTTGTGCATTCTCAAGGTAGGACTGGTTTCCATCGGTAAACCGTGAGTCCCTCAGAGGAATAGACATCCATACAGCCCTGAGAAAAGATGTGTCTTACTCAAACAGATAAAGCAAACAATACAATGTGATTGCATTTGGAAGCAGAGATGCAAACGTTTCTCCAGAACATTAGACCATGACGCGTGGTCACTCAATCCCAAGCGGCTCCTGTCGGAGTGTGTTGCCGCTCTCCTCCATTCAGACCTCTCTCTCTCTCCCTCTCCCTCTCTCTATTGAAGGTCAACCACCACTCCTCGCCTGTGCTACGGGAGCTCTTGGAGAGCCTGCTGGACCACCCACCGTTTGTCGGTCCTGAGAGAGTCCTCTCCATCCAAACTGAAGGTAATCACATGAAATGATTACACGATGACTGCACTCTGGGCTGTGCGTGGCAGGCTTCTTCTATTGAGCATCACCGTACAAAGCACGCTAACATAGCATAGTTAATGTGCTCTCACACTAACGGGCAAACCCTCCGAGTTTTGTGAGCCTGCTAACTCATTAGCATGCTTACTACTGCACTACTGCACTGACACATGTTTACACATTCCCATGTGCAGTTATACACCCTCTACTGTGCGTCGGTACTGACATGGTCAGTGAATGTATGGCGTGTCATGTTCCATGTCACTTTTTTCAGGACGGAAATCTCCAATACTTCCTCTGGAAGGAAGAGTCTCCCCAGGGCGTCTCTGCGAAACTGTGGCCTCAGACCCAATGGATGACACCTCCTCCCCGTCCTCCTCTGACAGCGACAGTAGTCTTTCCTCCTTCACCTCCGTCAGCTCACTGGGAGAGCCCTTGTTATCAGATGCATATGGACCAATTCTTTCTGAGGGCCCCCAGCCTCTGGATGATAACAGCATGGCCTCCTCTACCATCCTGAGCTCAACCGGGACCCCTGTCCCCCTCTCCACTGCCCACCTGGGTGACAGCTCTGATGCCCTGGGAGACAAACCTAAGAAACAGCCTGGCTGCTTCACGGGCCTCTGGAAGGCTATGAGCTCTTGCTTCACCAGGAGAAAGAAGAAGATTGGACACTGAGTTGATGACCATGACTTGTATTTCAGTTGTTATCATTTAAAGTATTTAATCAACAAATTATTGTACAGATCAACCGTGTAAAACTTTATTATAATTATTATTAGAACTTACTTATTCAAATGTTTTTTTCTTCACAAAATCCAATAAAATGATCTTTAACCCATACACAATGAGTGCAGTACTACCCTTCACACCTCTCTCCAGGTTCTGCGGTGTTATGGATGTTACGCAATACTTCCTCTAGATGGCAGTGCCGTGTCGCAAATTGGTATTGGTATAGATACATGAATGCCTTCTCCTTCTGGCAGTTATCGTCATTGTATTTGCCCATTTCTGAAAAGAATTCCATTAAGCAGCTTTAGAATATTGTTACAGTTTAGCCACCAGGAAAGAAAATGGATATATGACTGAATTCATCCATAAGGTGACGGTGTTACATCTGAATCAATGACAGTCACCTAGGGGTGCGCGTTTTGATGCGCGGTTGGCGGATAAACCGACCAAGCGGGTGGAGTGGTGATTCAGGATCAGGATAAAAGTTGGTGCGGATGAATCTCGGATGGATGGTGCGTTTTGTGATGCGGTTGCGGATGACATAAAAGCCCATCCGCGAGTTTTTGTGGATTCTTGTTGTCAAAGAAGCAGTCTAAAAAGCCTAACAATTGACTTCTGTTGGCGAACGGTGTGGATTTGTGTCAGAATTTTCTCCCTTTCATGCACTATATTGGAGAGTTGTCGTGGCCGAGTGGTTAAGGCGATGGACTAGAAATCCATTGGGGTCTCCCCGCGCAGGTTCGAATCCTGCCGACAACGAATTGCGATTTTGCGTTCACAGGAAATACGACGCTGGAACTACTTTGCTGGGTATCGGAGTTAATAATGCTATTTTTCCAACCTGTCATTGTTCGGTCAATACTTTTATTTTGAAATGATTTCTACAGGCGTTGCATTGTGGGTAATGATTATAGAGCGGAGCAAGATAGATTAATGGGAAAACGTCGACAACAGTGAATTACGTTCTCGAACTCTATGGGCGCAATTTTACTAAACTCGGGGCCATCTGGCGGGCGATTAGAATATGGTGGAATTGCCCAGAATAGCTTTTGCGTGAAATTATTTATTTATACAAGTTATGTTGAATTGTTCAGCTGGCTTATAAAAATGGCTTCCATTCAGGCTCAGAACGTACTTCACCTCCATTATGAAACCAGTGACCTATCTTGCTCCGCTCCATAATCTTTGATTGTGGGTTTCCTGCAGCAGAACGAACGACATCAGCTGAAGGTAGTTATGGCAAATAACGGGTCCACGTGAAAAGTCGTTCAAAGTTATATTGTTGTCATCTAAAAGTGAATCCGCTATACACTTTCCAATACGTTATAAGTCGTATTATAAATCGTGTTCTTGTTGTGTTTGTCCAAATATTGAAGCCTTTATTTGTTTTTCGTAATGTCGCCGTACTATTTGTAATATTTAATGTATTTTGTTTAGGCGGACCATCACAAACAGTATTTACTTGATGACCCTTTGTACAGGTCACCAAGTTGCTACCCACCGGTTTCTGGACTGCCTCCGAGGTCCGAACAGTTCGAACGAGGTCCGAACGAGGTCCTAACCACGTGATCCTAACGAGATCGAAGAGTTTCGAACGAGGTCCTAACACACATCCGAACCAGCTCCGAACGGTATGGTCACGTGACGTAGAGGGGGCGTGGTTATTGCTTTAGAGTAGCTGCCGTGTTTTCCATCCCGCACTGAAAGAGAATACGGGATGAAGGTTTGGAAACTTGCCCAAATATCGGGGAAATTACCCACAACTAAAACAAATTCAACATAATATGGTTGCTCCATCATGAGAGTGTTATTTTAAATGCTTGACTGTACTTCTGACCGCAAGTTTGTCATCAACAACATGCCATAATGACGCGCATTTTGACGCGCATTTTCTGGTTACAGGAATATCATGCGCTATCGATGTTTTTGCCTCTTGCATAAAAAAACCACAAGTTATTTACTTCATGTACTCTTTAGTTCATGCATAGTATTATTTAATTATGTCGAACTGTCAATGAATCCAAGGCACATCCAAATAAGTGCCGATCACGACCTATTGCGCATCCATCTCCGTAGGTTCTCTCCATCTCCAAAACTCGACCCCCTTACCAAATTGTCCCAAATAAATGTCCGTATTTCTAAGCCTGCTTTTCCATGTCTCACACCCATGACACATTGTATAAACAAAGACATGTGTGAATTACTTTACATAGCTCGACATTAACCTGTTTTATATTTAATGTTTGCAGATGACCAAGAAAGGAAAGCCAGATAGTTACTGGAAGGACATCTGCTTGAAGTATGCCCAGGGCCAATACCGCTTCTCAACTGGCAAACGGCCAGGGGCCAAGAAATGGAAAAATGCCTTGGAGAGAATCAATGTTTGCCCCCTGCAGAACCACAGTGCTACTAAGGATCTGTTTGTGCTACTAGTAGTGCTACTAAGAAGTAGCTGTGCCACGCCACGCCACACCACACTGCAACTCCACTTAAACCAACTTCAATAGTTTGGAAAGGTTTTCTTCCTGATCAGTTTCAGAAAGTAATCCAGGAAGCAGATCAGGTGTGGATTGCAAAGTGCCTTTATGAGTCTACAGGCCAGCTGAAACAAAAATGTGAAGCCTGCTGGTTTCTCCCCCCCACTGGAGCCCAAACCATGAGGCGCTCAGTGAGGAGTGGGCACGGCAGACCATTCGCTACCTCTCAGACTGTGAGCGCCACAAGAAGATGGCTACCTTCATCCCCTCTGCAGCTGTACATCTTCCTCCACCAACCTTCAGGTCCCTTCCACTTGCGCAATGGTTTGAGACGGTCCACTCCAACGACATTCTCAGCCATGTGGATGAGATGAAGGGAGTGATCACTTCTACCTATGGTAAAATTCTCAAAATGGATTCAACAAAGACGGTAAGGGTTTCAACAGTAAAAAGTATATAATAGAACATGTATAATTATTACAAAACAGGAAATTGGTCTTCTTAGTGCTTGTTTCTTTTACAGATCACCAAGCTGGCTGGCTGGATCGGGGACAGTGCTGCTTGGATGTCAAATATCGAGAAACGAGTTTGGCCAGGTCCTGAACTCTGTTTTGACGACAGGTGAAGGTGCAGGGTTGGAAGAGTGGTGCCAAGGCGTTGTCACTCGGTACAAGAATGCAGGCCAAGCTTAACCTGAGGCCATCTATGTCGACCAAGACTGCTGCAGCCAGTCAGGTGGGTGAAAATTGCGCACACACACACACACACCCCGTTAGATCCATTTGTTTAAAATTTATTGAAGTGGTACATGCAATTGGGAATTCGCTTAATCATGGTGTAACCACACAAAGGTGTTGTGGTCTATGTAATTATGTTGTTTTTCACAGGTGTGTCTTCAGTGGCTAAGCTGTTTCACCCATGGAAGTCTGCAGTGCGCTTGGACAGCTTCCATTTTATGAGACGCTTTAACTGTGGCCTCACTACAGAACACCACCCTCTATACGGCATCTTTTGTGCCAAGCTTTCCTCCTGCATTTTTGCATGGGACCAGGAGGATGTGCAACGCCTGAAGGAGGCCAAGAGAGCAGAATGGAGGAGCAGCCACAGCGGACATACTCCCACTGAGGAACAGCTCATGGCCACCATCAGTCCAGGGGAACTGAAGAGACACTGCAGGAGGAGGACGAGTGGAGGGGATACAGGGCATGATATCAGGGCTGCTGGAATCAGTGTTGGAGCTGACAGACACTACAGGGCTGCGTCTGGTGAGCCATGATAGCATGCGCCACGTTTGGGAAGTGCAGCAGAAGCTCCTGGAGTGCCTCCAAGACCCTGCAGGTGTTGCACTGTACACAAAGGTGGGGAACAATTACCATTGTCGGGTATTCATATGTATTCACTTTACAATAATGGTTGACTAAACAGAGTGTTTTTGTTTCTTAGGCTGGCGGTGCAATGCTGTACATACGCAAATGTACATGCTGGAGGGAGCATCAAGGTGGAACATGGGCCGGGACAAGGAGGCAGTAGATGTGGAGGGGGCCTCAACCCTCAGAAGCTTTGATGTTCGCTTGATGTCCCACCTTAGCAACTTGAGCCAGCGCGTTCTTGATTCTACTCTGGTGCCAGAGTTCACTCCACCCGGGAAACCCACCGGTAAGAGAGATCTCAGAGAAACACTGGTAGTCCAAAGTACTACATCCCCCCCTCCTCTTTTTCTTAGGCACACCCCTACTCAAGAGGACATGCATTTTTTAGGTGCGAAGATTGTGCTATACATTTAGGAGATGTGTGCATGCATGTCCTTTCTTCATCTTGGTGTTTATTCTGGTTACAGGCGAGCGCATAGCAGTGGAATATTTATTGGCCCAGACCAACAGAGGTGACCTGCTGGCTCCATCGCAGGTCCCTGAAGTCCCCCGCAGGCGCTTGAGGAGGAGGATGAGCCAGATGCCACCATCAGCATGCCTGACATATAGTCTGTGACACTCCCACAGACTATACATGGTTCACGGCCAAGCAGCCCAGGACCCTGAAGAACACGGGGTCAGTTTGTGTGTTTGCCTCAGACTTGCCAAAGAGTTTGAGCCAGCACGCAATAGGCCAAGGGACTCCGCCAGCGCACTCTGGCGGCAAACAAGCCTGTGTTCTATCCGACATTTCCACCTCCTCAGTTCCCTCCACAATTTGGGCCAGCTCCTCCGTTCCAACAAGCTCCTCAGTTGCAGCATGCTCCTCCATTTCCGCATGCTCCTCCATTTCCGCATGCTCCTCTGTAGTGAAGAGTAGGTTCTACTGGAGCCACAAACCAGCAGTAAACAAGGCTTCATTTACTTGACTGTATTTGCAAGCAAAGTTGTTTTGTCATGATGATTGCCATGATGAATGCCATGGTTCTAGACAGAGAAAGATAATCCAATAACAATAATCCAATGAGTAAAAGGGAATTTACATTGAAGGGAATTCAAAAGACACACGGCAAACACCTTCACACACTCGGTTGTGGTGAGAACAAAGGGGGGAAGGCCTCACTAGCCCTCTATTTATAGTGGGAGGAGCAATCAATTACCCTGAATCACCACTTGGTGTCCCTTGTGGAGGTGAGATGAAGCTGAATAAGCAGTTTCTAACACTACTCCTGCAGCAAGCTCCTCCATATCTGCATGCTCCTCCATTTCCTGATGCTGCTCCATTGCAGCAAGACCCTCAAGAGTGTTGTTCTGTGTTCTGGATATTCTGTGTCTGTCTGTTACATTAAAGGACAGCCAAAAACATTCTTCACGTTTTTATTTAATTTCCTCTTGAATAACAGGACCCGAGTGTCATCCGTTGAATGTGATTGTGAAAACCAAAGCCAGAAGCATTTACATTTATTCACAAAACCCAACAATCTTTGCTGCTCGATTTGGAATTTGTTTAATTCACTTGTGCTGCACAGATGAAGTCTCTCAAATAATTGAGGTTAGGGGAAACATGATGGGCTCTCCTCAAACAGGTTTGAATCCTGCTGACAACGACATGCGTTTTTGTTCATAGGTAATATGACGCTGGGACTACTTTGCTGGGTAGCGGTGTATCGGAGTTAACAATAAGGCTATTTTTCAACCCTGTCATTGCTGGGTCAAGACTTTTATTTTGAAATGATTTCTACAGGTGTTGCATTGTGGGCAAAGATTATAGAGCGGTGCAAGATAGATTACTGGGAAAACGTCGACAACCGTGAAGTACGTTCTCGAACTCTATGGACGCCATTTTACTAAGCCCAGGGCCATCCAGCCCAGCATAGCTTTTGCGTGAAATTATTTATTCATACAAGTTATTTTGAATTGTTGAGCTGGCTTATAAAAATGGCGTCCACTCAGGCGCAGAACGTAGTGATCTATCTTGCTCTGCTCCATAATCTTTGATTGTGGGTTTCCTGCAGCAGAACGAACGACATCAGCTGAAGGTAGTTATGGCAAATAACGGGTCCACATGAATAGTCGTTCAAAGTTATATTGTTGTTGTAATCTAAAAGTGAATCCGCTATAAACTTTCCAATACGTTATAAGTCGTATTATAAATCGTGTTCTTGTGATGTTTGTGCAAATATTGAAGCCTTTATTTGTTTTTCGTATTGTCGCCGTACTATATGTAATATTTAATGTATTTTGTTTAGGCGGACCATCACAAACAGTATTTACTTGATGACCCTTTGTACAGGTAACCAAATTGCTTCGTTCGTGTTTAGTTCATTATATAATATGCTGTACATTTCCACTCGTGGTGTTCCTCATTCTAGCTAGAATGCTAGCGCCACGTGGTCCCGTCAGTGTTGCACCGTGTATTACCGACGGTCAATACACGAGTGATCGCATTTTTAAGGTTGTATAAGAGATAATGCAGCAACAAAAAGTATCTCTGTAGGCAGCCTATGCTCCGAGATCGTACACAAAATCGAACGGTATCGGTAAACAAACTGCAGAGATCTCTGAGATCTCAGATCTCAGAGCATAGGCCGCCTTCAGAGACGTAGTCTGACGTCTGGCTTTGAATCTTTTTCTGATTACGAATCTTTTAAGTCAATTAGTAGTGATGTTTCGTCAGAGAAAACGTATCTTTCAGAATGTGCTGACCATTCCAAGGTCTGAGTTTATTTTACACATCAGTTTCAAATGTGAAGGGACCCCCTTTCAAGGTCCTTATTGATGGTGGGTCCATGGCATGTACTCTAAGTGAGTCTGCTGATGCTACTGCTGCAATGCATTCCAGGCCTTTCGAAGAATCTATGACCTCCACTGTGTTTAATTGATCCATGACTGTCCCCACTTAAGTGGTCAATCTGAGGAGATGATTCTGGGCACCAACGTCATCAAGAGGCTTTTGACATGTCCGTGAGTCGCAAGTGGCTATTGGAAACCCATGCCCATCCATCACCAGAGGGGTGAGTGCTGTACGTCTTTGTCCCTTTTCTCTCACACTGGGAGGTGGCGAGGTGAGTGTGTGCCAGACAGAGTGGGCACTATGAAGCTCATGAGAAGTGTGACCACACACTTTTAATCTTATGTTGTATTCTTATTTATCTTAAGTATATACCTTTTTCCTCACACGTGCACTTTGAGGCTAATGCATCCTGTGCATTGTTATTTGCATATACCATTTGATTAAATAAATATAGTTTTATTACATGAGATACTGTTTGAATATATATATATATACATTTTATATATGATCATAAATTACATGGCTTTTTATATCTTCTCATGCGATTTATTTAGGTCAATGAAGATGTATAACTAAATTCCTCCACCAGGTGGCGTTGTTACACCAGAATCTATTACGGGTGCCTCAGTACTAATTTATTTCTGTTGTCATTTGTGAATACTCTTTGCCAAAGAAGCAGTCTAAAGAGCCTCGCAATTAACTTCTGTATTTGATCACTGTCTACTCGTATCCCTTTTGTAAAAGGTAGTATCAGGTTGTCGTGGCCGAGTGGTTAAGGCGATGGACTAGAAATCCATTGGGGTCTCCCCGCGCAGGTTCGAATCCTGCCGACAACGAATTGCCTTTTGTTCATAAGGAGAATGATTTAGCTATTACAGGATCGTTTTCTTTAATGTATAACTTGACCAGTAAAAATTGACCAGTGGTCAAAAAGACTGTGGATATATGGAATTCCTCTCTCTTTCTCTCTTTCTCTCTCTCTCTCTCTCTCTCTCTCTCTCTCTCTCTCCTTTCCCCTTCCTCCCATTTTCCAATCCCCCTAACCCTGCCCTTGTGGTCCCTTTTGGCCAATTTATTATCTCAGGCGTTGAGTCGACCAGAAGGATGTCCACACTGTGAAGAGTTTCCAACTGGTTTTAAGGGTCACTCAGGATCAATGGAGGGTCGCTGTACCAGACTTGTAACTTTTCCCACGAGGATCTTCACACAAATCTCTGTCCACCAAAGAATGAGTCTGTGTGTATGTGAGAGCGTGCGTGCCTGTGTATATGTATGGGTTTGCCTGTACAGATGCGCGCGTGTGTGCATACCTGGTAGGGGCATCTGTTTGCATACGTGCCTGCGCATGCTAGCACGCGTGTGCGCCGGCTTGTTTGTGTGTGGTATGCGTGTGTCCTCTCCCTACGGTCTACAGGGCTGTGCTGGTCTGAAAGGTGCTTCCTGGTTCAGGGTACAGGCCCAGCCAACATAATCCGACCCGCTTCCTGTCCTCTCTCCGGACCCCATGCTCATCCCAGATCCAACAGGGGCCCCCGGAGCGAGGGTGGGGCAGGAAGAGGGCCCTCTGGAAAACATCTGAGCACAGGGCCCCCGGTTGGGGTTTGTGTGGGAATGTTGTCGCACAGGAATGTGTTCACAGGAATTACTGCCCTGTTCCGTCAGACAGACGCTCACAGGTGAGAGAAAGGTCTGTGGGCCCGTCTCATAATGGTATTTAGTATTTACTAGACGCTCTTGACCATAGTGACTTAGTGTGCATTGAGCTCCATGTGAAGGACTGCTGGTTAAGGTGTGTCTGTGTGAGCAGAGTGAGCGTATCCACTATTGTGTATAGGGCCAGGGCGGCGCTGAGGGTGTTTTCACTGTTTTGCATTGGGGCTACTCTAAAATATGAGGTGTGGGATTTGCATGGCTTTTGCATAGCTTTGAAAAGAAGAAAAATATGTTTTACTATTTTTGTGCTGAGGTGAAGTCGACAAAGAAGAGCTTAGCAAACAAATGCTATCGTTCTATGCTGAAGACGGCACGCACAAATGATGCACAGGAAACATCTTGGCCACTTACAGTATTCACGTTAAAGGCACACTTCCTTTCCCCATTACCAAATACACCAGCCGTGGTCCAAATCCACATAGAATACCGAGATATACTTGAGACCTACAGGCAAAAAGGCCCATCAAATATTGAAATATCTCAACCAGGGTCTGCAAGCAGTGGTGATTTGAAGCACCTGATCGCTGATTCAACTTTGACCTTCATAATCGCGAACCCTCCAAACGCTCAACCAATAGTTCTAAAATGGCAGTCCCATCTCGCCAGAATTGTAATTGCGGTCGGCATACAAATGCTGCAGCACGGCGTGGCTGGGATTTGCATGTCTATTAAATGGTGCTAGCAGCTTCAAGGTGTGGCCTTACCAGAGGAAGTGCTTGTCTTGACTAGAACAGTGGTTCCAAACCTTTTTCTACTCGTGTAACCCCTCCAAGATCATTGTTCAGCCGAGTGCCCCCTTCAACGGCACAAATCATTTTTGGGAGGAAAAAAGTCATAGTCTTAGTCATCAGCGTCTGAACTGTGAAATGCAGTGAACTACAAATGAATACGAAAGCAATGCCAGAGTTTGGCGTTTTACGAACAGGACCAACAGAAGAGGCGGTGGCCTTAACTA
This sequence comes from Enchelyopus cimbrius, assembly GCA_027122795.1. Taxonomy (NCBI): domain Eukaryota; kingdom Metazoa; phylum Chordata; class Actinopteri; order Gadiformes; family Gaidropsaridae; genus Enchelyopus; species Enchelyopus cimbrius. The sequence continues at coordinate 11,705,961 of JAOPJJ010000080.1, read as the reverse complement.
CGGTAATCACGGTGGGATTAAGAAGTCTGCGTTCCTCAGACAAGCAATTTCTTGACCCCCCCCCCCCATACGCGCGCAAACAGCACAATATAAAGTTGCGTCAGGTGTGCATAAATGTCTAGACCAGGACGTAAATCACTACTGACAGAAAGTACCTTCAGTAAATGTATGCGCCTCAAGTTCTTTGCAGGAAGCTTTAGAAACAAGCTGTTCAAACAATGTAAATGTCATCCAAACACAATGACTGTCTATAGATCTACTGTCAGTATGCTTTACCCAGTACCAAACAGTTAGCAGCGCTGTGGTGATATGGATTTACCGACAATCTGTACCTCCACCCCATTTCAGGAAAGACTATCCAACCGCTTCAGATATCAATAGTGCAAACACACACACTACTTAAAACCGTTCACATTTACAGGTATAATTTGAGGACTAAAATAGACACAAGCGCAAACGCACGTAACACACACACAGACAACACACACTCAGAGACACAAGTGTGTGTGTGTGTGTCTACGGCACACACCGGCCCGTGTGAGAAGGGGGTCATTTCACCACGCACGGCCATCTGTTTCGGTGGCGGCGGGCGGCTTTGATTCAGCGGAGAGACGTTAACCTGGAACTTCCTCAGCTCCACCCTCATTGGACTATGCACGCTCAGACGGCTGTTCTGCGCCGGCCAGACCAATCGCATCACAGCTGGGCCGTTGAACCGTGTCATCAGGTGTGTGAAGTGGTGTCTCCACATGCGGGTGCACTGCTGGTGTGTTGTGGGTAATCTTCACGCCAGGCTGTTATTGAGCTGCTCAAGGGCCTAGTGTGGCGGCCATGACACCTGCTGAAGTTGGCTCTTTGGGCAGAGAGGAAGAAGTGTGTGTGTTTTGGTTCATGAAGAGCTGTCCGTGTCATAGTGGGCTAGAGGTGTAGCATTTGACCGTGTCTTTAACCCTAGCATGTCCTCTATGTGAATGAGCGACCACAATTTGACTCGCCTTGCAGAAACCAGACATTGTGTGTGTGTGTGTCACATTCCGATCCATGTCGGTTCAGAATGTCAGTAAGCTTGACTTTTAAAAATACGTACTCCATTAGCTTTTGCATAACTAGTAGCATCTGCCTCAAGTCGAACCGAAACTAAACTTTACCATGTTTGTTTTGAGCTGTGAAGGACTGTTATTCGATGTTCATATCCTCATCGGTTAAAACGTCGTGCCTGATCTTGTAGACGCTAGCCGAACAAAACAAGTCGTTGGCGTCTTTCTTTCCTGCTAAATTAAAAGGGATTTAGCAGCTTGGAACACACACTGTTGGCCATTCCTAACCTGTTCCTCTGCTTCTGGAAAACACAGGGTGGCACCAGAATGCAAATCACTGGCAAATATCCCTCTCTCATCACGTGGTATGGGGCCATTGTTTTAGACGTTCAAAATCGGGTTGGCTAGCGCATTAGCCCTCGTGGCTACAGGTGGCCGGCAAACGTGTTGGCCATCAGCCAGCTGTGAACCTGGGCTGATAAACCTCTGGCCTTCCGCCACACAATACCAGCTCTCCAACCATATAGAAAGAAACACTTTGATTCCGTCACTGGGACCTGCAGGGACACGTCCTCCATAGGCCCACGAGGCTGGGACTGAACCAGCCGCTGGTGGAGCGCTGAAACGGACACGCCCGGTTACTTGAGGATTTCTGCGTGTTTGAGGGTTTTATTTCATGATGATATGATGGTAACTTTGAAGGTTGAGTCAAGCAGTTCATGATGATGTTACCTGTAAAATAAACATAGAGGCATTAATAAATGGTTTGATTATTCATGCTTGTTTTATTTAAAACCTGGGTGGGACAGTGAGAAGTTGTGTGTGTCTTTAAATGTCACAAACATACCAAGTAACCCCGGACACCTGAATAAATGTAAAAAAAGAAATGTCATATCAACTGAAAAACAGCAGTACATGTTGGATCAGGGAATGCCTTGGTGGTGGACGGAACAAGATGAGGCCCCCCTCCCTCCGCTACCAACCTCAAGGCAGATATGAGAGGTCAAGGGTCGAGTACTGAGCTCATGCCAGGTTGCTAAGACCTTCCCGCTGTCCTCGGGCGAAATGATCCTCCGTGTTCAACCAGATGTTTAGTTTATTTTTAGAATGTTTGGATCCTTTCTGAGGAGCAGGCAGTGATACCTCGTATGATATCAGTAAAAACAAAGCCCTTTGTGATAAAATACTAATGTTGCCTTGATTCCGGTTTCCGTGTCAGCCGCACGATGACGAAGCAGATACTCGTACTGTGGATGTCGGCACGTGTCAGGACGTGCTGAAGCCATGACCTTTCACTGCTGAACCGCTTCTAGGACCGACTCGTACAAACTGGCCAGACCACGCTGACCCGAGAGGAAGAGGATGAGGAGGAAGAGGAGGAACATCATCACCAGACCATGATGCTTTGCATCGTCCCTCAAGCCAAAAGGGGGCTTTTGAGGGAGGCCTGAAGGGAGGGGGGAAGGGTCTCAGTTGGATGCTTTCTCAAATCCATCTTACTTTGGCTTATTGATCCAAATCGCCTCCCCGAGCAGCGAGTGGGTGTGACCTCCCCGTATCTGCGTGCAGCCAGGTGCACACAGACACACCCACTCCTTATCAGGTGTTGGTCCATATGGTCCACTCTCAGGGGGCGCTGGATAGACCTGGCTCTGCATGGTGTCCTGCATGCCACTCCTAGTGTTGGTTTCTAAGATGGATAAATCGTTAGATTGAGGCGGCTTCTGTTCTCCACTTTAGAAAAGGCAAACATGTATTGGGCCATGTGTCCACATATCTGGAAACATGGTATTGTATTTACCAGTATACACACACGCACATACAGTTCATACACACACACACACACACACACACACACACACACACACATTCACTGCTAAAGAGGTAACTCTGTCCGGCTAAACTCTACCTCATTGTTGAAACAGGGATTTCCATGTTTCCATGTGTGTCTCTGTGGTGTCCCCCCCTGTAACCTAACACACACACAACGAAAAAGGAAGGCACAGAGTTCCCATGCAAGGCCACAGGGCCCGTACACACACACACACACAGACACACTAGAAACACACACCTAGACACATGGGATCATGTGCAGGAGCATGCAGAGAGAGAGAGAGAATGGAGAGGCACAGTGAAAACCACTGTGCCTCTCCATTCTCTTGTAGGGATAGGCCTATCCAGTTGCCACAGCAACATAGCCCCTCCCTTTAGCTCGCGGGTGAGGTGTTTTGAAAAGTCTGTGTGGGGGTGGGGGGTAGAGAGAGAGAGAGAGAGAGAGAGAGAGAGAGAGAGAGAGAGAGAGAGAGAGAGAGAGAGAGAG
>JAOPJJ010000080.1:11687733-11702504 GCA_027122795.1 Enchelyopus cimbrius | reverse complement strand
CTCTCACTCTCTCTCTCTCTCTCTCTCTCTCTCTCTCTCTCTCTCTCTCTCTCTCTCTCTCTCTCTCTCTCTCTCTCACGCACACACACAAACTCTAGGGCTCTCTGTCGCTCCCTCTGTTTCTCCCTCTCTCTGTGCACAGGCATGTGGTTTTGTGTGCGTGCATGTACCTGTCGAAGGTGTGTGTTTCCACTGATTGCCCTCCGCTGCTCAAAGAGACCCGATCTCTTGACATTTAACAGATTAAGCTACTGGGGGAGCGCATTCTTCCCTCATTAACCCTGGGGTATCTGGGAGCCTTGCAGACTCTTCTGATAGAAGGGTCTGTCATCAGGTCCGTTCAAACCTCTGAGCTCTCACAGGCCAGGGTCATCGAGAGAGAGAGAGAGAGAGAGAGAGAGAGAGACTTTATCGATTGCCTTGGCTGTGCTACAGATTCTCAGAACTTAATTGTCTGCATGTGTCAAACGTTTTGTTTTCGTTAATCATTAGTTAAGTCAAAAGGGGCGTGGAGTCGTTTGATTGTACATGGGTGTGTAGTATCTCACTCTTCCTTCCTTGAGTAATCCTCCTATTCTGTAGAGACACAGGATGCATAGGAGTAGAAGAATAGTCCTTTTTTTCTTTCTCCACTTGGTGACGGGGAGGTTTCCCAGATCATACAGTGAAATGACAACAATAAAATAAACAACAAATAAACAACCAAACGAGAGGATCATTTGTGTTTGCTGAAAAACAGCACAAAGCACTCTGGGTGGAGGGCGGGTGTGTTTGCCTCGCTGCCTTAATCCCAGTCGCAGTACTCCTTGTTTGGCGTGCGTCACCGCGATCAGGTTGGACCGGTCAGGTCCTGGCGTCCCGCCCTCTGGCTCCAGCAGGTCACTTGTCCTAATCACAGGCCCCCTCTGGCCAGATCACGGTTCAGCCCGGTTTGATAAGACGTTACAGTTCTCCTCGCCAAAAGACGTACGGTTGTGGGAACGTTATCACATATTACGGTACGCTGCTCTGTACCGAGCCAGGTGGAGACGGGGATTGACGGGAAGGGTGTGTGCAAAAAGCTCTCTCTCTCTCTCTCTGTCTCACTCTCTCCCACGCTGTCTCACTTGCGGACAGATTGAGGTATGATGAACTGTGCAGTTGGTGACAGCCGTTAACTGACTTGGGCAAGCTTGGACTGGGACTGCCAACGCACGCAAAGGTTTCCACCAAGACATTCACACACTCATTCCTCCACCCTAGAGGTGTTCAGCTATACCCGGCAGAGAACTATCTTGAGGGTATAAAGTATAATTCAGTTTGACAGTGTGCTTGTGCTTTTTGCACCCTAAAATAAATAGATCATGTGACTGCTTGCCGCTTCTTTCCATTGTAGTCCTCCTGTGCCTTAACTGCAGTCATTGCAACACTTTGGGAGTGCCATATCAAGTGAGTTACTGATACACAGTGGTCTCTACGAAGCCTTGAGAGACTTGAACAAAAGAGCTAAAGGATTTTAGCCGTGTAGCGTCGCCTTGTGAACTTCCTTATCTCAAATGTGATGAAGTGTAGCTAAGCGCTCGTAGCATGTCTTGGACAAATACCTCCCAGATAGCCAGGAGCATGAAAACTGAGTGTGTTATCAGTGTAAGGCTGAGAGATGATTCTATGCCTATTCTCGCTTGGCTGTCGCTGTCTGAAACTCTGGCCAGCACCTCCACAGTGAAGGTTGTTTCAGCAGCATGTTGGTGTGACTTTCAGGATAAGTCGAGTTTAAGTTGTGTCCCTCATTCATTATTCTTGAAGAGGCTTTTCACCCACAACATTCCTTCTCTTGTGCGGGGAGTTAGACCTGGCAGAGGTGAGAATTTTTATTAATGTTGACGGCAACAAACGTATCTCACTATGGGAACTGGTGCAACATTGATTGATGCTTCATTTAAAATGCTGAGTGACAGGTTTTTACCTAGCATACGACCTGTAGCAATATAAACCCATGGTGGTTCACAGTGTAGCCCAAACGTGCTAGCGTACCATAGTGCTAACAACATCACAGAGTCTGGTTGGTAGGCCTGCTTGTTGTGGCCCTTGTAGATTGACTTATCTATGGCTCATTCCTGTGGCACATCTCTACCAGAACACAGGAAGTGGAAACCCAGTCCCCTTCCTTCCTTGCTTTCTGCTGGTATCGGATGGATGGTCGAGTGCCTCGCTGAAAGTAGAACTGGATTTGGGTGTGTGTTATGTAATGGGGTGCTGGTGGGGGTGGTTTGACCTCATGAAATAAAAAAAGACAACAACCCCAGCGTCGTTGCATGTCGGATGGTTACAGATGTTATCAACACAGGTGAGTTTTAGGGATAGGGTCTGGGTTTGAGTTCAGGGGTACCGAGCCAGCGGAACATGGACGGGGTCAGATAGATGCATAAAAATAGATACTTTATTCATCCCCATGGAAAATCAGGTATCCAGGGTCGGGTCAGGGTCAAGGGTTAATGGGAAGATGGGAGGGGTGGAGGGGAAGGGAATGAGCAGAGAGGAGAGGACGGATGAAGGACAGGGAAGATGGAGGTGGACGACAGGGAGGGGAGAGGAAGTTTTCTGATCCTTCCTGTTACTTTTTCTTTTCTGGCAGCACTTTAGGCCATCAAACTGTGTGTGTGCGTGTGTGTGTGTGTGTGTGCGTGCGTGTGCGTGTGCGTGTTCATGCGGAGGTGAAGCCTGAATGGAACTCCAGTCGAGGGTTCTTGTCCAAACTAGAATGTGGCCCTGAGGTGTGCCTGACTCTCCTCGATGTACAGCTGCTTGAAAAGCTCTCCTCTCCGCTGTGCGCTGCCCCCCTCAGGCCACAACGAGGCATTGCAGCTAGCATAACTGTAATTAGTGTGTATCCTTCTACGCCTATGTAATGGCCCCTTAGATTCATGAAACGTTACAGAAGATTGTTAAATACAGCGTATCAACCAATATGTCAGCTTATAGCCCAACCGATTCCTCTAATCAAATGCACAGTTAACAGCGCTGGTTAGACGTTCACAGTCCTCAGGCTGTAATTACATCGCTCTAAGTGTTGAGGCATTTCTCATGCTGATGCTACCTGTGAGAACACGCAGACAGATGTACTATCATACCGTTTGAAATGCAAGAACCTACACAGCTTGAAATAATGACTTGGTTCAAGTCCCTGGGTGTCAGTCAGTCTAGATGAAGGCTGAACAAACTAAAAGCATTCACATTGCGTTACCTCGGACATCGTCAGCTCTGTGTTCATACACCGGGAGTAGAGGCGTCACATCGAGGCATAGCAGTCTGAAATGTTAGAACCAAGCAGTCATCAACAGAAGCATCACTTAGCATCCTTTGGGGGGGTTAGTCGTTCCAGCAAGTCTGGTTGATCCGGTCCTCACATAAGCACAATTGACTCCAGTAATGGTTGACAGTAACTCATGGCAGTCTTTTGGCTGCAAGCATTCTTTCTCCACTGCGGCGCATTCTGCAGACCTCACACATATGACAACACAAAGAGACCTGTTCGAGGAATGGTACAAATGGAATGGTACAAATTTGCATCAGTAACTAGAGGAAAGTGGAAAAAAGTGTTTGGTCTGGAAAATGTTTGACATGTCAACTATATGATTATATGACTATATGATTTGCATGCTGTACGTTTATTCTTGCCTCCGATACATGAATGTATATTTGTGCACAGATAATGTAGGTATAGAGAAAGTAGAAAATTAAACATTCAAGAGGGCAAATATCCTCCATATTGCCCTCATTTCTCAAGCACACCTTATCTCCATTGAAGCCATGTAAGACCTGCCCGTTCACTCTTTGCTCCTCTCCATTTTGCCCCGCAGGAAGACAGCGAGATTCCCACCAGCGTGGTCGTCAAAGACTCCCTCAAGACGCCCCTCCCCAGTCAGTATGACGCAGAGTCGGTCCGGCCCGCCCCCTCCATCGCGGGCTCTGTCGACGCCAACTTCGGCACGGACGAGGGTCTCCAGACCATAAGCCTGTCCTCCGAGGACGGGGCTCAGGCCTGCGAGGAGGACGTCTTCCCGGAGTACGAGGCCTGCACGCAGGCGGGACCCTCCAGCACCCTGGAGCGCTCCAGGGCGGAGAAGCTGAAGCGCTCCAGCCTGAAGAAGGTGGACAGCCTCAAGAAGGCCTTCTCTCGCGAGACCATCGAGAAGAGGATGACCAAGATCGGCACCAAGATCGTGCCCCCAGAGCGCCGCGAGAAGATCAAGAAGAGCTTCTCTCCCACCCAGACCAAGGCTCCCGCCGCGCGGAGCTCCTCCTTCAGGGTGACTCCCATGACCTTCAATGTGAAGAAGGTGCGCGACTCCGGGGTCTCCCTGCAGGACGACTGCCCGCCGGGGGAGATGGTCCACGTGGAGATCCCTGCTCTGGGCAGCATGGACGGGGAGATGCACACCGCGGTCCAGGGCCTGGCCGGGGAGGCCGTGGAGGCCGTGGTGCAGGCCCTGCCCCCCCCTGAGAGCGCCGACGCAGAGATCGTCCTTAATGGAGACGGCGGAAGCGTGGAGGGGGCCGATCCGGGCGGCCACCGTACCCCCGGCATGGCGCTTCCGGAACAAGACAGAGTGGATGGGGAGGATGAGAGTGAGGGAGAGAAGGTGCAGCTGGAAGTGGCTGTTAATGGGGTCTCTGATGTCGCAGCTGATGTCGCGGCTGATGTCGCGGCTGATGTCGCGGCGGATGTCGCAGCGGATGTCACAGCGGATGTTGCGGCGGATGTCGCTGCTGATGTCGCTGCTGATGTCATGGCAGGGGTTACACATAATGTGGTTTCCGTTGCGGTAGAGCAAGCATCTTAATCACTAATTAGTTTGATTCGTTGATCGTTGTTTGATGAATTGGTTAGTTTATTTGTCTGACACGTTTTGATTTGGTTCTTTCTGAATTATCCTTTTTTGGGCAACTCTCTTAATCTAATGTATGTACTTCTCACACTCTTACATCATAGTGTCTTATTTCCGATACGCCCCGATAAACAAACGGTAGTAGTGGTCTACAGAGGGACCACACCATCAGCCTTCTCCTGTCCTACCCCGGTTTCCTCACTCCCTTATTGACACACAAGTTCCAAGCATCAATCCAAACCTGAAGCAGACCTCCCCTCAACCCCTGTGCGGCGGTCTCCAAGCGCTCGGTTTGTTGTGGCACAGTCACAATAACTCACTCTCACAGAACTAACCCAAGCCTGTCAGGACCCACATCTCTTCTCCTCCTCCTCCTTCTCCGCCTCTATTGGTCTGCCTGTGGAACCCCCCATCAGGCAAAGACATACACTCTTTGTTCGTTGGAAAGAAATAAAGAAAGAAATACTACTGGCTGCAGCTGGTGGAGTCTGTTGGTTGCCAGGTTCTGTTGAAAGTGGAATGGGACGTTTCAATGGCATGTTTTCAAGAGAGGAGACCTGGGGTATTTTTGTGGACTTCATTTCCCAGAAGCTGTTTCCAATGTCCTTAATTTCCGGAAAAAAATGTTCCAACCACTGTCCAATGTCCACACATATGTTGAGTCCACGATCACGCCAAGAGCCTCATTGGTCTCAAGAGGTTAAGTATACTGAAATACACTTGGTGAACTTGTAACCCATAGAACATACTGGGGTTCAATTCCAATATATGTTTTACTATGCAGCGACACATTTAGATGATAATCTTACCATATTATATTGTATTTAATATATTATTAACACAATAATAACAAAAGCAAGGAGATATACTCATGTTTTTGTATTCTGCATATACACAACACACTGATAGGATGCTCAATGATTGGTAGAAGGGTTGAATGAAATACATCTTTTCATTCAAGATCTTCTTTATAATGTGTGTTTGTTTACAGGGAAATTAAAATAATCATTATTAATCATTATGTACTATGTTCACTAGCTTTCACAGTGAACACATGTATGGTTGTATTAATGAACATTATGCATGCAATTATTCTTGATAGAATTACCCTATTAAAACATGCATCAGACACATTTTGTTGATGTCAACAAATAGTTGCTGAACTTTTGCTGTGTAAGCTGCATTAGCATGTTCCTTAATACAATTGTAAGTGTTTTGTGCGAGAAGCTTGTCCTCTCTCCTAAAATCAATGTGAACATCCTAAGCTATGATGTGATTTGTTTGGTTGTTCTTCGAATATTTTGTTTTGCACACATAGATAACCAGCATAGAGTAATGTTTATTTCTTACTTCTTATATTAGGCTTAAACACAGAACACACACACACACAAAACAACACATATGCAGGGTATTTTTGACAGGCAAAGCTCCTGTGTATGACTCAATCTTGTGTGAGTAATTCAGGAACATTCCTTTGTTGTTATTTCGTCTTACACAGGTAGTAAGCCTATAGGAAGGCATACTAACATAACTCCTTTCACTTTTTTGTGAGGTTTGATGCCAACCACACAGAAAGTGAGTTGTTTCCACTTGAGTGAAAGAAAAATTATACACAACTGACACAATGTTTATTTCTTTTAAGTGCTATCTGATTTATTTTGCGTGAGGGCCTCCTAAATGCGTATGGACGTGTACGTGATTTGTAAGAATTGAATGGTCTTGACCCCTTGTGGATACCTTCCGAGAAATCCCAACTTTGCATATATTTAAAAAAATTAATAATGTGTAACAACTTGCCAGGTGTGGAAGGCCTGGGTGGACAATGGAGACAGGACGGACAGAGGAAGGGATAGAGGGCAGAGCATTCCTCGGTTTTATGGATGTCTACTGCAGGCTGGTTCTCCCGCTCCGGGCCTCCTCAGAGAGACCCAGGAGGGGGATGGAGGGGAGGCGTCTGGGAGCCAGGTGGTGCAGCCCAGATTGAGGTTCTCCCCCAGCTACAGGTCTGGGGTCAGGGGTGGAGGGTGGGCCGGGTGGGTCTGGGTGAGGTCTTCAGTGGACAGGGGGGGGTGGACCCCGTGTGGAGGTGGGTGTCCCAGTCACTTCAAGGCTGGTGGAAGTGGGTGGTAGCGGGGAGGGGATGTAGAAGCGGCGTTGGGAGTTGGCTTGGGGATTGTGGTGTATGGGCTGGTAGACTAGCAACATATTTATAAAAGCCTACATTTGAAAATGGGGCCGGGTGGAGTTTAAGTTGAGTGGCAGGTGTGGCGTTGGGGGTCGCCTTGCTTTCGCTTTTGAGGTGAATCATAACAATGTCATGGTAAAAATTCCTTCTATGCCAAGCAGAATTATGTTTTTTGATCTCTGACTTAATAATATATACAGTATATGCTATGATGTCAGAACTATGCAAATACATGTTTGTTTGTGTCTGTTGATGATAAAACTACTATCTTTTACCAACAGTACCTGTGTGTGTGTGTGTGTGTGTGTGGGTGTGTGTGTGTGTGTGCGTGCGTGTTTGAGTGTATGAATTCCTGTTGCCTTTCTGTAATTGTGCTACAATGTTTTACATGATAGGCTGACCTGATATGCCTCAATCTATTGGTTCAGGAGAAACGTAAAAAAAACAATTCTTCATTGTTTATATTTCTTTCAAATTTAGATATGCCTGCTTACATATAGGCCTTTATGTATTCAAATGCATATGTTTGATTGAACCATGTGTGTTTTATTGTGAATAAAACAGCACAAACGAGTTACACATGTATGTTGTATATGCTTCACTATTAAATTAAATAAAAACCTGTGTGCCATATTCATTTGTACAGAGATTTGTTCAGAGATATATTTGAAACTGTTATTTTATTACATAGTATCGATGAAGCCATTCGGTTTATCAGGCCCAGCCATTTTATGAATCACTACAAACCATACCTAAAGATTAGTAAATGTTCATGTATGTAGGCCTACTATTCTTTATACGTAAGCAAGGGTGTGTAACCTGTGCTTACTATATTTAATCTATATTACACACATTTCTTGATTTCTGCCTTTTCCCCTTGTTGGTCTGTATAATTAATCGAATTTGTTAAGGATCATATCATTCACTAGCCTGGGTATACCCATGCTGCCTTAATCGCTCGAAAATGTCGAATTGCCAGGCAGTGCCTGGCAATGCGATTGCGATTCTTTGATATCCAATCACAGAACGAGGAGGAACGGAGAGACGATGACGCATCTCATTTGTGATTTAGTCCGGTGTTAGACAGGCTAATCATTCACACATTCGCACATGAATTGTTCAGTCTTCCACTTATAGTCTTCTTGAATAATTGTAATATAAAAGCCTATAGTAGCAGTAGATATGATGCATGTAAGTAAAAAAAAAATCCTATCATAAACTATATGATGAAAAGGTTTTTCTTGTTAGTACGTGGTATTTGTCACCGCATTCTTCAACTCACTGAAACGGCCTGAGTTTGATGACGGAGGTTTGGCTCCCTCAGGTGGATAAATGTAAATGTCAAACTGCAGTTCGCGAGTATCTCTAAATCTATACATAATAAAGCGAAATGAATGGGCTTCTAATGAAACGTTTGCGATTGATATTTTCCAATATAAAAATATGTATATATTTCACATTATTCCTTATTATTTAATACACCACGAACACTCTACATGTTATTCGGTCACGGTGGCCGAGAGGTTAAGGCGTTGGACTCGAAATCCAATGGGGTTTCCCCGCACAGGTTCGAATCCTGTTCGTGACGAATCGTTTTCTAAATGTTTTACTCAACTACAGAACCATACAAGTAATGTACGACATTACGTTTTATGCATCATATTTAACATGTTCATATCTAATATTCACCATGATACAATGAAGTCAGCTTCACGAGGGAGTCATGTAACGCGTGGCCGGCCTTTCCAACTGTCCATTGAGTATCGGATTCAGTAACGTGAACCATACCCCGAGCCATGCCGTATTGATATTTTATCAAAATGCAGTATTTTGATATTTACATGAAACATACTGTGTTGTGACATATACACAATATGTGCGTAAAACAAAACAGCCAGCAAGAAAACACCCCTCCTCTTTAGGAGGCATTGGACTCGTCCGCTGAGTATATAAACCATCGGCGGGACTTCAGAGCGTAGTTTGAGGCTTTATCAAATCGTGGGTGTCATGTGTATCAAACTAAGTGATAACAGTTAAATAACGTAGATTATCATTATTTTGACCTCACTCTAAGGCTTTCGGCAACACGACACACGCTTCTCGACTGTAAAGTTAGGGACCGTACAGTGAAATAGGCACAACAAAGAGGGATTAGCTACACTGCTAGCATGCTAATATAGGTCCTATTTGCTCAAGGGGCTTACAAAAGAAACGATTCATGCTTTGGCGACGGTATTGACAAATGTCTTCTCCTTCACATGTGGACGCATTTAATCAAGATGGAGATTATCAAGATCCAATGCCAGCTCTTTTAACTCGTTTGTTATTTGGACATCTCTGGTAAAAGTGACAGCCATTTCAATCAAACAAAAATAATTGTAGCGTTGAATACCAACTGGGTCATATGCACCAAGTGCTTCTCTCCTTCTCGCACTTCTTGCGACCTCATCTGAAGCGTAAGGACACATTTAGTCTGAGAAGGAGGAAGTGGATGGGCAGAAAACTGAGGAACACAAAGCTACAGCACTAGCACCGCTCAGACAGGGCTGCCTGCTCTATGCTGTGGATCACACGTGTTTTGAAATAGTTATACATTGCTATTTTATCAATAACACGTGTATAAATAAATTTGCTTTTACGTTATCGATCAGAGCCTAGCATGCTAGTTTGCCGAATGCCTTAGTCTGGCAGTACTGAGGAAGGTAACTAGCGCCCACTAGCACATTGTGCTTTAAAGATTAGTTGTTTTTAATCATGGCCAATCCCACCACCGAAGCCCTGTTCCTGATAAAAGACGTCAAGCCCGGATCGAAAAATTTGAACATTGTCTTCATTGTTTTGGAGATCGGTAAGTTGCAGAACATGCGGACACAATGCTGTCGCGATGTGTATTGTGCAGATCTCGCGAGATTCCTTTGAGGGTTATTAAAGAGACCAATGTCTCGTTTAAGATAGTTTCCTTCTTCTCAGAATGTTTCGGACTGGACGTAATTTACTGCATTTGTCGATGGTTATTTTTAGTCCCAATTTCACCGCTCGAGATGAAATAATACTAATATAGATGGCAAACATACAACGTAAAGCCAAGTATGCCATCATTGCTTGAATATAGCATGCAACTTATTGTACAATCCAATAAAAACATTACATGTAATGTACATAGTACTTTTGATCAAATTGCATTTAAATCTGAAAAAACGTCACATGGAGTTTGGTATTTTACTACATGTCATTCTTTGCTTGTTGGTTGCCTGGAAGTGTATATTTTCCCCTGATAACTCTTGTAACTTAAAACAGGGAGAGTGACCAAGACGAAGGACGGCCATGAGGTGCGCTCCTGCAAGGTGGCGGACAAAAGCGGCAGCATCGCCATCTCAGTTTGGGACGAGCTCGGCACTCTCATCCAAGCTGGCGATATCATCAGGCTCACAAGAGGGTATCTTGTCACCACTGAAACCTCTGTACATTTCAGTGAACTAGTCACTACTGGTGCTAGATGTAATACAAGTATGATTTATTGCATATATCTGGCTAACAATACGGTTACACTTATAACCAATGGCTATTACAGGTGATTTACATTTAAACTATGGATCTTTATATTTAATACATTTTACAAGCATTTATGTATGACTTGGAAAATGCCAAAACAGACTAAAAACAAACAAATTGATCACAACAGAAGTCTGGGCTACATGTTTTCATTCAGGCATCTCACCTGTGATTCAAAATGTTTCTACTCAATGTTTGGTAGGTATGCGTCCATTTGGAAGGGCTGTCTGACGTTGTACACTGGGAGAGGAGGTGACCTGCAGAAGATTGGAGAGTGAGTAATCTCCAGTAGTGTGTTGTGAGGGAGGCTGATGTCACCATCAGTTAGTCATTACACCAGAATGTTTTGTCCAATGTGACTTGCATTGAATATGTTTTGATGCATGTCAGGCGCAGGTTTTGGTTGGCTGTCTTGCTCCTTGTTCTAGGCCTACTGGTAGCCCGCGGACACAGAGTGTTCAAACCTAGAACCCTTGAGACTGACTGGAAGTCAAACCACCCAACAAATAGACTTAATCTCCAATCGGGTGCTTCCACGCAATCTTGCCAGTGGTGCTGAAGTGGCCAATAGAAGTACTTCACATCTGAATATAATTACAGTATCATTGACGGCAATTTGTTGCACTAGCATCTTAGAAACTGGTTTACAGTCCTGCAGATGAAACGATTATTCAAATTTAATCGTTTTGAAAATACTTTCAGCAAATTACAGTTTAAGTATTTATTATTATTATTTGTTATTTCAGACAGCACATTCTCCTGATGTTTGGAACTCCAGCTTTAGGCCAACCAGAGAATTTGATCAAGCGTGTGCATATAGACCCACAGACCAGAACCTGACAGCCCTCATGGATAGTTTAGGAATGCTTTAGGAATTACAAATCCAAATTAGATTTTTTGTTTGATTGACCTTTGTCAATGAAGTAAATTGTAAACCTTTCCCCCCCCCCTGCTTCCAGGTTCTGCATGGTGTATTCAGAAGTGCCCAATTTTAGTGAACCAAACCCAGACCTGCAAAATCAGTCCAATCAGCAAAACAAGTCTGTGAGTAGCCTACGTCCCAGACAGAAATGCTTAAAGGGGAGCTCCAGTGTAAAATGGTTGTGGGATACGTTTAGTATGATAATGAGTTTGAAGGTTTGGTGTTGAGCTAAATAAATCCTATACGACGCAAAGCTAAGTTAGATGTTTTTATCCAATTCTACCAAAATGCTATACGTTTGAGTCGTGGGGGCATCGGCTGATGTCAAAAAGAAAATCGCTTTTTCAAACCACTTACAAGGCTAGAAGTAGCCTGACACTTATTTTATACTTTGTCACTGTTATGTCACTGTTTTCTGTCAGTCGTTAATGTTATCTACGTGTGTGTAAGCAGCCCACTCTTTTGACCTGCAACTAAATCTACCCTCTGGTATAAATAAAGTTACCTTACCTACCTGTATCGACTGAAAAGACAAATACATATGTTAAAGCCTATCATAACTGTTACAACAGGGTAAACCAGACCAGAATCCAAGGGGAAACTCCCCACCCAATCAAAATTCAGGTACATCTGCACCACCAGGTATGATTTTGACTTTTATTCAACAACCAATATCATACTGTCCCAAATCATGCCTGCCTTATGAGGACACCCATCTCTGTTATGTATGTGTCAACGGGAGGTCCCTTCCCCTACTTTACCCAACTGCTGGTTGCATACTAAATGTTGTTGACAGGTTTGTATTTGTTTGTTACCAGGTAACGGTAACGGCAACGTGCAGCCTTTCATCAACAACAACAACAACCCTCCACCTGGTGCGGCGCGCGACGCTTCTTTTGGCGCCACAGGCCGGCCCAACGGACGCTCGCCAGGGAACGGAGCCCCGCCCGCCGTCACTGCTGCCGGACCCCTGCCCGCCACTAAGCCCTCGGTCACCATTAGCAATGGCAGAGACCCCCGCCGTGCCAAGAGATGAAGCTAGCAGCTAGACTTTTTAGTTCCTGCTCTGTTCAGTTGAGACCACACTGACGCCAAACCCGATGCAAACTGGGGAACAGGGGACCCATTCAAGCAGCGTCTGAGAAATATATATCTATATATATATAAAAATACACGCACGATTTATGAACCATAGTAACGTGTAGTGCTTGTGTCTCACCGTGTGTGAGCAACGGTGAAAAGCCACTAGAGTATTTTCCGGGGACACGCCACTAAATGGTGTTTTTCTGGGACAAACCTCTAGATGGTGTTTTTCGGGGAAACGCCACTAGATGTGTGTTTTTGGGGGACATGCCACTAGATGGTGTTTTCCAGAGACACGCCACTAGATGGTGTTTTCCAGAGACACGCCACTAGTTGGGTTTTCCAGGGACACTCCTCTAGATGGTGTTTTCCAGGGACACTCTAGATGGTGTTTTCCAGGGACACGCCACTAGATGGTGTTTTCCAGGGACACTAGATGGTGTTTTCCAGGGACACGCCACTAGATGGTGTTTTTCAGGGACACGCGCCTAGATTGTGTTTTCCAGGGACACGCCACTAGATGGTGTTTTTCAGGGACACGCCACTAGATGGTGTGTTCCAGGGACACTCCTCTAGATGCGGTTTTCCGGGGACACTTCTCTAGGTGCGGTTTTCCGGGGACACGCCACTAGATGGTGTTTTCCAGGGACACGCCACTAGTTGGTGTTTTCCGGGGACACGCTCACTTTTAGATCCGCCAGTGTTGCCTTCCCACTCAACACATAGCCCCGTCTTGTTTAAGGACTCCATACACCTTACTTGAACACTCGATGCACTTTTGTTTTGTCTTAAATTATGCCGGAAAAGCCTGGCTCTCATTTATACATCAGGACATTTCAACGGAGACGGGGAAAAAGAAAGCCTTAAAGTCGATGACAAATGAGTACTTGGACTGAACTGAACTCATGACGCTCCACTTTGTTTTATTTTTTTTTACCAAACCCTGTGAGTTGACCGTAAAAGTCATTTGTCAATGATGAGGTGTATTACAATAAGGGCCAATGGTTTTACTTCCGTGTTTGGCTTACATTTTTCTAAATTCTGAAGTGGGGCCATTTGGAGATTTCCTGGCAAAGAACTTCACCACACCAAATAAAAGTTAACACGTTCACAGTAATTTGTTTTTTTCTGTAATTTTAAAATCTAGTTCAAACTGGTGACTGTTTGCCATCATCCTCCTATCGTTTAACAAATGTCAGGTGACTATAGTGAGTTTATTGAATCTAACCGTACCATTAAAAAAAAAAAAGGTGTTCTACATCGTTTTGCTGTTTAATACCCGTCTGTTGCCCATGAAGTCCTACAATAAATACAAAGAACACACATTTGTACATTGGTTCTCCATCTGCATTGCCATGGTTAACCATGTACGCGCCAAAGTCTGTAGTAAAAAGTAATAACCACGTCACTTATTTCTGGGTTTTCGTTGGTTCCAATTCAATGTGATGTGCCAAATAAATGGATTATTTTAAGTTCCGTAGTCGAAGGAAATCCACCTCAACGTTGTTTCTATGACATGCTCTTGAAATGTGAAAGTTGCACTCAATTTCCGCATATACTGTTACACCAAGCACATGACGGCAGGCTACATGATCGTGTAGCCATCCCATCATAGCCTATTTATGGTGTTGAATTATTTTAACTGCCAACAGAGTTCAACACCATTGTTTCCCAATTAATTGCCGGCGTTTCAACGACCTTGCTTCCGTGGGTGCCAGTGACGTCACGAGGGTTGAGAGGCTGGGGCCTAGCAGTGTATCCAATGCGCCCGTATCATTTACTACAGTAGAGAGTATGTATTTATCATGTCAGACTCTTATTAAACGTCCTTATGAGGCACTGCCTCTGACAAACCCAGAAGAGGGAAAAGGTGAGAGCCTACCTGAGAACATCTGACCGTCCCCAACACCAACAGCTAGATTTGCATAATTTACACTGAGTCAATATTAGACCCTCACAAAGCCAGAAAAAAAGCCACATAAATACACTAGTAGTGACAACAGACAACAGCTATAATCATTTTAAAGGCATTAGAAGTTCAATTCATTAGAAAAAGCCTGTGGAACTACACATTATTTCAACAGGTTGCCTCTCTCTCTCTCTCTCTCTCTCTCTCTCTCTCTCTCTCTCTCTCTCTCTCTCTCTCTCTCTCTCTCTCTCT
>JAOPJJ010000080.1:11660136-11672010 GCA_027122795.1 Enchelyopus cimbrius | reverse complement strand
CCCCCCCACCCCCACACCCCGACCCCCCCCCCCACCCCCACCCGCCCCAGCACCCCCCCCCACCCCCCCCCACCACCCCCACCCCCCCAACCACCCCCGACCCCCCCCCCCCCCCCCGCGCCCCTTTCTGCGGCACAGTCCGAGACGTCCACAGTCTGGTCATACGCTCCGTGTGCCACGCCCACGGCGGGGTCTACAAGAGCGTCATCTCCAACAAGATCGGCAAGGCGACGTGCTACAGCCACCTCTACGTCACAGGTAACAAGTCGCTAGGGCTATGCTAGGCTAAGCTGCTGGTTCGATCTGCTAGGCGTTGCTAGGCTAATTCACCAGTCAGATGTGTTAGGCTACGTTATGTTCGGCTGAACGAGGCAATGCTTATAATATTTGCGAGTAGAGAGGACAGATTAAAATAATTGCCAAATAATGTCTGGTTTGCTTTTACACAATGATTGTGATTCCGGTTGTGATGGTCTCCTCAGACATGCTCCCAGACCCCCCAGAGGGGGCGCCGGTGGTGGAGGCCATCACTGGGAAGACCATCAGCCTGTCCTGGAGGAAGCCCCGGAGACTGGACCCTTCCATCGGTACTCAGCAACACTTCCTGACTAGCTTTACACCCAACAACGGCAAATATATACACAGAACATAACAATATTATATATAATAGATTATTTATGTACAAACTCAAATATATATTTCTTTTTTAAGCGATTTCTGTGAAATTTCATTGGACAAATTGCACTTTGAAATCACTTGAAATCAATTTTTTTCAGAGGTGAAATTCTAAAACATCTCCATATTGTTATATTTGTGTATTTTATGTTTTACTCTGTAAATCCCACAAACCACACTATGGAGGTTCAGTTGTACTGAGTGTAAACCCATCCCATCCAGAGCCGGGCTCCCTCATGTACGCCATCCAGCAGCAGGCCCTGGGCTCCATCCAGTGGACCATCATAGCCTCCAGCCTGAAGGACACCAGCTACACCATCACCACCCTCTCCAAGGGGGTCCGCTACAGCTTCAGAGTGCTCACCATCACCACCAAGGCCTTCAGCAAGCCCTCCGCCGCCACCGAACCCCTGCAGCTGCTGGACCGAGGTGGGCGGGCACGGGCTGGGTGACGGACTGATGGTCATGTAGCGTTATGAATGTCACGATTACATTCAAGGTCAAAGGTCAAAGGTCTGACAACAACATAGATGACATGTCACTGTGACAAAATGAATCGCAACTGGATTAGAAAGCTTTCTCTCATATTTTTTGGGTGATATATTGATGGACTTAATGCAATGATAGTACATTATATGGTACAATCTGTCTCTTAGAGGTTTTCTAGTTGGCAGATTGCTTGTGGGGAAGGTTTCTAATATAGCGTGGGTTTCTGGTAGGTTCTGGTAAATAATGTTTATGATAAATCTTCCTCGCATAGACCGGGGAAATGCAATACGTTTCTGGTAAACTGTGTTTCCAGGAGGTTCTGGTAAAATGTATGTTTATGATAAAGTCTCTGGTAAAAGTTTAGTAAAGGTTTCTGGTACACAGTGTGTTTACGGTAGGCTGGTTTGGTAGATGTTGGCGGTGAACCACATCTTAATGTTCTCTCAGGCCCCTACCTCCAGGAGTGTCCTGTGATAATGGACCGGCCAGATGTGGTGTTTGTGATGGAGAACCAGTCGGTCACCATCACCATCACGCTGAACCATGTCAACGCCGCTGTGATGTGGAAGAGGTGCTTCTCAGTTTTTCCTTCATCCCTTCATACGTTAACCCATTGATTTAGGTTGTCCCTCCCATTTGTTCAGCAGTGAATTGCCCAATGTTGAATTGAATACCACTAGAGGATAATCACTGGTAAATGTACACACTGCAGGTTTAAGTCAGTACTAATGATATCATTAATTCCTTTCAACCTTAACTATTTTGTTTGATTTACATGATGCTGACTAACTTTAAAACCACATGTATGTGCTGTTCAGGTAAACAGTGGGTATATGATTTTCATCCATATATATGTGTTTATGTACATTTATGTTTCTATACGTATGTATGTTTCTATGTACATGTATCCATATATATATCCATACATATTTGTACGTATGTATTCATATTTGCATGTGAAATGTTAATGTACTGTTGTCTGTCCATGTTACTCCTCACCAGGAAGGGCGTGGTCCTGTCCAGTAAGCCCGGCCTGTACGAGATGGGGATGCCCGACGATGACCAGCACACGCTGAGCCTGCTGGCGGTGAGGAGCTCCGACGTGGGCCCCATGACCTGCGTGGCCTCCAACAAGCATGGCAACGACAGCTGCACCTTCAGCGTCCAGATGGCGGGTAAGCTAGGACGTTCCCGCTAGCGGCGCATACCGTTAGCGCATGTGTTGACAAATGTGGGTTTGTTGATTCACACAAAAACAAATCGCTGCAACCAAACTGTTCTGGTACAATATTGTTTCGGTATGTCCTCCATATATGAGGAAAAGATGCAATTCCTCAAATTTAAATTGATTTGAAAATCCTTTAGTAGTCCCGCAAATGGAGACATTTGAAGTCACAACAGCTTATACAAGAAAACAGCAGATAATGTAATATATACATACATAGAAATAGAAACATTTAAAACAATAACATGTGTGGGCAGGGGGGCAGGATATTGTGGTTGCCACGGTGATGGGTTCCTGGCTCTATCTGGTATTTCTGGTCAATTCTATTCCTTCAATGACAGAAATGACCCGTGAAGGAGTATGAAATCAAACTGTAAGTGTAAGTGTAAGAGTTTTCTTCTGTCCCGGCGTAGCTGCCCCGACGTTTGAGACCATCATGGAGGACCTGGACGTGAGCGCGGGAGAGACGCCCCGCTTCGCCGTGGTGGTGGAGGGGAAGCCGGTCCCAGACATCCTCTGGTTCAAGGTGACTCCGTCCTCCTGGTCACTCCTTCTGCTCTGGTCCCTGTCTGATGTTCAGAGCTGACCGAGGGGAAGACACCCTGATATTTACTATGATAGCACGCTGTTTTATCTCACGCTAGGTCAGGTTAAAACATATAATGATCTTACATTGACGTAGAGGTATCGTATAATATACACATAGAGTGACGTATAGTATAGTGTAGGATAGTATAATGTAGTAGTATACGCACAGTTTATAAAAGTAATAGGTTAGTTATGGGAATGAAAAATTTTAAATAAAGAGATTTTTTATAATCTATATACCCGGTAATATATCTTAATGGTTAGCTTGTGTTATTTACACACATTTTTATTTAATAGAACTCATTGAATATAATTGCAGTTCAGATCATTTCTAAAAGACTTTTAACTACTATTTATACACAACGTTTACCTAATATAATTCATACCATACAATTAATGTAAAGGATTATCTCGTATAATTGAAGTTATTATACGGCAAATCTAAGTGATACCAAAGTGGACCTAATATCTTCAGGACGACGTCCTGCTGGCCGAGAGCAGCCATTACACCTTTGTGTACGACGACAACGAGTGTTCCCTGGTGATCCTGAACACGTGCCGAGAGGACTCGGGGGTCTACACCTGCACGGCCCGGAACCTGGCGGGGTCCGTGACCTGCAAAGCTGAACTGACGGTGCACGCCGGTAAAGAACGCATGTGTGAGTGTGTGTGTGTGAGTGAGTGTGTGTGTGTGTGTGCATGTGTTATCTCAATGCATGTGTGTTTTAATTTCTTGTGCTTGGAACTTACTTTGTTTCATTTATATTTCATCTTATGCTCTTGATTAATCTGTTTAATTAACCACTCATTTGAACGAGTTCAATTTAGATTGTATGCTCCGATTGTTTACACCCTCACTTCGTGTGAAAGCATCTGCTTGTCGTCCCCTATATGTTTCCTCCATGATATAAATATCTCCGGGGAAGTGAATCACCAAACGCCTACTCTGTTCCAACGTTAGCCTTACAGGCTTCTGAAGATGGTCATGCCACATATTGTATTGGGTAGAAGTGGCAAATCACACGAATATTAATTTAGGCATGAAGTCAAAACTGATACAAAATTTTTTTGGAAAAAAAATACTCGTTAACTGTTACATATCCCTTTAATCTGAATGTAGTCTTAATTCAATTTTGAATGTATTTTGTTTGCCAGCTAAAAGGAAAGAGGCTCCCATTGAAGACGAACAGACCCGTTTACGTAAGATGCGCAGAATGACCGACTACTATGAAATCCAGAAGGAAATCGGAAGGTAAGTCTCACCAAAATCTTCTTCCAAATTAACAATGATCTTCCAATCATGAATGATCCATCCATTCTCCTTTCCTATGTTAAGGCGATGATAAGCTCACCTAATAATGGTGATGAAATACTTGGCTGTCCTTGAAGCTATGTGCTGCTAATGCTGGGTAAAGATATGCCAATACCCCAGACCACTGAACACTGCTTCAATTGTTTCCCTGGTGCTGCCAGAGGTGCGTTCTCCTACGTGAAACGCGTGGTTCTGAAGGTCGGCAAGACAGAGTTTGCCGCCAAGTTCATCTCCGCCCGCGCCAAGAGGAAGCCGTCGGCGCTGAGGGAGATGAACCTGCTCGCCAGACTGGACCACGAAAGGATCCTTTTCTTCCATGATGCCTTCGAGAAGAAGAACGCCGTCATCATCGTCACTGAGATGTATCCGTCCTGCATGGCAACATCGTCCCCCACCACATATGAAAGGGATAGAGCCGTCACTGTAGCTAGGACTGAAGCCACTGGAAACTGCTAACCGGAAAACGTGTAGTTCAGGTTTAAGACATCCTTTTTGACATTGATATATAAAATGTAATACTATAAAGATCTGCATATCTAAAATCCATCGCACTGACCTAGTGTAGTCAAGTGCAGTCTGATCTGGTCTGCTCCACTCTTATCTAGTCTAGCCAAATATAATCAATTGCGATTGTGCCTTAATCCATCTGATGAAGATGTCACGAGGAGCTGCTTGACAGATTCACCAAGAAATCCATGATCATGGAGTCTGACGTGAGTGGTTTGTGCGATTTAAAATCAAACATAAAATGGCATGTGACCAAAAAGCATTGAGGTGTCCCCCTGATGTGTTTTCCCCTCCAGGTGCGCTCCTGCATGAGACAGCTGCTGGAAGGTGTGGACTACCTTCACCATCAGAACATCATCCACCTGGACATCAAGGTGGGACCCACAAGTCCTGGTTCACCCTGCGGCCATCATGCGTTCAGCTTGGTTCCCGACACACATTTAAACTGTCATGTGTCTTTCACTTGTTTATTTTATTTTATGAGCCAGAACCGCTGATACAACCTTTAAGTCACACCTTAACGGTTGTATCAGCGATTCTAGGCCGAAACCGCGTCTCTGTAGGCAGCCCATGCTCCGAGATCGTACACAAAAACAAATGCTATTGGTAAACAGATGGCAGAATCTCTGATACAACCTTTAAAAGCATTTAAACCATGTGCTGGACTGGGTGTGATATGAAGCAGCTCTATCTGGTCAGAATGATTTCCAATTATTACAATGTGGCATATAATGTGGCATATGGAAATGATCTCAATCTCAATCCAGTCAATATCTACGCGCTTGTCTCCTAGCCCGATAACATCCTCATGGGAGACGCTCACAGCGATCAGATCCGGCTCTGCGATTTTGGCAACGCGCTGGAGTTCACGCCGGATGAGGCCCAGTACTGCAAGTACGGCACACCGGAGTTCGTAGCGCCGGAAATTGTCAATCAGTCTCCTGTGTCCAAGGCAACCGACATCTGGTACGCCCCTTAAGTTTCAGTAATGAAGTGGATAAATGTTAACATTTCCCAGGACAAGGCAATTTCACAATCCCTTTTTGTTTCCTTGTTCCTCCAGGCCCATTGGAGTCATTGCGTATTTGTGGTAGGTTAATTCATCAATCAGATCTGAAAGGTTCAAATATGCACATGCTGGCCAGAATAAGATGTTAACAACGGTAGCAATTGTGAAAAGTGCTGTAGGTAAGATGTGAGAGTCCAAAGAGAGAGAACAACGAGTTCAACGAGTTGAAGAACTTTTGAAAGTAAACAACTTAAAAAAGCTCATCAAAGAGCTCATCATGTGCGTTTGTACTTTCAGCCTGACGGGCGTGTCTGCATTTGCTGGGGAGAACGACCGCAGCTCGGTGCTCAACATCAGGAACTACAACGTGGCCTTCGAGGAGAACATGTTTGCTGAGGCCAAGGAAGCCAAGGGCTTCATCATCAAGCTGCTCGTCGCAGACCGCCTGTGAGCACAAAGTGTCTAATTTGCCTTAAGAAATCCACAGAACTTACAGGAGAAGTCTCTAGTTTTCCATATTGCGATGAATCACAATCAGATGGAAGGAAAAAGGCAAACGACTGGAATATGTATATCCTGCATCCTCAAAATAAACTGAAATATAACTTTTGCTTCTTGTAGGAGGCCTGATACTCAGGAATGTCTCCGACACCCCTGGTTTAAGGTGAGCTAGGTGACCCAGTGACCCAGTGAGTGTAAATACAGGTCTGTCATACTGGGAGTTTATTGTTGTCATTTAATGACCTGTATTTCTTGTTGTTGTGTAGACACTTAGCAAGGGAAAGGCTGTTAGCACAGAGTCCCTGAAGAAGTTTGTATCCCGAAGAAAGTGGCAGGTATAATACCCTAATATATCTCACATTCAGAATATCGTCAAAATATATGTATGTACATTGTTGGATAAAAAAATTGTGATTGCTGAAAAAGTCTCCTTTTTCAGCGATCACTAATCAGCTACAAATCCAAGATGGTCATGAGATCCATTCCAGAGCTGTTGAATGACTCCACCAGCCACATCTCCATCGCGGTTCCCAGGAACCTCAAGGAGGGCTCACCCCTGCCATCCTCCTCCTCCGACTCCGACGAAGACATTGATGAGCTGCCCCTCATCCCCATGCCACTTCACATGGAGTTCTCCGGCTCCAGGATGTCCCTCAACGACATCCAGGGCAACGAGCAGGAGAACAGAAAGCAGAATGGTTCCATGGACCGGTCTTCCGGCCAGGCCCAAGTGCAGCCCATGGAGCTGGAAACCGGCATGGCGGAGAAAGACCGCGTTGAGGGCTCGGCCAGTGGAAAGGGTAGAGTACGCAAAAGGTCCAAGCAGGAGAACGACAAGAGCTCCTCAGATGAGGAGCCACCAGCGGTGCTTCCGCAGCGCTCGGAGCTGTCCAGGAGGCCGCTGCACCGGGGCTCCAGCATGGAGTCAGACAGGCCGGATGCTGGGCGCAGGCGAGGGGAGCTCCGGCGGGGCGGCTCGGCCGACAGCGCCCTGCTGCTGCGCATCACACCCGAGGAAGGACCGGCTGGGGAAAACCCGCCAGGTGAGGGAAGGAGAGTCCTCAAGAAGGCCGTGTCCATGGAGCTGCCGAGGAGGAGTGCGAGCCCTGGGGGCGCTAACATGAGCCAGGAGGACTACGCTATGAAACTGGAGCTAATGAGGCAACGGTTGCTACGCGGGGGGTCCGTGGACAAGAAGCTTAGCGGGCTGCGAGGTCCACTGTTTGAAACGTTGGAAACATCAGAGAGCTTCTCTCGCACTTCTCGCTTGGGGCCGCCTCCCTTGATCAGGGCAGCGTCCAGTGAATGCTCCCCAAGAGAGGATGTGCTTATGCCTAAAGTGCTCCGCAAAAGTGCTTCATTCAGCCAGGGAGACTCGGAGCCCATTCCCCTGCACCGCCGCTCCGGAGCACCCCTGGAGATCCCCTTGGCCCAGGTTGAGGAGAGGAAACTCAAGGAGGCCATGTCCATGTCCTCGCTCACAGAGCAGGTGAAGCTGGATTCCCGCCCGGTAACACCTAGAAATCCTTCCCCCCGGCCGCAGACTCCAGAGTCCGTTATGCAGGAGAGTCCTACTAAAGGGAAGAGTGAGGAGTCATTGATGGAGAGAGATGCAAAACCGGATGAAGCTATGAGTGAGAAGATGGATAGTTTGACAACCGACAGCAATTTTGACGAGAGATCGAGCACGAGTGGGTTCTCTGAGAAGGACATGAGCATATCAGAAGACCAGATGATGGACACAGAGTACACGGGCCAGAGGGAACCTACACCTCCTTCTCCTTCCATGGCTCAACACTCTGTGATAGAAGAGGAAATGGAAGATGAAAAAGCACAGATAAAAGAGGAAGAGGAGACGGAGACTGTCAGTGTTCCCGATCAGAAGGACAAAGAAAATGTAGTAATAGAAGAAGAAGAAAATGAGGTGAATATGCCTGAGAAATCTTCTGATATGATCATAACCAAAGACTCACTTATGGTGACACCTACCCACGACTATTCAAGGGCTCCTGGGAGTGTTGTTGCCCAACTGCCCACACCTACACCTCCTGCTGTGGTTGTTCTTCCTGATGGAAGGAGGTCAGCATATGCTAGCATGATGCAGACCATCATGGTACCCGCACTTCAACCTGAAAATGTTTCATCTTCATCGAGCACCTCTACTCCAATAGCTGCTAAAGGATCATCAACATTCCCATCGTCAACCCAAACTACTCAGCCGCCTGCTGCTACTGGCCTTCCTCCTCCGTCACCTGTACGTACACCTTCACCATCACAAGCACCTCCCCCTGCTGAAATTCCCCCTCAATTCCCTCGTTACACAAAGCCTATCATTGTTTCATCCAACGAACACCCCGCGGTCTTCTCACGAGTTGCATCCCCTGAGCTAATTGCCAAAGAACCAAGCCCGACGCGGGCTGCCTCACAGTCTCTCACACGTGAGCTGAATGCCGGACATGACTTCCAGGATATAACATCTGAAGAAGTCTTCGAGGCGCGCTTCAAAAAGCGTGAGTCTTCACTGACGAGAAGTTTGAAATTTCTGTCTCGATCAAAGAATGAAGACAAACAGCAAGCAGTGTCCCCAGAAGACAGAGAGAGTGGGGAAGACATATACCGCCCAGGACCTATCGGCGCACCTTTGGAATTTGCACCAAGGAGACTTGAGGAAAAGTCCAAGTCCGTCCTGGACCTACGTGAAGCTCAGAAAGACCAGGGCTTCATGAGGAGGCTCTCTTTGCGTCTGAAGAGGACGCCTTCAGCGGAACGCAAGGAAGAAATGGCCAAAGAAGAAGAACAACCTTCGAGACGCCGACTGTCATGGACTCTGGGCCGAAAGGGTTCTCAGGAGAAGAAGGAGGTGGAGATGTTGCGGATGGATGGTGGAGCTGAAGATGTGCAGCCCGGGGCAGATGACAATGAGGGGAAGAAACCCCACGAGTCTCCAGTTCTGGCGATGCGAAGGAAGATCGAATCAACGGTGGCTGGCATCTCCACCAGGATCCGCAGCTTTTCTGAGGAGCGGAAGGTGTCCGACGAGAAGGAGCAAAAGCGCACACCCATCCTTTCAATGCTTCGTCGTGCAGCCTCTGAAAATCGCGGTGTCAAGAGTGTGGTTGTGCCTTCCAACCAGTTGGCAGCTCAGACTAGTAATGGAGCCTCGTCTGAGTCACTAGAATCCATGTCCAGCCTCAAGTCAGAAACCACCAAGGGTATGAGGGAACCAAGTTCCAAACGTCTTCTTAAATTTACTTGACAAGATTTGCACTAGTTCCAATTATAACAAACTTAGACCAGAACAATCGTCTAACAACACAAATATGTTTTATCACTGAATTCCTTCCATATTTCACGTTGGGTTTTAAATGTATTTCAGTTGGTGAGGTTGAGCGCAGGTCACGCTGGGACCGTTGGGGCCTGACCAGAGGCAAGCGCGACAAGACTGTCTCCCAGCCCGACATTCCTACTGCCATCACCAGAGACAGCAGCGGTCTGCGCTCACGCCAGTACTCCAAGCTTGCCGCTGGTACGCTGGTCTTATTTTATTATTGCTCTGAATGAATATGTATGCTAACTACGTAACTAACTACATATGCTATGGACACTGCCCTGCCAAATCCTAGTAGGGATGTGATTTGATACGATAGCATAACATTTTTACTTTCATTAATCTTCTTTTCTTTTGGATAGCAGTGTTTTTACATGACCGTTCCAGTAACTATTTATCAAGATAGGTCTCTGTGTAAGTCATACTGTATGTTAACTTCCTCTGTGTGTCTAGACTTTGCTCCAGTGTTCCACATCAAGCTGAGAGACCATATCCTGCTCGAGGGCGACCCTGTCACTCTCAGCTGCCTCCCCGCAGGAAGTCCTCACCCACACATCGCTTGGGTCAAAGGTAAGGGGGTTCTTTTATTTGTATAATTATTTTCAGCAATTTTGGGTAAACACATTTATCATTTTGTTCTTATTTTATTCTCAGTAGATTATAATACAACAATGTAGTATTTTACAATAGTCTAATCTAAATGTAATAATTTCTCGACTATTATTCGACTATTAGATCAGCTTATGGTCCCTTATCCACAATGACAGAACAAGTCCAAAACAAAGGTTCCGTCCAATGTTTATTATTCAGCTGGTCTCATGTGCCTCCAGACAAGAGGCCCCTGGAGATTGACGCCAGGATGAACCTGATCTCCTGCCCTGACGGACGCCAGCTCCTGATGATCATGCACACCACCAAGAAAGATGCTGGGCTGTATGAGTGTGTTGCCACCAACCCTCTGGGTGTGGTGCTCAGCTCCTGCACCATCTCCCTGGCCCGTAAGGAACCAGGGACCTCTGGAGTCCACCCTGTATCTTGGAGCTCATGAAGGAGTAGCTTTACTTATTTGGCTTCTCTTAGCTCCTGTCTCCATGAGTTACAGATCATATTTTTGTAATTATAATGTTGCATTATCATCAAGTAAGTGTGATTCAAAGCAATCACATTCACAACAAATACTATATACGCCAAGTTCTCCTTGATCAATTTCAGTGGTTGTAAGTATTGGGGCCACCCAGCGTGTTCCTGCGTTACTTCCTCTCCTCCTCTTTGATGACCTGTCCGTTACAGGCCTTCCAAACCGCCCCGGAACCCCTGAGATCCCCCAGAAGTACAAGGACACAGCTCTGGTGGTGTGGAGACCTTCAGACAACCTGGCCCCGTGCACCTACTCTCTGGAGAGGAAGGCAGAGGGTGAGTCTGCCCTCCAGTTGTAGTTTATGAAGTATGGGTGCAATTCCTCCTCCTCTCTGCTCCCGCCTCCCCTCTACTCACCTCCACCTCCTCTTCTCTGCCCTCTTCACTCCTGCGCATCCTGCTCCTCCAGGAGAGAGCTCGTGGCTCATCGTGGCCACAGGCGTGGCAGATTGCTACTACAATGTGGTAGAGCTGCCGGCCGGGCTCTCCTTCCGCTTCCGGGTGGCCTGCGTGAACAAGGCGGGCCAGGGCCCCTACAGCAGCCTGTCGGGCCCCGTCCGCCTGGACGCGACAGGTGCGTGCTTGGCCGGTCTCACCACATAGACAATCCATAGCCATTCATCAAGTAACCGTGATCAGAACGCCAAACAGAATGGAGCACAACAAGTACTAATGAAGCCAATCTGAATGACAGAGGTAGTTGAACAATAGAATCCTCTGATGAGATAACATATGGATATACTGTATTATTGGTTCATATTGCAGACTTGAGGCCCGGGGATAATGATGTTCACTCATTCAGATGGTCGTCCTTCGTGCTGCATATGCAACAATCTCTTCTTAAATCCTAGTGTCCAGTTATGGTGACTCTTCTCTCTCTCTGCATGTCTTCAGAAGCGCCAAAACCCAGCAGCACTTCCGCGGTGGTCAAGACCACACCAGCCGCCAGGACTCCTGCGGTGCTGACGTCATCCATGACCGTGACGCCCATCAAACCGGCTCAGAGCAAGCCTGCCGTGACCACCGCCCAGATCCCCACCCCCGCCCCCACCAAACCCACCGCCTCTCCACCCGCCCTCGCCAAACCCACCGCCGCTCCTCCC
>JAOPJJ010000080.1:11603994-11614349 GCA_027122795.1 Enchelyopus cimbrius | reverse complement strand
TGTCTACCGATCCAACTTCTACCTTACCCAAGTGAACTGCTCGAGGGAATTCCACGTTGTTGCTCTTTCCATACTTGTTGACGCTGCAGATGCGGAAGCGGTAGTCTGCCTCGCAGGGCACACTGTCCCCTAGGATTTCCACAGAGGTAGCTGAGTCTGTGGTCAGGCACTGGAGCCACTCCTGGGAGCCCGTCCCCACCTCCTGCCGCTCCAGGACGTAGCCTGATGGGGGGTTCTTGCGAGAGTCCTGGGCTGGAACCCAGGACAGAAGAGCAGCATTGGCACGTTCCGTGTTGATCTGAACACTCACCGGACAGCTTGGAGGACAGTGCTTGGCGGCTGTACAGGACAGAAATCGTGATATGGATTACATCCTACGTTCACGTCACGTTAATGGGCAGACGTGTTTATGGTTTATTTGTGATTTTTCTGTAGGGGCCGCCTGTTTGAGTACATCTGAAATCATAGCTTAAGAGGCCCTAGGTACAAGTAGTCCAATGACCTGTTGTGTCATTCCTTTCCTTGCACATTTTAACATCCACCTGGTATTACCTTTCACCCTGAGCTGAGACGAAGTCTTGGACCTGCCCACGAAGAACGTGACCAGTCCCGTATCCTGAGGCATGGTGTTGACGAAGACGAGGATATGAGTTCGACCAAAAGATTTGAGGATGGTCTGATGCGTCTCTCTCAATTCCACACCCTCTTTGTGCCAGTGGATGTCCATCTCCTCCTCCTCTACCTCAACACAGAATGCAGCGTTTTCTCCCTCCAGGACATCCACTTTCCTAGGTAGCTTCCGGACAATTGTGCCTGCAAAGAGGTTACATTACTGGAGCTTTATGGAACAAAAGGGTTAGAATGTTTCTCTACTTGGAAACAGATGACAATAAACTGACAATATGCTTTAAATGATAACTAACCCAACAATACGCAAAGCGACTGAATGAGTAGGACAAGGTAGGGGTCACGACATCCCGCCAACTGTGGAGATTGGGGTTTGAGCCCAGAACCTTTCAGATGGGAGCCAATACCTCTAGCAACCCTACGAATGTCCTCCTCTCCAAAAGCAGTTAATGGCCTTCCCCTGAATCTGAATCACTTACACTTGCTAATATCCTTTATATTCCATCCACCATACCCCAGCTGAGTTACCTTTCACAGCAACCTCTGCGATGCTCCTGCCCCCGTCGGGCATCTCACAAAGGTAGATACCGTCATCGTCAACGCCGATGTCTCGGATGGTGAGCCTTCTCTTGGTGCCCCATTCTTCCATGCCGTACTTGGCACCTGGCTGGAGCCGGCGGTCTTCCAAGTACCAGGTGATAGGGACCGAGTCCTCAGGGACCTCGCACTCCAGCACGGCCAGGTCCCTCTCCCACACCTCAAGGTCGATGAGCGGCTGTTTGAACCTCACTGGAGGCTCTGGAGGACCAACAACAGAACATTTGAGGTCAGGTAGGGATTAGGACTACTTGGGTTCGAACCCTTTGCTGGGAGTCAAACACGCAGCTGAGTCCCAAAGGGTATACTGTGATTAGGTATTGTTGTAGACTTTAAGATTGTAATGAACCACACCTTTCACTATCACGCATTGCATCAAAGCTATGGACATTCTTTTTGCCATTAAACATTATCGTTATTGGTATCACCACATATATTACTTAACTCATTGATATGACTGTTATAACGTATATTATTAAATAAGTTAATATCTGTTTAAATATAAAAAAAATATATGTTAATGGTTAGTGTTCTAAGAGTTCTAATTTTTTTATTGTGTTAAGGAAAATGTAAAATCATTCAATTAGTCTCCCAATGCTTATTGACATAATCAACATAATTGTTTAGAGGGGTAAGGAAAACGTAAACATAATTTGTATATACCCTCAAAACATAGTGTGCTGTCAAAACTACAAATACATTTTACAGCCCACTGGACTGCAAAGTAAGTAGAACATTTAAATGTAATCCATTGTAAATATCAGAGCAGCAAACAAGATAAGAGAATTTTTTATTTTTAGTTGCTTATTAGAGGCTGAGGTATGAAAAGATCATTAACACACTTAAGAGTTAGCCAGGAAATAAACAGTTTGTAACCGACACCATCGGACACTACTTGACTGTTGTGGATAATGTGGACTGTATTTAGAAACCAGTGTGTACAGCTAGCAAACTCAGCGTTTGTCATCGAACCATAGTAGTTGGAACTGCCCTCTGAATCATACTAACCATGATTGTTTGAATGTGAAAGTCGTTCTTCCAATGTTTGAGAGATCGAATCTCATGTCTCATGATTTGCTGGCGTTCTCGTATAGTGCTGTACAAATAAGGGTGGACTGATTTACCTCTGAATAAACCATGACTACAATGCTGAAATTTCACTTCATAAAATACTTGCAGTTATAAATCGATGAAAAGTGCGTAAACCTTACTGATTCAGAAGTTCAAAGCACTGCATACCTATTGATCTCTGTAAAGGGGGTTGTCAAAATTCAGATACAATGTTTGCTGTTGTCTTAGTAGTGACTGGACTGCATCCCATGGAGAAATTGGATCCCATTCCCCTAAGATCTCGATCACATGGTTCCCCTCTCCCCTAGACTTTTCACAAGCTAAGTGACTTAGCAGACATTGGTATCCATAGCGATTGGAATCCATCTTCAGCTGATGAGCTTGGACCACTTTGACATTTCATGTGACAGATATTTTGACAGTTAGATCACTTCTAAAGTAGCATGGTAGATACTTAATACGGGAGTGAGTATGGTATTAAAAGAGAAAGATTTGAAACATGAAAATACAGTTATTAGTATTGTACATTTTCTATTAATAATGTCCATTCTGATTAATTGCGCGTTCAGTACCAAAGTTAGATATTGAATATATCCAAACAATGGGTTGTGTAGACAACAACAAACATACTTTCCAGATAAACGTCTTACTTACCCTTCACAGACAAATGTACAGCGCTGATAGTTTGTCCGGCAGTATTGGATGCAGCGCAAACATAAACTCCATTGTCCTTCTGTTTACAGTACAGCACTTTCAGAGTAAAATATCCCTCTCTATCCTCATAACACAAGTAGCGTCTCCCAGAGAGAATGAGCCGACCATCCTTTCTCCATATAATCTCCGGTTTGGGCTTTCCCGTCACGAAGCAGCGGAACTTGGCATGCTTGCCCTCAGTCACCGCAAACATCTTTACTTTGGTGGACTTGGTCATGCCATCGTCTCGGAGTCGGTTGGACATCAGCCGGCTGCTCCTCTGCTTGCCCTGGTGGGCCTTCCAGTGGCCGTTGTTGTACCCATTACGATTCCCATCGTCCTCGTGCCCGGGGCCGGCGTCCACCAGCAGCACAGCTCCTGCCAGCCCCTCGCCAAACTCGTTCCTGGCCTTGCAGGTGTACACGCCGCCGTCGGGCGCGCGTGTCTTGAATATCTTCAGCTGGAACCAGCCGCCATCCTGGCAGCACACGCTGAAGTGGGTGCTCTCGAAGATCTCGTGGAGTTTGCGTCCGTCCTTCTCCCAGACCACATCGGGCCTTGGGTTCCCCCACAGTTTGCAGGAGAAGACGGCGTCGTCCCCGCGGCCCACACGGGTGGAGAGTGGCTTGATAAGGAACCGAGGCTTGTTCTCCTCCCTGACCTCCAGCTCCTGGGCCTCGCCCTCCACCTTCAGTGTGGCGGCAGCGTACGTCTCTCCGATGCTGTTCTTGGCCTTACAGATGTACTGCCCGCTGTCGTCCGATGTCACCGAGGAGATGATGAGGTTGTAGACGTTGCCGTCCTCAAACACACGGTACCGCCCCTGCGGGTCGATCTTCAGGTTGTTGCTCTCCCAGATGACCGCGGGCCTGGGATCTCCCCCGATCTGGCACTTTAGGACAGCGTCGGTGCCGCTGTGGACCACCACCGGTCTGGGGTAGGCCAGGAAGCGGGGCGCTCCGCCGAACACGTCCATGTCTGCTCCAGGGCTAGCCTCTGCTCAGCAGCTTAGTCGATCACTGCCAACACTGGGGTCGGACGGCCTGGGGCGGTGCAGTGCAAGTATCTGAGGAAGAAGGATCACAAAGAGTAATCAAGACTTCACATGTTGACTACTAATGGGGGTAAAATAAATAGGCTCCCCAACCAGATTGCTGATCATGTAGAAAGTAGGCCAATACAAGTATCTAACCGGAGCTCAGTCCTTATGCTTATCCTGCAACCCACTGTCCATTTTGGCACCAAAGGCCATAAACAGCAGATCCATCTCAAAAAGTGTCGGGAAGTTTCCCCTTTAGTAGAAGGTTTTAGTGTTAAAATCCATTGTAAAGAAAGTAATCCTAAATCTGAGTGAAGGTGTTTTGAACTGGAAAGCTTTTCGGTGGTTTTATTTAACGAGATCTGCCAGTGTAAAAAATCCAGGAAAACACCGGCCCAGCCTGGCTGGTTGCTGGATAGTAGTGGGCGGAGGGCTGCAGCCTGATCCTGACAGCAGCCACAACACAGATAGGCAACACAGCTGGTGCAGTATTTCAATGGGAACGTTCTTAATATAGCGCCCGCTAAATAAAGAAGTGTATGTGTGTGTGCGTGTGTGTGTGTGTCAGGTATCACAAAGAACGCTGTGAACCCTACATGATCACACAAACACTGACAAAACTCACAGCAGATCTCTTCCAGAGACCATACCAATGCCTTACAGACCACACTCCCCCAAGAGAGCCCATGAGATAGAGCCCACTTACAGGAACCATACAAAGACCACATGGAGACCAAATAGAGACCTGCCAGAGACCTTACACCAACCATACAGAAACCAGAGGAACACTACAGAGACCATCAAAATACCTTGTATACTTTACAGTGACCATATAGAGACCATTTGCAGAGTGCTTTTGAAAACATCTCAGCAACAATAAAGCAACATTACAGTGAGCATACTAAGACAATATCATGACCATACAGAAAACTATTGGAGACCATAGACTGACAATACAGATATTTAAGAGTGACAATTCCAAGACACTGAAGTGACCCTACAGAAATCATACGAGGCCATAGGCAGACATATAGAGGCCTTACAGAGACCACAGAGTGGCCATGTGGAGGCAATATGGGCGAGACTATCTCAATGTGTTTGTTGGTTGCCATCGGCAACAAATTCCAACATCTCAAAATGTCAGATACAGGCAGGGTAAATCCCCAGAACATCACAGTTAATGTTGGATTAGTCCAAGGCTAGACATCTCCTAATGTTGTTTGGCCCATGATGCAGAAACATCAAACTTATACTATTGGTTTTGGGTTTCATTATATTTATCTATCTATCAAGTCCCTCTACTGAGGTAAGGGCCACTAACTAGAAGTTAGACATGTCGGAAAATACAGCTCGGGCACGCTGGACTATGGACCCCAGACTCCAAAAACCCAGAAAACTTAAGATTGCTAAATACCTCTGATATTACACAAATTATATGTTACATGTTTTCCAAAACATATAGAATAGCAATACGACCAATATAACAAAACTTTAAAAATATTTTTTTACATCCAGGGTTGAAAAGACACCTGTCCATTTTCCGGTTATTACGCAGGGAAAAGAGAAACATTATAAGAGGTACACGTAAAATGTATAACTTTTCTAAATGTATTTCATTATAATACACTACAATAATATAGTTATACACAGCTTCATAAAATCATTAAGTGCAAGCTAAATAACCCATAGGGTCAGTCCTTTCTATAATTATTTGCTTCTTTTAAATGTTGAAGAAATGGGTAATATACTTTGGCAAAACCACACATTTGCATTATCCATACAAGAAAACTATCCATATTGTATTTTTATTCATGAAAAAAAAAATTCTTTGTGGCCACACACTATCGGACACATTTCATTAGAGGAAAATCTGTGAGGTCAATGTGGTGAAAGTAGTTTAAATATCACCCATGAGGTTTTAAAGAGGGGGTTGGGATTGTCCCTCATGTTTACTCGTCTCGTTTAATTGGAATGACCTTTACCCCCTCAGTTGGTCTGCATATCCCTGACATGACCTACCTCACGTCGGAGTCCAGGAACGACAACGTCAACATACATTCCGCACTCGCAGAAATTGTCTTCAGGCTAAGAAATGAACGTGTCTCGTCTTCAATGGCGGGGCCTACTGTCGCCTGGCCCTGGCATGCGCTGCCACATAAATCCTTTTCAAATGTCCCACGTGTTTCGCCGCTGCATTTTGTCAGAGATCTTGTGCGACTTGGAGGTTTGGGGTCAAACTTCTGTGTTTGTCTCGAACGGCTACAACTTCAGAGTGGTCCCCGGAATCTGCGTGGCGTTCTGCCGTTAGACACCCTGAGTGTCATTGTTCGTGAAAGACCGATAAGTGCTTTTGCAGCTGCCACAGTCCCCTAAAAATATCATCCGCCTCGATGACAGCAGTGAGAATAAGCCAGGCTCTCCCATTCACTTGCTAGCGGGGGCTAAATAAAGCTATGGATGACTGGGCCGGGGTAGCCTGCTTACCTTACTTGAGACCTTGCAATAAAAACCCAAGAATGAAGCAGAGGTTCTGGTCTCAATACATCTTATATCCTCATCCCCGACACATTTTATAATTTGAAGTAGATTTTGTGTTCGGTGAGCCAGATGTATGGACACGATTTGGACATACAGTAGGTTTCCATTTTATATTGACCAAAAATATCTATATAATGTATATAATGACCAAAAATATCTATATAAAATGCTTCTTTAGAAAACTATACAATTACCGATTTTCTGATTCTGGAGAAATAGGGGACATTTTCCACCTCTGGGGAACTACCCGAAGCAGATGGTCAAATCACCAGGACTCTCCTAGGAGGTTGGCAAGATCCCTCTCAACCAGTAGTGCCAGAACATTGTTTATTTTCTCCACCTTCGTACCTATCTGTCAGGAACATAAAATGTAGATTGGTACTCCATGTTTCTTTCCGTAGAACAGCCAGGGTTGAAGTTCAGCTAAACGTAAAGATCCAACATGGCTGCCAGAGAGAACCCCCGTCTCTACTCATCGTAGGATCATAGCTTACTTGTGAGGGTGAAAAGTAGGACTTTCCAAAGCAGAGTCCTACACAGCAACTCTTCCAAAAGTACAGCTGTAGTAACACACTACATCACACAGTAAGGTGTGAAGCGTCCTGTGTCCATATATATGATCTATATATGATCAGATCTACATGCATGGCCAGCATGGTTTGCTGGTCTCCCACTCTGCTGGTCATTTGAGGGGACAGCAGACACGTGGGTGTGGGTTCGCATGCGTGTATTTTGTGCGTGTGTGTGCATGTGTGTATGCTCATATGTGTGGCAGACCATGTGTACGTCACTGCGTGAGTAAAGGTCAGAGGCCAAGCTGTGTGTGTCTATGTGTGTGTGTGTGTATTGTTGTGCATAATGGTATGGTTCTGTGTGTGGTACTGCGTGCATATTATCATACTAATGCTGATCCTGTGTGTCTGTGTGTGCTGGGGGCTGAGCCAGTGTGTGCATGTGGTTGTGTGTGCTGACCCAGTGTGTGTTAGTAGGTGTCGTGAGAACGAGGCCTGTGCGTGTGTGTGTGTCTGTGAGTGTGTGTGTCTGTATGTGTCTGCGTGTGTGTCTGTGAGTGTGTATGTGTGTGTTTGTGAGTGTCTGTGTGCGTGTGTGTGTGTAGGTGTGTCTGAGTGTGTATGTTATTTGTGTGTGTGTGTGTGTGCAGTATGTATGTGTGTATGTGGGTGTGTGCTGTACAGTCCTATATGTGTGGGCAGTGTCGGTCCTTCAGCTGTTTCGATGCTCATGTCTTCCAAACTCGCCAACCCTCTCCTCTCTGATTTCAGCTGTTGGAGGTAATGTGATCACGGGCCAGACCTCTGCCGGCCCGTTCTGAAATGCTTTGTGTTCCTGCGTGCGGTGCGAGCTGGACTATTGGAGGCTGCTTGTTGGATCATCCCATTTACTGTCTGTTTATTCAGCAGATGGTTTTATCTGGAGCCACTCGGAAGACAGTGTGACGACAGTGAAAGCACAAGGTCAAAATCTGAGTCCGTTCAAAAACAAGGTGCTGCCCAAGACAAACCCATCGAAGGAGAATATCTCAAAGGTCTCGAAGCTGGAAGACTTTCTATTTCACGCAGGGCAACTTCACATGAACACCACGTATGGTTTACATACAGATGTTTGGTTAAAATTAAATATTGTGTACATCAATATTTAGATTTGGTTTACATGTTTTTGGGTGACAGAGTGAAGTCATGGCAAATGTTAACCGCTGCTAGCTCTATCTCTCTCTCTCTCTCACCTCTCTCTCGCCTCTCTCTCTCACCTCTCTCTCTCTCTCTCTCTCTCTCTCCGTCTGTCTCTAAAGGCCTCACCTTAACATTGGTACTAAGGCATTTGTTTGGAATATCTCCCAGGGTGCAGTGACCTATAATATCGTCAGTCATGGGGTTATTTTAAGGAGTTACGACATGACACTTTCTAGTGTATAAATGTTCCGCCTTACGTGACCGATCCTTATATCGTGTTATGAATATCTTAGATGCTGTGTGTGTAAATCTTTATTTACTTTTATTGAAGCTGCATTTGGTAGCCTATACACACTGCTAGCCTCTTAAAAATACAGAGAGGGATGGGACCATACCCAGAATCCGCTGCTCCTTGACTGTCTGGGAAAGAACTGCAAAAATTTTGCCATGTTCTTTCAATTGACCAAGCTACAAAACATTTACAGTTTTTACCAGTACTATCCTTCTGAGTGTATTGTATTCTTTAAAAGGAACTGAGTCAGAAGAGAGTGCTTCCTCTATAAGCTATAAACTACAAAATGGAGCCAAATTGAGGGGTTTGAGCAACAATACAAAGGGCACTTAAACAGTTAAGCTCACTGTTTACCTTCCAGTTAAACCTACAAATAATATTTTATTTCAAAGGCCTAACTACATGGTTTACACTACAATATTTCGTAAGTTGTCATAACACATGTAAACGTGAAGGAGCAGTGGATGACCACACAGAAGGCCTCAGGTAAACTCCCTTATATTAGTGCAGGCGCAGCGTAAGGTAGAATTACCACGTTGCCTTTCTCTCCCCCTGCCTGAGGAATGTGGAGGAAACAGACTTCCTCAGCACTGCGGACATGTTCAGACATTGACCTGAAGGCTTGCAGGGAAAACACACACACATCCCAGTCTAGTGTCGGGTTAATCAACCATCCTGATTGTCATCCTCATTTGGACTGTTTGATGGTGATACTACGTCACTTTCTGCTACTACTTATACTACTACTACTACTACTACTACCACTGCTACTACTACTACTACTACTTCTACTACCACTGCTACTACTACTACTACTATACTACAAATTCTGCTACTACCGCTACCATTTCAATGTATAATGATTGCTCTGTTTCTTCAAGGCAAGTGGAAATGTGACAGAAAGCGGTATTGTACCTAATCTGTGCATGTTTCATGTACATTTTCTGAGTTGAATCTCTCAACAGGTATAGGATGCCTTCCTTCTAAGATTAATTTTCTTTCTTGAACTCAATCCAATGGGACCATCGTGTCGTCTAGTTACGGAGCACTTACTCCACACTGGTTAGAAATAGAGCAACAACGTTCCCCCCTGGTGGCGGCCATGTGTAACTGCAACAGCATCAACAAAGCTGACTTTTGAAATGTGTTTTTGTATTCTTACCAGATAATTAAAGTTTTTGGCAACTTGTAGTCTTCTTAAAGACATATTTGAGTGTTGACATATTCTATGGACTTGATAACTCGAAAAACGACTGCTACGAGCTTCACATCCAGAGTTCAGTTCCCATAATGACCTTACACCTGCTTCTCTCTCTGCTGTACGCTGTCTCATCTCAATCGCTGAACAGTATCTTAAATAAACAGACCATCAGAAGGAGCGTTACAATAAAGTGGGATGTGTGGAACTCTATATTGCCCCAGCAGTGTTGCGGAAAAGAAACACACACACACACACACACACACACACACAGATCCTTAAGCTCTCTGTGTCAAACGGCAAACAGAAAAACAAACAGGAAAGATCCGTTGCATGTTTGAAGAGCTGTTATCCCGGTCCCCCGCGCTCTGAGCCGGTGGGAGCTAACCTCTCTCTTACCTTTGGCCAAGACAGACCCAGGCAAACAAGCCCCTCACCACAGCACAATGGAGTCAATGCCATGTCAAGTTCATTCTTGCAAAACCCTTCTGCAGTGAGAGAGGGGAACAGAGGAACTGCATTGTGTGGGTGTGAGGAGGGGATTTTCCAGTGGAAAAGCAGAGTTTACACAGTTCATTCTGGATGCCAGTTCGTTTTCTATTATCACCT
>JAOPJJ010000080.1:11450884-11464503 GCA_027122795.1 Enchelyopus cimbrius | reverse complement strand
TGTACATTCTATTCAGTACATTGTGTAAGTTGTGTTAATGACACTGTGTCAACACCCTTCATTAAATGGTGTACACCACATTGTGTGTCGGGTGTAATGAGCCTGCTCCGGGCCTCCTCCTGTTTCTCCTTCTATAAGAGGAACAGCACCGTCATCATAATTAAGTCAAATCAACATCAACAACGTCCACCGCTGACGAGCAGCTAACACAAATGACCTCTTTATCGTTTAGTTTGGCCAACCAGGACTCGGCACAAGCACACTCTACCTCTAAGGTAATGGACTTCCAGAAACCAATTAGAAGGTCCACAGCGATCAGCGTGCTCGTTAACCACAGCGCTCATTATGCTCATTATGGTCTGCTTCTTCTTTGTTAAAGGGAGGAGGGAAAGGAATTATACTAAATATATTATTCGTGATGAGGCAATGAGTGCTCAGAGTCTAACATCAATGCCTTTGACCGTTTTACAAGGTCAACCACCTCGCTAGTCTTCCCCTCGCACTCTGCCCATCGTCGCTCCAGGGAATGAAGATGCCTCGGAAATCTGGGCATGTATCCATGATAGAGACAGGAAGAGAGACAGAGGAGGATATTGAGGAGAGAGTTGGATTGATGGTGTTGTACTGGTTACTCTATTAAAGAGTGGGAACTCTCCTGTACAGGCTTTTAGAAAGGAGAGGGGACGGTTCTCTGCAGCGTCGATAAAAGGGCTGCAGTGTAATATGGAGGCGGGGTGGGGAGGGACAGAAGAGTTAATGAGATCCTCAGTGGCCTGTCAATCACAAGCATCAGACACAGAGTGTAAAGCCCAAAAAGTGGTTGTGTGTGTGTGTGTGTGTGTGTGTGTCATCATCTTGTGATGTTAGAAAGCAACCAGAATGCATCTTGGGTAAGATTGTGGGGGCTGGGATTATTAGATGGTTTTGGATCTCCTGTTATTTTGGATGAAAGGAAATTGAAAACTGCTATTTCTCCAATAGGTTATGTGTGAGAAATTGAAATACCAAAAAAATACATTCCGGGGCACCCAGAGTGATCTGGAGGTGTGTCACACGACGAGTGATGACCTTTCAAAACTCAATCTGGGACCGACTGAACTGAGAGGGAGAGACTGAACACACGCATCCTCCTCGGCTGACTTCCCTCATTCTGCGCCACTTCACATTCCAATGTTGACATTTCAAAAGGGAGGCGGGGTTCTGCTGACGTTCTGCATAGTTACGACTCACAGGCTGATCTGACGTACAGATTAGGTCTGTTGTCGGTGTGCAACGTGAGGACGTGGGGTCTTTACCCCGACTCAACCTCGTTGTGAACTTGGAGTGTTAGCGAGGACTCTGTCTGCATGGAGGGGCGCTCTGAGCAAACGAGGTGCCGGCCTTAGGAGCGCTGTGCCGTGAGTTATGAACTTGGCTTTTAATCCCCCTATCAGGATGGAAAGGTTATTCAGGTGCTTAGGAAACAAGTGCTAAACAAACAGCTGTAGTAAATCACTTTTGACACCTACACACACACACACACACACACACACATGCGTAAGAACATAAACACATACACGCACAGGCAGACATGCTTGCACGCACGCACACGCACACACACACACAAACAGCCGGTAGATTCTCTGGATTGCGTTCAGATGAACAGGTGGTGTTCAGGCTTCTTAAGCAAATTAAACAACATCCTTCAGTCTGAATAAACCATTGGGTTCGGGCACGGCTGACTCAAACCAAATGGAGTAGCAGAGTCACATGGTGCTTTTTGTCAAGGCTCTGGCCTTTTCCTAAGCTCAGCAATTTCTAAAGCATCTTCAACCTTAGCTGTAATTTTCTAGAATTAAATGTCAGAAGAAAAGCTACACAAAAAACTAAATAAAAGGACACAATCATCATTCCTTATACTAGCTTACCGTATCCAGTTAGCTTAGCTTACCCAGTTAGCTTAGCTTACTGTACCCAGTTAGCTTACCTTACCCAGTTAGCTTAACTTACCTAGTTATCTTACCACACCCAGTTAGCTTACCTCAACCAGTTAACTGACAGTAACGAGTTACAAAACATTACCCAGTTAGCTTACCATACCAAGTTAGCCTCCCTTACCCAGTTAACTTATGGTACCCAGTTAGCTTACCGTACTCAATTAGCCTGCCTCACCCATCATCGTGACAAGTGATAGGTAGATGCTAGCATACATGTAGCCAGAAGAAAAGAAAAAACTGAAAAACATGGATGGATGGATCTGCGAAAAACAGCCTAATGTAACGTTATATAGCTATATTAAGAATGGTAATAGGCATCATTATTCCAAGGTGGAATATAGGAGTACTGCCATCCAGAAGTGTAACACATTGCATTATGGATGACAGGTGAAGACATACAACCAATCCCCATTACACCACTAGTCAAAGGAGCTCCATATACCGTATGTTTTCCATAAAGTTTGAAACTTATGCCCATGTTGTGAATTTCAACAATTTACAGTGCTCAATATTTAAGTTACAAGAAAACTAGTTATTATTTTCCAGATAAGCAGACAGAATTGAAACAGCCGATAACGTTTTTAGCCTTAGTCTTTAGTCTTTACTTTTTAATTGTCCTCCATTCTCTTCAACAAAACTGCTTCTGACAGCTGGCAAGGCAAAGATGTGCTGAGATATCCTCCACTCATTTATCAAAAGTGCTTCCAATCAATTCTAATCAATGCTGTCTGAAACGGCTGTCAGTTAATTTGATTACTGAGGAATTAAGAGGAAAAGTAGTTAATTCGAACAGAACTGTGAATAAATTATTTTCTCTTACTATGCAAACAGATATTATTAGAAGGATAGGCAAACACAAATATACAGAAGTGCCTAATAGACTATTTATATATATCGTATCTCCCAGATGCCTTAATCTAAACTCACTGTAACTTGTGCTGGTTAAAAGGTCTTCTAGAAGACTCTTCTACTAAGAAGACCTTAGTAGAATAGTATAGTAAGAAGAATAGTATTCAAGGATTGGGTTGGGCTATTCAGAAAAGAGAACCAGAGTTCATAAATGGGTGCCTGAATGAGTCTCTCATGCA
This sequence comes from Enchelyopus cimbrius, assembly GCA_027122795.1. Taxonomy (NCBI): domain Eukaryota; kingdom Metazoa; phylum Chordata; class Actinopteri; order Gadiformes; family Gaidropsaridae; genus Enchelyopus; species Enchelyopus cimbrius. Next base: position 11,461,439 of record JAOPJJ010000080.1, on the reverse strand, counting down.
TGGCAATAAACACTTATATTTATATTTATACATGCAAAGTATAAACCCCCCCCCCCCCAAAAAAAACCTGAACGATACTTCCGCACCTTACGAACACATTTTACTGCAACACATACTACTTATTGCACGGCGTGGCCACCCCCCCCCCAGCCTGGCCACCCCTATAAAATATTCTGGCTCCGCCACTGCCTGACTCATTCTGTGGAAATGTCTGGCGGCTGTTGCTGAGAAGGAGTTTGAGTGTATAAAGGCAGTCGTAGATTCTTTGAGAAAGATGTTCAACCTTGTGTTAAATTAGGCCCCTAACTCGGTGGACGGTTCTCTCTGCCTCAATGCCTCTAGCTGTAATAGTGTTGACATATTGTTTCACTTGAAGTACAAGGAACAAATTCACAGCCATTATGAGCGGACCTAACCTATGGAATATCTGCCTTAGCCAATAAAGGATTTATTAAATTATTAAGGGCATAAGGTATTCATAGACATTTTAAATATTCATACTCCTCATTCCTACCATATACTCGTTTGTTATAGATTATTCTGTAATAAACAAGACAGATTTACTGAGGTGACCTTGATGACTTTATTGTTGTCATTTTATATCATTCAATCAGACTATTTAAAACCAGAAGTTTGATTAATTCACTCTAGCATTGAGGAACATTTCTTTAGTTCATTGAGCCTGCCATAAAATTGTTGACCAAAGTTCAGTGCCCATTCAAATCAAACCACGTCCATTATCGGTTTTTGTACAAAAACATGAATTATTTCTGTTAAGATTGCATGCAGAACCTGTAGCCATGGCACGATGTGTGCGTTTCACTTGATGGCATTATCATACGCACACCAAAACACACCAAATCAAGATATCTGGATACATGCACACCCTAATGTGTACCACATATTGGTATTCAGTGTGAACTTCCCCCAGTCAAAGCCTGTCTGTGAAGTACAATGGAGCGATACAGAGTTCGACGTAGCTGAAATAATAAAAGTGGTTGGCATGCTTTTTCGAATCCATCTACTTATTTGGCTCAAACACTTAAGTGGCCCATTCTTGCCCTAACGAGCTTTGAACTGTAAGTGCACAGCACATAACACACAGATAATGAGCACTTTGTATTCACTTGAGATGTGGGAGGGCTGGTTGCTGGCTGATGTTTAAAAGCGCCCACAGCTCCACGCCCCGGAGGCTCAGCTCTGGGCGAGGGGCAGGACTGATGCGGGACCCTTCCCCTGAGAGGGATTGACAAATCATCTCTTCTCTTTTTGTTGGATAACTGGGTCATGGCATGGAGGTCCTGCTCACTGGAGTGAGGCTTTGTGAAGGCCTGCTTTACATTCCTCCTGGTGAGCTCTGTCATCATCAGTCTCTGTCGATCCTCTCTCCCATTCTCCCTTTTCATCACACTCTCTACAGCAGTTTTCCTACTCATGCTCGTATTCTCTTCGGGAAAGGGGGACAGGGGGTAAGTCAAGCTCTGTGCACTTTGCTCTCCACCCCAGAAAACAGGCCAGGAGTCATGCTCACTGAAACAGCGAGAGGTGCAGGAAAGAGAAGAACACTCCCCTCTTTCGGTCCTGAAGCAAGGAGCACCTGTGATATCCCTCCACAGAGCCAGAGAACAGGACTCAGGTCCCTGAGAGGTGGTGGCGGTGAGGGACGGCAGGTATGGACCCCCCCCCATGGCAGCAGACAGACCCCGCGCCGCTGCAGCGTGATAAGGGCGTCAGCATGCATCAGAGCCCAGGGGCTGTGAGGACCCGAACCAGCTCTGGGACTGCCTGCCGCCTGGAGGACAGCTGGGATTGTTGACACACTCGCTCTGTCGCTCTTTTTCAGGGTTTTTATTTCAACCGCCAGCTCCCAGCGTTGGTCCTGATTCAGAGAGAGATGAGCCACCTGAATGCCCTGTCACGACCGCCACCGGAAGGGGCACTTTTCAATTATTCTCCCCCCACACATCAGAGCCAGTGCAGTCATGCCTGCTCATCCCTTGGGATGGGGGTGGGGGGGCATTTGTTTTCCAGTGTATGGACCTGTGTGGTGAGGCTGCCATTTCTAACGCCCGACTGTCCGTCTCTCCTCCTGCGCCGCCACTGGCCGTTTCTCACAAAGCGTAACTTTACCCCGCAAAACAACGTTTGAAGTTCCTAATGCAACAAATGGGCAGTACAACACAAAGTCTACCAGCGATATGAAATAGAGTAGACTGGTAAAACGTAGTCTGCGGTCTGTAAGGGAAAATTACAATTTGACCCAAAACAGTCCAGAAGCGTTGGCCAGCCACAGGTTTGCCCTCTTCTTCAAAGCCTGAGCAGTGGGATTAAATCAAGAATGATACGGCGGGCCTATTTCAGCTCAATCACCTGTCACACTGGCAATTTATTACATTTTGTCAAATGGAAATTATCCAAGAGATGAAATTATCTTTTTGATGCACTCGCTCTGGTGATACTGGGTGTGTGTGTGTGTGTGTGAGATGAGAAGTGCAAATTCTTTTCAGATGAACTGTTACACGATATGATTACTGCTTAAATGAGGCAATCTGTTGGCCCTGCTGGAAAACCCAGCCCTTGCTAATGAGTGGTAATGCTAACCTAAGTGGAACATATCGCCTTCCCCGGCTTGAAAGGCTTCCCACTAAAGAGCTTTTAGGGCCGTGTAGCGTGTACAGCGTGGATGTGTGCTAAAGAGGTTTGCCGTGCCTTCTGCTCTCTCCAACTGCCAAGTCCAACTTCCATTCCAACTCCAAGTCAACTCGACCGGATTGTTCTCAAGCATTATTTTCTCTATTGGTCCTTAATGTAAACGTTGGTCTGTTGTGTAACTCTTCATATTGTGTGCTGTGGTGTAGCTGAAGTTCAAAGTGCACAGAGAAAGTTTCAACTGGCGTTCACCGACGACCCACCAAAACAAACTCGCATCATCATCCTTTGTGGTTATTCATTCAAAAGTCCAGCTCGGACCACAAGTACGGAGGTGGACTGGTGGCTGGAGAGGTGCTAGTTTACCTCCTGGGCACTGCAGAGGTGCCCTTGAACAAGGCACTCAACCCCTAACTGCGTCCTGGCGCCGCTACGTGGCAGCCTATCACTCCACCATTGCATGTTTCTCCCATTGCATGTTTATGAGCTTGTCTGTATGTGTGTTTGTATGTCAGGCCTGTGTGTGTGTATGTGTGTAAATAGAAAATAATGTCCCCATTGTAGGACTAATATAGGAAATGTTCTTATCTTCATTTAGAAAATGTAAAACTATCTTCACTATCTTGGATGGTTGAAGTAAATCTTATTTCAGTGTCTTACACTTACACTTTCACATAGATCGGTTCCTGGAGGAGTAGGGAGTTGATGATTTGGGACTTGATGTAATGAGAAGGAAAGTCTCACCACTAGAGTAAACACTAAACTAACACTAGAGTCTAGTGTTTCAACTTCCTGGAGGACATAAGAGGAGACCGGCCTCACAGCTTAGCAGGGCCCAGAAGTGATGGTTAACCGACGGGAAAAACACCTACGATAAGCCAGAACCAGACTGTCCCTGGATCCCTCCTTGAGGACTGGCAGTCCGTCCTCTGCTCTGAGATTGTTCTGAGAGTGCCTTTATATTATCAGGCAGGGAGGAAAATCGATGGCTAAGCTAAGTAATGAAATCCTCTGTCTAGCCGCTGAGCAGCTACTGCTGAGGGCTCCACAGGATGGGACCCTTCCTTCTCTCTGGCTGGAGGAAATAGGCTGGATTTTCTTCCCCCAGTTTGGCAATAATTCACCGACTGAAGAGAGCCTCTCCACACACACACACACACACACACTTACACACACACTCTTTACTAACGCGACATGAGCATCTCCTCCTCCTTCTCCAAGGGCACAATGTTGTGGTACGGAAAAAATGTTCAGGGTTGCACGCCAGATGTCCACAGTTTACCGATGCATCCTTTGCCCAAAGCCCTCACCTGCTAATCAATGACATTTATCTGAAGTGAATTGCAGCAAATTGTGTTTTTCTGCTTAGGCAACCTTTGCTTGAGAGTTGAGCCTCTCACAGACTGGCTCAGGGCATGATTATGACACCAGTACTGTGAAGTGCAAAGCCGTGAAATTGAATCAGGAGGTGGTGTAGTACCCAGCGCCAATGCGGAGACATTATGGTCTGGTCACTCAGAGCAGCATTTAACCATCTAGCATGACACTCTGGCAATTGAACGGTTCACTCTTGCGCCAAATGTACACCAAAATATCCCTTAGTGGCATTCTATGTCCTGGACATAATGCATTCACTCTGGGTCAAACTAAGGTCACAGAAAAATACTACATAAAACCTGCTTCAATTCCAAACCTGGTCAACTCATTATGTATACTTGTACTGTATAGCTGTACATATAGCTGATCAATCAACATACTAAATGTAACAGAACGATACATTTCACTGGCTGATTTGAAGTGAAAAAGCCTCATGGCCGATACCTAGACAGATAAAAACACATCCTGGCTTTGAGACATCCTCCTGACGATGAGACGAGAAGATAAGGGTTGTGTTCATGCAGAGGGAGGAGGGCAGGATGGTGGCGTGGTCAGATGTTCCTCTCCAAGCCTTAAGGTTCCAACTTCAAACCCCAATGTTCCTACACCTTCAGGCAGCCCCACCCACTCCTCCATCAAATGTACGTGAAAATGACTGCGAGTCGCTTCTGATGAAACCATCTCCTGCGCACTCCAGCCACCTTCAGGAGGTGGAGAACCTGATTGGCTGGCAGAGGACGTATGGAGGAGGGGAACACCTGCCGCTCTGAGATAAGAAGCCTCAGCCTCCCGAGGCGCTGGCGTCATCTGATGTTGGGATTTTGATTAAGTTAAGGGAAATGAGTTAAGGGAAATGATCTCATATCCTGCACAATTTGTGTGTGTGTGTGTGTGTGTGTGTGTAATTGTAATACATTTGAATATTACCGATATATGGGCATTTCCTAACCGCCCCTATCGCTGGTGACCCCCCCTCAGCCATGCAGGGGGGGGGGAGGGGGGGAGCCACTTTCAGGGGGGGGGGAACATGGCCACCCTATCAACCAGCAACGTTTTAATAGGATTTCCAGGATTTTGCATCCCTGTGGAGGAAGTGCTTTATTCAGGAGGGTGTGAGGTGTGCTGTGTGGGAAATGTTTCCCCTCATCCTCCAGACCTCCACTAGGAGGAGATTAACTGCTCCCTGCCACACGGAACACACATATGGGGGCACACACATGGTGGCACGCTAACACACACACACACACAGGCACGCACGTAAAAGCTTACTAACTTTTTGTACTATGCACACAAACACAAATGCATGTGTTCAATAAAGCCACACATACACATACAGATACACACTCACTTTCAGAAATGAAAACTCTCTACTTCTTGTCTCTGGGTGTGTTTCACTGAGAGTCTCCCTACCAAGACACTGGTGCTGGCATGCTCAACAATAATGAAACCACACGACGGATATGAGGCTTCAGGTAATCAATAGGGAAAATGACGCGCAGCCCGATCGATATAAAAACAATTATATGCAATTACATTAAATGGCATTTCCCCTAAAATACCTGTAATGAGATATTGATTTGTGTCACTCGCTTTATGTTTGGACGATATTGTTGTTCAGTGCCATTGGTCAGGCGTATATGCAGGGTGTGTTGGTTGTGATAAGCTGTTATGTTGAGATATCTCCATGAGTTATGATTTGAATCACGTATGGAAGAGAGTACTTGATTAGTGTCCAGGAAACTGACCAAGTTTTTTGGGTCTACGTTGATGAACAATCAGACAGATAAACACACACACACATACACACAAACGAAAACCTCTGCACACACACAACACTGAAGGACACACACACACACACACATACACACACACGTCCCACCCCCTATAAAGAAACAACTTAAACAAACACAGGCGCACAGAGTTTTGTCCAATTCCAGCTGTTTTTTGGTATTATAGCAGTATTTAAGAACAAAGTGCCGAATGTGATGTGTTAAATATTTAATTTCCCTCCTGCCTACCTCTAAATAAAGTCCATACCTTTATCATTTATTCAACAACATCCGGCTGAGACAGTGAGAACACACACACACACAAACACACACAAACACACACATCATAACTAAAGCAACAAGCAACTGCTGGCCCCGAGTCCCCATTGATCTGGCTTCCCTCAACACACACACAGACACACATGCACACGCACACACAGAAACCCTCTAATACACAGACACACTCGCACACACACACAAGCTTGTAAAGGGAAATACAGAGATGTTTGTAAATGGAAGATTAAGATGAGATCATAATTGTTGGACCAGAAGGGGAAGGTGGCTGGGTTAGCATTTGCTTTACGTGATGCTACCATAACCTAGCAGAGATAGCTTAGCTCCTGTTCTCTGACAGGAGTACATGTTGAATTCAAAAGATTTCCAAGGCGTTCCGAATAGTCGAGTGCCAGTAACAACACAAAATCATCATTTGGAATTATTTTTGGTGATGGGGTTGTTCGTCTTCTTGTGATGCCTTAAGCTCCCTTATAACACAAGATGCTTGTGGCTGGGTAGTCGAAGCAGAGAGTTACCTGTCTCTGTGCATCTCAGGGGAACAGATGAGCCCTGCAGCCCCCCTCCTCCAGGGACACTGACCGATTCTGTCTGGATCTGAGTAAGACAGGCAACAGCCATTGAGAGATATTTTGGCATATCCCTTTAAGTTCTGATGCTGAACATAAAGGGATTCAAGGAGTCTATGTATTTCTGTCCTTCGATTCCAAATTCAGCCATTGACTTCGCACTTGACGTGAGTGTTGGACCCAAGGAAGTTCAGCACTAAGTGTGAAGATGTTTGGATGAACTGAGAGAGAGCTGCAAGCAACACTACTGGATCCGTTCTCCTCAGCCGGCTGAGAACGGCTCCAGTGTCAGTACTGGGCAGCAGGTGATACGAGGAAGCCTCGTACTATTAGATCCTGGGCACTGGGGACCACCCTTTGGGTTGAAAGTCACAGACCCTATGTATGAATCTATGAATATATTCATAAATAAATAAGCACAAACTGACTCATCAAAGCACAGAGTTCAATGTGCCTTGAGATTCTATAGGGTCATTCAACAGCCTCCTTCCGCATCGCTGCACACGATTGACTGTTTCACTCAGTCTTGCATTTGGGATGTTTGTTTGTGTGTGTGTGTGTGTTTGTGTGTGTTTGTGTGTTTGCAGAATGGCCACGGTACTGAGGAGGCTACAGAACAATGACCATGGCTGTTCATCTTGCCCCTCCTCCTCCCTGGGTCTGGAGGTCAGAGGACCAGCGGGGGGTTACAGCGTTACGGCCCTCGTGGGGGATTACACGCATCATGTGACCGATCCAGGACCAACGGTGGGCTGGCGAGTCACCGCGGTGGGGGTCAGCCCAGAGACACCCCCCCCCCCCCCCCCGTCCGTCCGGCACTGATCCCGAATGGACCCTGAGCCGCTAATCTGCCGGTGCAGTCGTGTTGACACCAGCGGACAGGTATCTTTAGCCTCGATTTGGCGCCCGCTTTGCTAGCGCACACATTTTCTGAGCCAGGAATGTCTGCAATTGGGGTGGGGGGGGGTTGATCCTGTTTATTAAACGGTGTTTAATAACCCACTGTTAGCGCCACGCGCGCCTCTGGTTAAGCGCTGCAGAGCGAGGAGACTCTGAGCTTAAACAAATACAAACACTTCTGCTGCGTTGCATTTCTCCAGGCTGAGGAACGGATGACCTCTGAACCCAGAGGCCATGTTGCTGCCGTCTCAAACTTACTTCGTCTTATTCAGGAAATCCACTGCCACTAAGAGCATTCAACTCTGTAATGCCCTCTTGCCACTCAAAAAAGAAATAATGCACAGGAAGTTACTAATGCCATAACTTCACATGTGGAGACAGGTACAGAATAATAGGATGCACCATGAGCAACCATTGTGATACTAACACAAAACAGTTTATCATTATCAAACACGCGTGTTGGTTGACGGTTTGTTGTGCTGCACTGCCTAATCCCTCTCCCTTATCTGAGTCTACAGCCCACAGTGTGATAATCTCTGCTGTGGAACACCTCCACCGTAACCACCACTCTCAGAATAAACCACAGCTCCTGGTCTCCTGGGTTACCCCTCAGATGGATGTGGTGGTGGTGGTGGGGGGGCGGGGCAGGTCTGCAGGCAGTTCAGACCAGCAGGGTCAGGGGGTTCCGTTGTCTTGAGAAGAGAAGTTTAACCTGAGGAAATGGATGGAGGTTGTAAATAAGTCTCCTGGACCGAGGGGCCAGATAGTCCAAGAGGTTGAGTTTGTTCAGCCTGTTTAGCAGAACTTTTGGTTGGCTTTATTGAGCTTTGCTTGTGTACTGTATAACAAATTCATCGGCCAAACATAGTAAAATATTGCTGTATTTATGTTATTATATTGATCATCGATCATCAATACTCATTACTGTACTTATCATATGACCTCATAACTATATATTTATTAATGTATCTCATTTTACTATACATCGAGAGGGCTTGAGAACAGTTGAATACTTTCCATGTGTTAAATAAAATCAGCTATCATTGACATAACATGAGGAGAGGTGATAACTGGAGCCAACAGCATAAACACATTCTACATACACACGCCTTTGATCCAGGCTCCAGGAGAGAGGGGAGGAAATAAAAACGCCTGAGGGACGAACCCCCCACCCCACCCCCACACCATCTGAGAAGCCATCAGTGACACCGCCGGTCAAGCCAAAAATCCCCGGGAAAACTTTAATTTGCAGGCGAGGAATCGCCTCCTTTGATTTTTAAATTGAAGTCAGATAGGGTCAGTCACCCTGTCAGAGTCTGGCCAGCGTTTGGCTGGAGAAACATGTTTGGTCTTCTGCCACAACTCAACATCTCCCAGCTAGCGGGGAGGGGGGCTGGAATAAATAGGATTCTTTCATTTATTGTGCTTCTTCCTCTATATTCTCTTTGCCATTGGGCTCTAATATTGTGAGGTATTGTCGTCCTCTGGGGTGAATGTAATTATGTTTTGTTAACAGAGCTGAAGAAAGAACAATTGAGGCTTGAATTGAAAATGGTAATAGTGAAGATAATGGATTTTTTTAACAAGTTTATAACAAAATCTTACGTTAGCTTATGTTGCTTCTGCCATGGACTGGAAACAACCCTTAACTACAACACGATAAAACGTTATGTTTCCACACAAATTAATTTTATAATAGGATTAGGCAGCCATTCGAGGTAAACCATAAACTCTAGCCAATCGGAGTAGCGCATGCCCTCTCTTTGCTCCCCAATCAGGTCGGAGGAAAAACATATATCACATTTATCACATTAATTAGAGATGCAAGAAATAACCAAAACCCCACTGAACTCTAATCTCAACGAGTGCTCATAAACTTTGTAGGACATGTTATTTTCTGCCTGCTGCAGAGCTAGCCTGATACGGACACACTTCTCGGCAGCAGTGTAAATGTTCTGCATTTCGGAGACGTTCTGAAACACGAGTCGTCTCGTGCTAAGTAATGGTTTAGTTACAGGCCTCTGCTTCAGGCAGGGTGCATCGTTATTTGCTAATGGATAAAACGCTGAACGCTGGCTCTATGAGAGCCTTGGGACAGCCTTCCCCTCAGGGTCTGCAAGAGCCTTAGATAACGGTTCTCCTCTTGGCTAAGCAGAAGGCCCCCAGGCCAGACGGGACCCCCCCAGTAGTGTCCCCTATAGTCCTCGTATCGGAAGACTCAGCCCTTCCCCGGAAGCCCGGCGTGATGTAACACGACAATCGTCACGTTTTGCAATACAGTCCAACGAAGAGGCTGAATTAGCATTCTGTATTATTAATTATATAATATTAGTTTTCTCTTCATCTTTTAACATCATTATTCAGCCATCTTTGGATGAGACTATTCTGACTTTTCTTGTTAAATTAGCAGACCGCAGGGCCCCTAGTTCATCATCCATTCCCTAAAGCGTTGATCGGCTCTAGCATTCGTTTTTGGAAGGGGCTTTCAGCGAGTTAAAGTCCAGACTGAGGAACAGAACGTCCTCGCTAGAGTGGGGAGCTCTCAGAGCCTCGCAGTTCTTCCTCAAAGACCGCCTACGACGGGATGAGGATGGATGCTTTCTGCGCAACACCTTAAAGGTTTTATCGGCGATTCTGCCGTTTGTTTACTAATACCATATGTTTTTCTGTACGAATTAAAGGTTGTATCTAGCCTGGGTATACCCATGCTGCCTTGCACGCTCGAAAATGTCTAACTGCCAGACAGCCTGGTGGCTATGCCCGGTTGCTTTCGCAAGAATTTGCGATCCTTTGATATCCAATCACAGAACGAGGAGGGATGGAAAGACGATGACGCGTACTATTCGACAGACGGAAGCTTAACAGAGCGAGGCTCTCTTTCGATCTAGCTGTGGACAGTGTTGTGGACAGTCTAGATAGTTCAGAACAAACGTTTATTTTAAAAGAAGAACAAAGTTTGGCTTTGCACTCCTTCATTCGATTCATTCTCCTTCATTC
>JAOPJJ010000080.1:11264232-11278345 GCA_027122795.1 Enchelyopus cimbrius | reverse complement strand
CCTCCCCCCCGGTGAAGTCCAGGGCAGGGCCAAGAAGCCCCTGTCGACGAGACCAGACGAAGGTAGAGCCACCTCAGGCGTCCTCCCCTTGTGAAGGAAACCAGGATATAACAGGTGGAACAGTTGCATTCCCATTTGTGTGCTGGTTTCCCGTGATGTTTTTGTTTTTTTTGTAACACACATTTTTTGATTTCCTCTCAACTTCACGACACCAGACCGTTAGGACGCCATTTTGTGTCAGTGTCCCAAACTGAATAACTGTAATAAGTGCAAGCTGCTTCTTCTCAAAGGTGAAGGCCTGGGGCGTAGAGGGGCGGGGTAGAAGGTGTGTGCCACACCTTCACTGCGTGAGGCCATTTTAGACGCACATTCTGTTTCCCTCTATCGGACGTTCTCGCTGTGATTCAGCAAACGGGCTCCTCTCTTAAAATCCTTTTAAACAACAACAACAACAACAACAACAACAGGACAGTGGATCTGCACCTGGGAGGAGGCCTGCTCTGAAGTCTCTGTATTCTAAACATCCGCTGGCCTTCCCTGATCTGGCAGTCGCATACGTTGGCAGTCACTTGAAACAAACATCCACCCATTAGCTTATTTATAGTAGAAAGAAAGAGAAGAGTGAGAGCTTCGAACCGGCTAGTTGCTACGCAGCTCCGATACCCCCCACAAATCACTCTTGTCCAGAACTGTCCCGGGGTGGAGGTGGGGGGCGGGGGGGGGGGAGGAATAATACCAGATTTGTAACACATTTGAAAAAAACAACAGCAAAACAACCACATTTAAAGGACTGACCACATTCATTTTTCTTGAACTGTTTCAGAAGTAGACCTGGACGTTTTTGTTGTAAAAACGGAGGGGCAAAGTGAAAATAACAAAACTGTGTCACTTTATCGCCACGGTTTCTAACATCATCTCATGGTGGAAGGCACTGGAACCTGAACTCAGAGATAGAAAACGACACCCTAACTGACCTAGCTAGCTACCTTTGTGTAATTGGAAAAGTGTTTATTGTCTACCCCCAACTGCAATGGTTGTAATCATTTGATGTTTTCCAAAAGGCAATGACAAGAATTTCCCCAGTGCGGCATGCACACATCGAACAAGTCAGCTAGCATCCTTTAAGGCTAGCCTCTGTTTCCCGCTCTCGTTCATATAAGCACAGGACTGGTGTACATGCTTTGTCGTCCCCATCCTCTCAATTATTCAATCCGTTTTTTCCTACACAATGCTTTCTCTTTCAAGCACCAAAACGTTGTCGTTGTTGGTTTCTAAAGGCAAAAAAATCGGACAAAAATAAAACATTCAATAACTATATTTAAATGTAATGTTATACACCACGATTACACTGTAATAGCAGTACACCACTCATGGCTCAAAAGTGGGCGGTCGTTACTTCACTGAAGGCAAAGGTAACAGCACAAACAACACCGTACAAAACCGTGCTTCAGCCAATAGGAGCAGAGGATCCACTGGCCCTACTGGTGAACACAAGCCTGAATGTGCACTCGAGTTAGCTTAAGCGAGGCATAGTTATGTAGTTTAAAAGATTTAGTGTGTTCGTTCATGGCTCAAGGGCAGAACATTTTCCATGATCGTTGTCTTGTGTGCGAGTCAGGCCACTTAAAGCTACTGAAAAAAAGAATGTAAAAGTCAAACTTTTATTTTCACCAGTAGAGTCAGGACTCTCTGTCAAAGTCTGTGTTGCCCTGCATGGCAGTGTCTGTTCAAATAGGCACAGTTGGCATTTCAGGCTAGCTACATTTCAACGAGCCGGTATATAGGTTCGTCTGAAGTTACCTGTCCACCATTTTGTTGTCAAATGCTCTCTCTCTCTCTCTCTCTCTCCCTCACACACTCTGCCTGTCTCCGCGACATACTTGGCAAATGCCAGTAAATAATTCCCAGCTCCGTAACCACTTTAAGCATTAGTTATAGCTTTTGTGACATATAAAGGAAAAAATAAAGAGAAAAAGAACATTCTTTGTAATAGGCTCGCTGTATCATACATCTATACAACATCATACATAAAGAAACATATGCATAGAAACACCAACACTCACTCAACACACATCGTTTTCTGAAGATACACATACATCTAAGCAGGTTCCCCTATTCATAAGTGCTCTGACAAACAAAATACCCGACAGAATCAGTTGTTACACCCGATCCTGACCTCAGACATCTTATTTTTCTTATTTGCTTTTGGAAAACAATGAAGCCACTTTAACCAAATAACATCACAAATCAACCAATTAGATTAAACTTGCCTAAATTAAAATGTTCCGCCTCCACGATTGCATTAATTTATATCATACAAAAATTAGAATTGAAATCCCAGCGTCTACAAAAATATATCATCAGTGTGCATATATTTTCATATCTGTGTAGCTGAGCAGGGCGGTGGTGGGCTTGGGGCCGCACACAGGGGCCCCCCAGATCTGAGCAGAGGTCTAGGGGTCCTGCAGGGTGCGGGGGGGTCGGTAGTGGGGATACCCTTGTTTGAAGATGAGTGCTTTGATGTCAAAAAAGAGCCTACAAAAAGTAAAGAAAGAAATAAAGAAAAATACAAGTGTCCCCATTCTTTGTTTGGATTCTTTTTCCTTTTTCTTTCTTCCTTTCGACAAAAACAATAGAAAAACAAATGTCAAAGTGACTGGAGGGCGGAGCCAACTGGTGTGATGAAGAGGATGAGGATGATGGAGGACGGGGAGGAGGACAGAGAGAGGAAGGTGTGAGCCCGGGGTCTGGTGTTGCACAGTTAAGGGTGGAGGAGGGAGGGGGGATCAGGTGGGGGGATTGTGGGTAATAGAGTTTTTCCCCCGTTGTTGCTATTGTTGTTTATTTTCATTCACTCGTTGTTGTTGTTGTTACTGCTGCTTTCCAGGTCCTTACACTGGATGTCCCCACCACTGTAATCCGTGCCGGGCAGCTGGACGCCGTACTTGTCCACACACCAGCAGATCCCTCGTTTGCGGCCACGAGACGGCTTGCACTGCAGATGAGCAATTAGTACAAAATTAGAATACCGATTTCAGAACTCAACTCCACAACTTAGATAAGTATATCATTAACATTCACAGCACTATATTTTGAATCCATGACAAATATGAACTGCAATAGGTGGTTATTTTTACCAACAGTCTATATTTTGGTTTGGCTTTGGTTAGGCTTACCTGTTTGCGCTTGAAGAATCCTTTCCTGTCACAGTTTGGGAGGTACAGAGACAGAGCCATCACTCGGGAAGTGTCCTTCATTCCCTGGATGATGCCATCTAACTTTCTCCTGCAGGGACCCTTCAAGGAAAAGTACAAACAACTGAGTTTCCACTAAACCTTCGGTCAAACGAGAGCAGCGCCTGTCAACGGTCGAGGAATACGTACAAACTCGGGCTCGTGCTTGTCGATGGGGAGGGGAGAGTAGTCCAGTGGGGTCCCCAGGGACCGCTGTTTGCCCTGCTTCCTCTTCTGCTCTTTGCGCACAGCCTGGGCCTTCCTGCTGTTCAGGATGTCCTTTGGCAGGATGGGCACCTTAGCCGGTGGCTGCTCCTCAAGCGGATCAACCGTCAGGGGGTCCTCGTGTTCCCGTGACTCCCGATCTGAACGTCAACAAAGACAATGGAAGCAATGCATTGTTGTTATCGTTGTTCAGACTGGGTTCATTCAGATGACTTTCACACAGTTCTCCTGTTAAACAGGATGAATATATGTATATACTGTATACATCCATAAAGCCAGGCAGACACTCTATGACTGAACGTTTCAATAGGCTGTTCTGCCTGGCATGCGCATGCTGTTTCTAAGCTGACATTGTTTGATTGAGGCACCAGGACGTGGGATATCACACAGCATGAAACTAATGATCAATAATCACACAGGATAGTCTACTGGTTGGTTTTTTGACTGCTTGCTAAGGTGGACTGTCTGCAGTCTACCGTTGCAAGATTATAAGTTGTTTTATCACTTCCGATAAACACATTACCAGATGCAGTTCCCAGGCTTTCTTGTCACCAAATGTTGCCTTCCCATTTGTTAATCCAGGTATCTCCTTGGATTAATGGAATTTAAATGAACCATTTGAATACAGTACAGCTTGGTCATCTGCTACATCGACCTACAAGAGCACCGAGTCTTCACCTGCCTTTCATCAGCTTCTCTACCACTTCACCCTAATGAAACCCTTGTACACCAGCACTCTGACTTTGGTCATAGCTTGGTTAGATGGTTAACATTGTGGTCGGAATACAAAGTGAAAGGGCCCAATGACCGCCAAGCTGCACATCTGTGTGCTCGTCATGAGGCCTTTTTGGTAATGCCATCAGATATGCACGACTGCCCAAGTCGTGCCTGGAAACTCAGCTGCTGTATGGAGCACAGCAGCCCAAGTACATCAAGCATTGAGGCATCTGACAAATTGAATCAACGTCATACGAGGAAACAAAAGATCCCAGCAATAAACTTGGGCACATCATTCGTTGCGGAAAGTCGAATGACTTACTGGAAATGAGGTTGAACTATGCGCAGTTCTCTTTATCTGATTGTATTACTTTGGGCCAAATCCTTTTGTTCCCGTGGACCCGCCCAGTGCCCCCAGGTGGCACTGGGGTTCGCGGTACAGCAGGCGTTGGGCGGATGGGATATTAGAAGGTTGTTGGGGGTCCCTTATCCCTGAGCTAGCCCCTTACCCTCCTACTTCTATCTTTGGGGGCTCAGCCTCCTAAGCCTACACACCCCCCCGCCCCCCAAAACCAAAGCCAGAGGTTCCTTGAGGCCACCAAAAAAAGCCCCCCGCCCCCACTTCTCTGGCCCCGCCCCTGCCCATGGGCTTAGCGGCAGCAGAAGTTCAGGGGTGCTGCGGGGGGGGCGGGCCAGGCCCTTAACGGGCAGTGGCGGCGCCGGGTGCAAGCAGATGACCCTGGTTATATTTATCTGACAAGGAAACCCGCAGAGATGCGCTGGGGCAGTGGGGTGGGGTGGGGGGGCCGACACAGGCCCACCGGCAGAGCGAAGATAAACTTTTGGCGAGGGTGGGTGGAATTATATATCCGGTACGCATGAAGCAAATAAACGCCGCCGTAAAACCAGGATTCAGGGTTCAGGGGGGAGAAGCTGGTCAGAAAGGATCTGAGGAGGTTCTTTTAAAACAAATTCGTACTCCTCTCTCTTTTCAGCAGAGTCAGACAACAGAGGAACATAAAGAAGAGGAATGAGTGAGGCTATAGCGACTCCCAGGAATTAAAATAGCCTGACACAGCATGGGTGTCTGGGGCATATGGGAGAGCGGGGGAGGTGGGTGTAGGGTGGGGGTGGGGGTGATTACCAGAATCAGGTCTTTGGCTTCTGAGCTGCAGTGCTGCCTCTTTGAAACTAATCTCTGGACTCATGACTTGGCAGGGCCGGGGTTTGTGTTTGGATATGTCCGCGTGTGTCTGCCTGCTCAGACTGCAAGGCCATAAACCGTTATAAATAACTATGCCACTCAAGTCCTCATCCATACATGATTCTTGTTGCCATGGTGAAGAAAAGGTTCCATCTCAGTCGTTTGGTCGCCCCGTCGGCGCTGCAACACATTCAACGCATGTTTCCTGCACCACGTCGTCGGCTGTAGTGATGAATGCAAATCTTATTTGCTGTTCCTCGCTAGGGATATTATAATTATTATGATGTAAAAGTTTCGGGGTCACGTCACCCAAAGACTTCCATGGTAGCCCCATGGTGCCCTTGTGGCCCAGAGTAGAGAATACTCATTGGAAAGGACAACAGTAGCTGAACCCCCTCCCTCTCTCTCTCCTTCTCACTAAATCAGTTGAATCTCTCTCTCTGTCACTCCTCACTAAATCTCTCTCCTTCTCACTAAATCATGCGAATCTCTCACTCCTTCTCACTAAATCTGTTGAATCTCTCTCTCACTCCTTCTCATTAAATCAGTTGAGTCTATCTCCCTCTCACTCCTTCTATCTCTCTCACTCCTTCTCACTAAATCAGTTGAGTCTCTCTCCCTCCTTCTCACTAAATCAGTTGAATTCATCTTTTCTGAAGTGGGACCTTCAGCCACAAAGAAAGAAAAAACCCTAAAGTTTTCCATGCTCCGGGTCCCCAGCTTGTAAAGCAGGCTTAGAGGGTCTGTGTTTAACTACTGAAACTCAGCCAAGATGCTGGACGCCGGCCAACACTGCCTGGTCACGTGCAACCTCTCCATTCAGCTGAGCCCAACGCTACATTGCTCCCTCTCCTTCTCTGTGCCTATCTCTGAGTCTCTTAACCCCTCCTCTCACCATCTCTCACTGTCTCTTTCTCTCTCTGTCCCTCAGTCTTTCACCTGCATGCTCACCCGCTCTCTCTTCTTTCTGTCTCCCTCATTTTAACCACTGTTGATTTCATTAGAATGAGGATGATACTGTTTAAAAATGCACATTTGTGCTCCATTATCATTAGATATTCATCAATTACCAGGTTATTTACGGGAAGATAGGGGTTCAAAGCCTGGACCGTACAAAAGTTAGACCCCTTCCTTCTTGAGGATTCACTTGAGTATGAACTCCTGTGAAAAATATGAAGGAAGGATTTTTCATGAGCAAAAGAGTTGCCTTGTCACCGCATTTCAAAGGTCATGGTACTGAACTGCTTTCTGTCGTTTGTGCCTTCCTCTCGCTCAATGCATCACTTTAAATTAGCTCTTTGGTAAACCATCAAAGAAATACCTGGTCCTCCCTTCTTGAATGAGTATGAAACCAAACACGAATCAATGCATCTATAACGAATGATAGATCATCGTTTATGAAAGAGATACTTTTAGGTAATGTCGAGTGCTAAGACATTCCCAATACTTGTTTGAAGAGTTTGAATGTCTGACAGAAGGACGAGAGGGAGCTGAAGGACAGATTTCCAAAGGCTTTTCTAAACAATTGCATACAGGGACAGAGCTGAAGTAGCTTTCAGAGACGAGAGGCTGGATCTCTCGTGGGAGAGCTGGCCCTTTACTGCTCGAAATTCTACCCACTTCTCCAGAACTCCTTGTAGGGGCTTTAATATTTCAAAGCCTGCCCATGGCCCAATAACCCTGACTCTCTGGAGCAGAAGTACTGCTGTCCAATAAGACAGTGGATCACATATTTAAGATGGTACTTTTATAATTGTTATTATGAAATAAATATGTAAGATTATTTCATAATCTGTTTGACAATTTTCTTTATCAAATAAATAATACCAAAAGCCATGAACACTGGGGGAACAAGGGTAGTGGTTAAAATGTGTACATTCCCACACAATACCCGATCTTTCTATACTTGGATGTGCTGATAAAGTGGATGCAGAACTACTGATAGACTTACAGGACGTGAAGGTGTGTTTGGTTCACTTAGATCATCACCGCGAAGCCCTGCACCATGTACATCCGCCTGGTCACACGGGTTGATGTATTGTTTCCTCATGCTAAATGCAAGACGTCTTGTTCTGCCAAATGCATTTTTCGGCATCCTCTACTTCCAGGAAATACCTTTTCCCCACAGTATTGTGAGTACATATGTTCATCGCAATCAAACGGCTTCCTGTTTCTCTGAATGCACGTTATTAATAGCCCAAAGAACAATACACGCGTTTGAAATTACATTTAAATGGCCGAGGATGAAGGGGTGGAAAGTGAGCCAGAGTTTAAAACTAAACCAGTAATGTCAGAATACACGCAATATCAGTGTTCTGCAGATGGTCAAGTTACGCTGTGCTCCTAATTTCGGTCTGAGGTCTCAACCCACATCTTGAGCTTGGCTCCTCAACAAGCCACATGGACAGGCGCAACCTGTTTTTGGGTCACGGCACCACAACACAATTGCTGGGTGTGACAATGTTCTGGCTCTCTCATGGCACCAGCAGCTATTTTGGCTGGAAGTAAGGATTCCTGAGCTCACGTTCCGGAGCAGAGAGGCTCCCAGAGACCTATAAAGAAAGATCCCTGGAAAGGGAGAATGGAGGGACAATCCCAACATGTACAGAGTTTTGGGGTCAACACTTGTCTGGTTTGCAGTAGCCCACTCAATCAACATGTTTTTTATTGTGACATACCCAAAGTAATGCAAAATTCACATCTATACTTGATCAGCACATTTCTTGACCTTGGAATTCCTGTCCAAGGTCGGAGGTGGGGCTAGGGGGTACTGGCTGTGGCCTGGGAGTGGGGTAGAGGGTCACACTGCGGGACCCCAGTTTTATGCAGAGTTTCAAACAAAAGACCAATGAGCGATTGCTGAAGACCATTTGAACACAATCCACAAATTGCAGTGGAGGTGCACTGAGAACGCACCCATCAAGCTTGTTGTCATTCAGCTAGATATCATTTTAAATGTTCTGAAAGGAGCCCAGTGTGAAGGATTGTGTGACATGGACAATGCGGAGCTGACAATGCCTACACTAAAGGTATGCATCTCCCTTGTTTCCCCACAGGCTCTACACAGTAATCCACTGTTCTGGGTTCATACGTTTTGACAAACCTGTTTGAATTGTGCGAAACCTGCCCTTTTAGCCAGCCCCATGTGGGCATCCGTAGCAGTCATATGTTCCTGACAGAGAAAGACTACTGTGCAGGCTGATTCACCTCACAGCTGTCCATGTTAGCAGGCCAGGTGTCCAAGACTGCTGTAAAACTTTATAGGATGAAATCAGACAAACGTGCCAGAGAAGTCATTCGCCTCCTGGTGAAAGACTGAACACTGGCACCTCAAAAGCACCCAGGGAAGTAGATTGAAAAAACGAAACGTAGCTTGATTTCTCCGAAATGTAGCCCATAAAAATTTTGTAACGCTAATCTTAGGTAACACAGGCCTGGGAAGGCGTTGGATTGACTCTTGGAAGTCCATGCGTGGTATCTCGATACGACAGATCCTGCATATTGTCATGGCAACTGAAATGGATCTCTGGTGGTTCGCACTTGGCTCCGGTTTTTAGTCTTTCTCTCACACATAGAGCTACAATGTGCTCGCCATGGACTCGAAATGAAAATCTCTTTGTGCGCAAGTCCATTGTGAAAGTGTCAAGCAATACAAGCAGCTGTGGCCCAGGGTGTGGTCAGCAGTAATATTTTGTGTGAAAGAATGACAATGATGGATACTTTTCATATTAAGTTGGAAGATTAAACGAGCCCTTCGATCTTTGCATAAAAAGGTTATCATGGTGGAAGCTCAAATTCCACCCTAGTGTGTGATTCATTGCCATCCTTTTCGCTCTGATGAACAAAAAGACAATCATTTACTTTTCACCTGAACTGAATGAACTCCTACATTTCCAGAAGTTTGCCAGCAGAATAAATTGCATTTACGTGGGTAGAAAAGACACCGTCTGAACGCCCCAGCAGTGCCGCAGAGTGAACGCAGGGTTCCAACAGGTTTGTGGGAGAGGGCCGCCAGGTTTCCTGCCGCATGGGGAGAGAAGGGACCCGGTCCGCCTTGCCAGCGTGCGCTGAACACTCTCTGGACCCAGGAGCCCATTCCTAATCATCTCTTTGTTTCTTGGCAGAGAGCAATCTGTTGAAACATACGGCTCTTTCAGGGGCCCGGGGCCAGAGCATCGCCTGTCTCCTTGAAGTCATATCTGAAGGCAAGGCCTGCCCATCTACCCACCGATCACTCATGAGGGTCAGAACTCTCCCCACACCTCAAGAAGGCTCCTCTTTACCGCACCCTCCCCTTCCACCCAAACCCCATCGCCCGCCAACCAAATCCACCAAACCCAGAACAACAAAGATTGTCAACTTCATTTGTCAAAAGATCTCTTCCCCAGCACACTTTATAGTCATGAGACAAGATGAAGGGAAACTCATGCGTTACAAGGTTAAAGTTGAGGGGATGAGGAGGAGGGCTGAGAAATTGGACAAGAACGTCTGTAAAACCATACACCTCCTCCGGTCATCTATTTGACTACAACGCTACTACAACTTACGCAACAATGCTAGCCTGGTCCGACTGCACGGCGATACCGGTTGCTGGCTGCCTCCCTCCCTTGCTCTGCACCGGCTGAGCGAGGAAAACGGCACAGACGGGCTGCAACCCCACACCACAGGAACCCAGCATGGAATCACCTCCCCCAACTCCTCCTCCTCCTCCTCCTCCTCCCCACCGCCTCCCCTCCCCCTCCAGAGGGAGCCGCTCGGCCGTCAGCTATGTTCACCGAGCGGCAGAGAGCAGCGCCGGCGGCATTCTGCTGAATCACTGTGCTGCGACTGAGCGCCCATGCAGTGAATGCACCGCCCGCGGCCAGGGAAAGAGCGTCTGATTGCCACCGTGGACAGACGGAGGAGACGGCACTCATGCACGCGCACGGATACAATGCACACATGCATGAACACACAAGTATACGTATGTGCACAGACGCACACATGCAGGGACACTTGTGAAGAGTGATCACTTTTAACCACTTAAGAGCGCACAGGCCCAGACACAAACAGTTCTTTGCCTGTGTAAATACCCCCCCACACACACACACAAGTTACGCTGAAGCACACACACGCACACAGCTTTTCTTGCAATGTTCCTGAGTTCAAAGTTTGGCGTAGGCAGTACTTTGTATGTAAACGGCACCAATAGATTCAGCACCCTCGGTCTAATGTGCTTTTGATGAATCCCAGGGCGCCTGACGGAGGCGCACGCGCTGCAGCTAGGTGCGAATAGCCTCAGGGACCGTCAACAACCAAAATGAGCCCGGCGGTATTCCGTAGTATGTGGCATGATGCCGAAAACCTTTGTGGCTACCACCTACTTTTCTAGTTGACAAGTTAAGAAATACCTCGGGGTGGACAGGCCGCCTCTGACAAATGTGTAACACAGACGTGTGGCTTGGGCTCGGTGGTTTGAGGCATTCAACGTTCATTTTCTGTCTGTCCACATTGCACGCATGGCAAAAAGCCAGGGTTCGCCTTCGCTTCCTCTCTCTCCCCCCCCTCTCTCTCTCTCTCTCCCCCCCCTGTCTCCCTCTCTCATTCTCTCTCCTTTTCTCTCTCTCTCCTTTTCTTTCTCTCTCTAAATCTATCATACAATCTAGGTTGCTGTACAAACCCGCGGTAAGGAATCACATAAAAAAGCGCTACAAGCGCATGCAATGTGAAATGGATAACAGCAAAGAAGGCAAACTCCAAGGAGATACACATGTGTTCAACAGAAAGATACCACAGAGCTACGGTCTGCAATAAGCCTGGCTCACGGGTCCCATCAGAGGACAGTGACATATCGCGGGGCTTAGTGGTCGAGACTTTTCTCTCGACGCTCTGGTGTTGGCTGTACGATGGAGCCTCAGCGGCTGCAATTCGGTTATTCATCATGCATGTCCACCTGCAAACATTTAAAACACGGGCAACGCATTTGCAAGTGTCTACCCCAAAGCATGCATTGTCAAAGTGTGAAAAGTCTGCAGCATGCCGCAAGGTGCAATGTCTTCCTCCGGCGCTCCGTCACAGGCTGACGGTTTAATCACGCCCGGGACGCGCTAATCACACGCCACCTTTCGCCATCTGTTACGGGGCGACATCCTCTAAGCACCCCGGTATCCCCGCAGACCCCAGCCTCCGACCCGTTACCTCCAGACGGCGGACGTGTCTTACCTATGGGGGGGTGGGCCGGCTTGTATCCCTTCTCGTTGGTGCACATGCCTCTGCCGTGGAGGAGCGCGTGCAGGGGCTTCTCCTCTCCGCTCCGCGGCAGGCAGCGCAAGCCCTGGGTGCACGTGCCCGTGTAGACCCCGCACGCCTGCCCCTCCGACAGGGCGCACGTGAGGCAGCAGCCGCAGCCGGGCTCCTTGACCAGCTGGCAGCCCACGGGCACCGGGGGACACATGGACATGGCTTTGTCGTCGCAGGGCTCGCACGGCACGTAGGAGCCCAAGCAACCGGACAGTCCCAAGACAAATGTCACCAGAAGGCATAAACTCAAAAACATGTTTGCTGTCTGGGGGGAGGAAATAGCAAAAAAACGAAATAAAGACTCTATTCTAAACGCCGCCCGACTCTGGTAATCCAAACGTAAAGCTAAAGCCCAGGAGTCTTCATCCAAACGAGTGTTGCTACTTAATACTGACAGGCTGCACTGCAGCGCGACAACATCAAATATAGATCAAGCGGTTCAAGCGGCGCGCCTTTCTGTGCGCGCTGTCGCTTCTCTCGCAGAGGTCAATTCTACCAAAACAATAAGCACTCAAACTTCTGCTGGAGCCCCTTTTCCAAACGGATTCCGATACTCTGTGCACCACCCGAGAACTTTCCTGAGCACACTGATCCACTTGAGCACTGCCTTGCCTTTTTAAAAACAGCCGAGCCCGAGCCCCTAACTATGAATGCGCGTGACAGAGGGGAAGGGAGGCGCACTTGTTCCACGCCTCGGCAGGGGGCCAGCCCTTTTCTCGTGCACGCACCGGCATCTGCTCACACGGCGCGAGGGATCCATCCTGCTGCTGCTGCTGCTGCCGCCGCCGCCGCTGCTGCTCCGCACAGCGCCTCCCGCGCGGGGTGTGAGCAGATCCCTCGCGCCAGGATGGATCTCTCGCGCCGTGCGAGCAGACCCCTGTGTGCGCACGAGGGCCGCCACCAGAACCCGCAGCTTGCAGAAGTTGGTGCAGCAGGCTTTGGTTTCCACAGCTCTACTCCGATGCGTTCATAGCACACACTGAAGGGATTTTAAACGCACGTCTTATTCAGAAAACTCATGAACTCATAATTCATAAAAAAAACTAAAACAACAATTTCATCAGGATATCAAATGAAGCGTGTGGCTCTACAGACTAGAAGGCATTGGTTGGTCACCCTTTAGCCAATGAGTTGTTGGTTGTTGTTGCTGCTCAATGAAAGCACGTCCTTCCAAATCAATGCATGCACTCACGTCTTGGTCCAGGCCTATCGCAAGCCGTGGATCAGGATTAAGAAGGATTAATTCGCAATGGTGTCCTGTTTTACTAGTTTACAACACACATGTTCATGGGGTTCGTTTATTATAGCGCACCTGTTGACTTTGACATCCCATTCTCTGAGGAGAGAATCATATACAAGCACACCTCCATTTCGACAGCAATGTGTGTGTGTGTGTGTGTGTGTGTGCGCGCGTGTGTGTGCGTGCGCGCGCGCGTGTGTGTGTGTTATGTTCGCGCGCCCAACCACGTTCTGTTCTCTTGCAGAAGGGGAACGAGAGAGAAAGTTAGAAGCTCCTCGTAGAAGACAATCTAGTCCACTAGTCCACCCTGTGGTCTCGGATCAGGGCGTCACTGGGCCGCAGGGCTCTGCATCCCGTCGGTGAGCGCCTTCATTGTGTCGTTGGTGTTTTTGGACGACTAATGAGGCTTCTACACACTGACACTGTATTTCACCGCAATCCATACAACGGTCAGTGTTCACTAATGAATGAGTCGCAATGTCCCTTAATTTCACAATTCCAGCACCCCCCCCTTAATCATTTATTCTAGCGTGTCCGTTTGCGCGACAATCCATCACACCGCTGCCGTGATTGATTTTCCACAGTTCCAGTGTTGGCCAGTAGGAGGCGCTGTGAACACTGACAAGATCCTGTGCCCAGCTTCCCCCACAGAGCCTTGTTCTCAGAGGCGAGCTAATGGAAGACCATTTCAAATAACATCAACACGATAAAACAGATACGAGCAATTACAGCAGTTTTTCTTCATTAAACACACTTCATTATCAGAATGTCAGAAGGCAGATCAGAACTGATATATGTGTCTTTGTTAATGCACTGCAATGCAAGAAAAGATTGTCACTTATGGTATTCGAAATTGTCCATAGACCATTCTGCTCTTTGAGCCTGGTTCCAAAATGTAGAGTGCTTGCAAACATACATACATATACGTATGTCTATATATGTGTATGTTTATATGCATGTGTATTGATAGGTACATACGTAGTAGGACGGTACGCATGTACACTCTTTTTGTGTGTGGGTGTAATAATTAATCTCTGTGCATGTTGTGTGCATTGTTAATGTATAATTCTATAAGGTGTGTACATTTATCAACAGTATTTGTGTACGTGCATGTGTATGTCATGATGTGTATGTAGTATCTGTATGTATGTTGTATTGGTGCATGATGTATGTATGTGTGTATGTATGTATGTATGTGTGTGTGTGTGTGTGTGT
>JAOPJJ010000080.1:11151820-11162144 GCA_027122795.1 Enchelyopus cimbrius | reverse complement strand
CTCCTGACTCACTCGGAGTCCATGCCATTAATAGGCTTTCTCTCTCTGTGTCTCTCCCTCTCTCTCTCTCTCTCTCTGTCTGTCGCTCTCTGTCTGTCGCTCTCTCTCTCTGTCTCTCTCTTCAACGGCACCCTCGGGACAGTATTATTCATCCTGGAATACTGCGTCATGGAGTTAGTTTTGTCTGGAAAACTCTTTAAAGATACATCCAGTTACTTTTAGTGTGCATGTAGTTCAACATCTGTCTCTCTGTTGGTCTGTCTATCAGCATGATATTTGTCTGTCTGTCATTCTGTCTATCTATCCATCTTCCTCCTCTATTACTGTTTGTATTGTATTCTGTCTGCTTATCTATCAGTCACACTTGCCAATCTGTCTGGTTATGTGTCATATCTGATCTATCTCTCTGTCTGTCGGGATATCTGCCTGCAAGGGACAACTTAGATTGTTAAGAAAACAATGCACTTATTATATTATTTCTGTAGTATTTCTTCTTAAATACTTTGAAAATCAAATTGTTCAATGTCAGAGCTGAGAGTTCAAGCACAGCCCAACCGCATCCACACACAGAGGATATCTGTGAAGTGGTGAGTGGTGGTGCTCTCCTTCCTAACCTGGGTTCTGTTACCAACAAAAACCAACCCTGAGAAGAAGAAACATTATGGGAGAACATAACTGCTTGGGGGGTTGGGCGGCTTATTAGACGATCAATCATCCCAGGGTGTTTTACAGCGAGTCTAAAGGCTACAAGAACCATGGCAAACAAGTTATGTAGACTCATGAATACGGGTGACTAACCGAATAACCAAGTTCATGTCTCCCACAGTGTGCTGGCCAAGGTCCTGTACTCGACCCAAATGAATCCAGCTCCTGAGGTTCATGAGCAGGGCCCTCTCTACAGCCAACCCACCAACACCCTGAGTGAACCACACAACAGAGATCAGGAGTGTTAGTGATTTGCACGCAAAATCCTTTTTTGGCTGCATTTCCTCGTAATATCTTGGCCTAAAACAATATCAACGGGTTGAGCTAAAAAACAGACAAGGGTTTTAGGAAAACCCAAGGATTACCCACATTCCAACATGAGTCAGGCACAACCCTACCTGGGTTCCAGAGAAGTCACTAGTCGTTAAATCGCTCATTTCTTTGTTTGAATTCCTGGTTGCCAGGGAGGGGCATTCCGGGATTCCCAAAGTATGCAGACGGAGCTGTCCTCACCCTACCTCTGAACACTAGTCGTGATGACTCCGCTCTTCTGGACCCTGATCAGGCGGGCTGATGGATAGGGTGAGAAGGGTGCTGGGCGGTTATCAGGCCAGGGCCAGGCGCTCCGGCACACCCTATGAAACTCTGGAGGATTAGCACTAGCTTTGATGGAAACCAAGAGCAGCCGAGGACACCAAGGCTGGGCTGGACGGCCGCCAACCGTAGTCCCTCCGAAGTAACCCCCGTAAAGCTCCACCGTGAGCAGTTCATCTCTATGGAAGGACCAAGGACAGAATAGCTCAGCTTCCTCCAGGGTGTCATCGAGACAAAGGACAAGAAACTGCTAGCGGAGCTCTTTTTCACCGCAGAGCACAGACAGAGCGGGTGGATTTCCGATGGACCCCACGTGAACCCGGACAAGACGGACCCATTAGAGGAGGTCTTCGTTTGAGGGGAGGCCAACGTCTGGTAAACTGTGTATGTGTGTGTGTGTGGGGGGGGCAGCAGGGCTATGTGAGGCCGTGCCAGGGAGACTTTTGGAAGGCAAACAGCGTCCAAAGCCCCTTCAGTCAGGGGATGAGGATGGGGGCACTGCAAACAGGGGACCTGGAGACACCAGACCAGGAGAACACCAACAGCCACCTTTCCCGCAAGATGAAGGTGGAGGGGGCTCTGATTACGGTTCTCCAGCTGATAACGGTTCGCCCTGGATCTCTGGATGATGCCGTCGGGGCTCCGTGCGTTAAGGTTTGCTTACGTGTATTTGCACATCAGTGTGTGTCTGTGTGTGGGAGCGCACACATATGGCAGAGATGCCTTGTAGTCTTACAGCATTATTTATCCACACTAGAAATCAATCCAAAATCAGCTCTGGGTTGATATTACTGTTACTGAGCTGTTTGTTGAGTCAGAAAATATTATGATAGTTATTGGTGCCTGCAACCAGCATAAATGTAGGGTACGTTACCATAAATCACCACATATATTTAAAATTGGTTTTGTTTGGAGGCGCACAAAGGAACTTTGGTATCTGAAGGGGCTTCGCATGGTACTCCGATATCATCTGACCAATGAAACAAACACAATCCGAGGGAAAGCACCCAATTGGCTTTGTGTTTGCAAGAAAGAAATTACTCAATATTTATTTAATACTTCAAATCGATCTTCATCTATTAAAGGTCATCTTTGACATATGTAGGCCTACTGGTATATGTGCTTTGTCGTAAAAGACATCCACCATGGTCTTTGCTTTAGGCAGCCATTGGTGAAGGATTCCAAGGCAGAACAGTGGATCTGGTCTTGGCCTCAATGGCTGTGGTCTCACACAGGGAACCAGAGAGCCCTGATGGAAATCTGAACTGCTTTAAAGGTTATTGTTTGACACTGCAGTACCTGTTTAAACCATGGAACCCACCAACCATATCAAATGTTAACCGTCCACATCCTAGTAAAACATGACTGGCCGGCGGTCCTCCACGCACACGCATGCCTGCGGGAGCTTTAAACACAGAAATATGACCTTTCCAAATGAGGATGTGATTTGTGAGCAACACATCCTGCCTGGATGACGAGTCATCCCTGGGAACAGATAGCACACTGGGATATCTTGAGTCAGACTCGGCCCCACATCCCCTCGCCGGACCGCTGTACGCTCTTTGTAGTCCAGGACGTTTCGGCGCAGGTCCAACTTGGCAGAATGACAAGGAAGGGCCTTTGAAAGTCAGACTCGTCCTGTGTTCACGACGTCATAAATAACGAATGAGGGAATTGAAGAAAAGGACCGGACCTGAATGCGATCGGGATTGACGTGGTGGTTTTGGGACGGGGCCGCGGTGGAGCAGAGTGTTTATACCACCAGCATACAAGCGCTAAAGCCGTCCGCTCTGTCAGTTCCATTGGTGATGGATGAGTGTCTGCAAGGGGGCCGGTGTCATATTAAAACAAAATAACGTTTTAACATGCCTTCTAAATGTGCTGGGCAAGGAGGCAGACTTACGCAAGGAGAGAGGTTGAACACGTCATGGAAAAGGTGATCTTGCAGTCGAATTTACGTTTTATTTTGGTTAACAAAACATGAAGCATCCCAGAGGTAGATCAGCCCTTGAAAGTGATGAAAACTATGACCTCAATTAACAACTACATACACAATAAAAGTGAGTGATTAAACATCTGGCATGCTGCAACAGGCTGACTATGGGCTCACATAGAGCAGAATCAGCACTGGCAGCAGCTGTACGGGGGAGAAGTAGGAGCCGGCGTTTTAATGGCTTGTCAATCAGTCAACAAAGCAGCAGTAGTTAAACACATTCTACAGTCACCTCGGCTTGAATTGTGTGTGTTTAATGTTTTTCATTCGTAACGACAATGTCTAATGTCTTTCTGAAAGTTTTCAGGTTTGAGGAGGGGTTATGGTCATTAACTTCCGTCAGATCTCCAATGTCCACAGTCTAACTGCAATAGGCATCCCTCAGCAAAAAATAACAAACCCCCAGCCCTGCTCTGCCATTACTTGTTTCTGAATTCACTGTTTGTTACTTTGGATGATGTAATCTGATTAAATAGTAAATAGTCGTAACACTCCATCTTAGTTTGGAAGGTGTTTCCATGGGTGGAAGACATTTGGGCGATGTAAGTTGAGCTGTGGCGTGTGAATTAATTCTGTTTCCCTGAAACCTTTTGCCTGACATGATGGCATGAGTCATTCTGCTCCCCAGGATTGCGTCTCTGTATTTGTTCCACCATTTCTATCCAACTGTCCCAAAAGGTTTGACCGAGCCATATGGTAAACAAACCCTTAGATGGAATGTGAATCTCAAGTGTATCGTGTTAACAGGTGTTTTAACGTTGAAACCACGCAGCAGCTCAGACTACAATGGCCTACGACTGAACAGGATCTGCCTTTCATGTGACCCTGGATAGAATAACTCACTGGGTGCCCTGCGTCACTCCACATCTATGACATAACTTTTCTTTGTTTGTTTAACAACCACAACAAATCGTTTCAAGAGGGTTGTCCTAAAAGGATTAATGGGAGAGCAGCACGAAAACAATGAGGACGTGTATACTTCATCTCTTTGACTCAAGCTAAAACCCACCAAAAGCTGTTAGAACCAAACTAGAGGATGCAATATTACTTGAGGCACTAGAGGTAGGTAGATAGTGTGCTGCAAAGTGTTGAGTCCAAATTACAAATACAGCTTGTACATCTCAATGACCTCCATTTTGGAAGTAAGGTAGCATAGGAACGTTGTTGGTGATATATTTTAGTGACGATTTAGTTGTGTGTCATTACTGCCACAGAGTTTCTGATGTGAGGCAAAAACTATTTTTGGGATTTTACAGTACTACAACTTTCTCAAAGACTCACAAAATGGCAGCATCTGATGTACAAGCCCTAAAGTTCAGCACTGCTCCTCCAGCCAGCCGTCTGGTTACACTGAGGAACTTTTTCGGCTCAGAGCTATGGAGCTCTTCTCACCACGACCGATTTGATCCGCCAGTCACATTAAGGAATCACAAATGTCATGCTCTGCCTCACATGACGAAGATGGGGCTGGAACTTCCATCACAGAGCCCTGTTTGAAGCAACCGGAGAGTAACTGTGTGTGTGTGTGTGTGTGTGTGTGTGTGTGTGTGTGTGTGTGTGTCGGGTCTCCCCTTCAAAGGTGAATCATTCATAGGGCTCTCTTTATTCTCCAGCGCCGGGCCGATGAAGTGCTGATCCAAACGATTTGACGCGTGGTCAATACAAGTTCAAACAGCAGTGTGTGTGTGTGGGGGGGGTAAGCCTTGTAGCGCACGTGTGTGGTGTGTTTTTACATTTAAACATTTCTGATTCCCATCAAAGGAGTGGCGTGGACTCTTGAACTTACAACACAAAGGCTTAAAAGGAAATCCAAGATCAATGGGAAGGAGTGGGCCTGACAGTTCTCCTCTTAAAGAGCACTACGTATGTCAACAGAACCTGCTCTGACCTCTCCAGCCCTCATCTGTGAGGGGTTCACGGTCTGAGAGCAGTGCTGTCACTGGTTTCATTGTTTTCACTGTTACAAAATAGTGAAATTGTGTAATTGGAGACTTCATCTGGTTTTGCGTTGGCCTTTGCATGCTGGCTGTTATCTGGAGGTACAAAAGTCATAACTTATTCTTAGAAAACAAAATACTGAGGTTTTCTATAGAATAGAAGCTCAATAAAAGCGATTTGTCGTAAAGATTATAGTCTACACAGCTGGTAAAAAAAACTAAACTTAATCCAATAATCCAACATATAACAAAAACACTTTCATGATTCAATCAGCAAGATTGTAGCTGCTTTGAACTGCAAGCAGGCTGTAATATTTATATTCTGTTTGTCCAAGTGTGTTGATATACACCAGACATCTCACTACTACCCAGATGTCTGCCTTATAAACACGCAGTAAAGTCAAGAAATCAGGGTTTTTTAAACCAAGGGGGTAGAAAGTTACGAGACATGGACACCATGTAATTAGCTAAGCATGTGTTTACCTTCCTGCAGTTTTTTTTTAATAAACATATATGTCCAAGATGTTTACATAGTGTTGTACAGGTACGGGTTTGGTTGTCATACCTGGTCCCACCTGTAGAGGGCTTTTTGGCCCTCTACAGGTGGGACAAGCCCAATATGTTGTGCAGTAAAACAAGCAGACCATTCTCAGAACACTCTCAGAACCATGCCAAAGAAGTCTGGTCATTACCGTTCCTCTATCCATGTGGCTCCCACAGCGTTGTCTTTAAACATGCTCATGAAATACATGGCATGTAAACTGTCCTTATTTGATTCGTTTTTTCAGAGGTTCATGGTGTTCCCTGCTGCGAGCCTCTCAGGTCGGGCCCCACATTTTGCAGACCTCCGTCCTAGACGTGTCCAACGTGGGCCCCTGGTCTCTGGCGCGTCAGGAGTTACCACCAAATACTTGAAGCCCCATGTAAGACAGGTCAGCATTAGGAACATTTCTCAGAAGGATCCTTTCCTCATGGCCTGCCAAAACACCCAAACCCCGTGTATTTATAGAGCTCTGCGTTAATAAAACTCAAACCTGCCGCCGTAACGCCGCCAACTTTGTTCCAGGCGCTGTTTTTCTTTGAAGCGCCAGAAAGACCAATCGCATTCTTGTCACCGGCCCGTACTTCCTCTATCTCGTCCAATCAGGGACGAGGCTGAAAATAGCCTCTGATTCATTCATTTGGCATCCAGGTTTTTATGTACACTTTCCTTTCTTACTTCCCGACGCTCGTCTTCACACCAAACGAGCCAAAACGTTCAGATAGCATCAACACGCCAGGCCCTGAGGGGAGGGAGGGGTGAGGCGGATGTCACGCACCAGACCCTGCTCCTCATAGTGTGTGGGTTTCCTTACGGCGGAACCATCGTTTCTTTTTCTTTCTTTTTATACAAACCGTCTAAAAATAGAAAACTTCCCTCCTCATCTCCCCCATCCAGCCTCGTTTCCTACCGCGTTTACGTGCTTTGTGTGTTCTCAGTATAAAGTATGACCCAGATTACAATCTCTCCTGTTTATCACAACTATGTTTTGTTTTTTATTCTTTTTTTGGGGGGGGACTGGTTTGAACTGGTTCAATTGTTGCAAAACAAACTTTTGAGGAAACAACCTTCCCCTGCTGAAAAGCCAGTAACCACTGGTTTTAAAGTGTTGCTACTACTTGAGTACTACTACTACGACATACATGCCGTTACACATTTGTAGTTATACAATCAGTTTGTGAGCTGTGTATAATTCTACAGAGTGATTATGAAGGATAAAGTTACACCTCAAACCTGGCATGAGTCCGTTAACATAGAGATAAAACATTTCCCAATGAAAATCCATCTGAGATATTTATACTGATATGTTTATCTGTTATCTGCATGTTGGAACCCGGTTGGAACCCGGTTCATAAATATGACCTCCCATATCAACAAGTAGAGTCTAAAACACTTTCTCAATAAGTATCTTAATAAGAAGACTCGATATTCAGACACTGTGCTTGTGCATTCTCTCGTAGAAAATGTTTTGCTTATTTTTTGGTTGTTTAACTTACTACGACTCGTCGTACTCAATGTTTCACACAAACACACACACACAAATGCACATACGCGGGTCTGCACCATGAGCAGCCAGATGTTGGCCCGTCGGCGTGTGCGTGCATCAGATATTTTTACCAACTTGATCGGCGGTGGAGGCGTGTTATTACTGCAGCCAGCAGCCCTGCCAAGGCCACAAGCCCAACCTGTCATACGCACTGCGCTGGGGCCTTGTACGGTTTGCTGCACGCAGACACGGGGGGGAGACGGAGGGAGGTCCATGGCCAAAAATGGGGGGGAGGGAGGGAGGGAGGGAGGGAGGGAGGGAGCAAGGTAGAGAGGGAGCGAGTGGGCCTGGCGGGGGTGAATGTGTGTGTGTATTGTGAGTGCGTGCATGGCTGCATGCACATACTTTAAGTGTTTATTAGGTTGGGGCCTACAATTTTAGGCTTCGCTTCTCGTCAATTCTTCTGGCTCAGAGCATGTCATTTAAAAATATATGACCAAGTCTCAATCTACCGTGTGCTTTAAAAAGTCCTTTTCCCATAAATTAGATGCTAACTAAAAGCATGCCAGCAGAGTCTGTTTTTAAGCACTCGGACCCCGGGTGGATTTAACAAGGTGCTACGTATACGAAGGCCCTTTTCTGAACATGATGTATACGAGCTGTAGACACACAGCAGTACGCCTGGACGCTGGACACCAAGGACCCTCTTTCTCTTGTTTTTGACAGACCACCTTTAATAGGCAACTTATTTACAACAACAATGATTATTTGTTAGATTTTGTTGTTGAGTATTTCCAATGCGATGGCAGTCCTTAGCACTGCTTTGCTTTAAAGTTGGTGTTTCAGTTTAAATGTGTAATGTCAAATGTCAAAAGTAATCTAATAGGAATTATGTTGCAAAATCTGTTGCAGCAGATCAACAAACATTAACTGAAAAGGGTTAGCTCTTGTACAAGGGCTAATTAAGGTAAGAGACTAATTAACCTTTTTCTACAAGCCAAATGTTGTGCACGATGCAGGGAGAGTTCATGTGAGATGTGTTCAATCGCGTCTATGTATGTGACGTGATTGAACAAGCCGTCTATACCTTGTCGTAAAGCATATACCCACACTACGTTTCCATTGTTCCCCCTGCCAAGCAGGCATTCACATGCAACATTGTTGTGAATTTGCGAAGCACAGCGTTCTGCGATAAACCCCTTCCAAGTATTTTGACTTAATCTCACATTGACACTGGAGTCATGCTTCAACGCACACTCTCAAGATCCAGCGTCTTCTCTGTGTCTAGACCGCTGTCATAATAACCCGAAGTCAAAGTGCTCCAGAATGTGTGTGCGTGCACATTTGAACGCTCGGGGTTGGAGCGTGTGTGCATAGCTCGCGCAACGCACCGTGAACATCGGTGTGTAACCTGCAGACGGTAACATGTTTCCATCTGTTGTTGTCTGTTCACGGAGGGGCGGAGCACCTCTGAGTTTTTATTGAATATTAAACAGGACAGGTTTCCAGGAATTGTTTGCATCACACTGGCCATGTCTTGAGATCTGGAACATTAAAACCACTCATAAAATAATGTATGTCTGTTGTTGCATGATTGCCGCGGAAGATTCACTTCCTGAGGAGGGATCCCGCATGAATGATCTGTCTCCTCCTGCCATGGCGGAAGTCGCATCTGAGCATTATAACCAGTAAACCAGTAAACCATCGCTGTAATCCACTAGGGGATTTCTGCTCACTAAACCCAACCCTCTGAGGAATACATAAAGAAGTACCCTTCGCTAGGAGCTCAACTCTCTGGACCATGCGACGCCACAGACCCAGCTTGTGTTTTCTCCAGAGACCTGCTTCAAATGAACTCAGTGAGAAAACATCCTGCCATTCAGCACAGAACTGAAGAGTAGGACGTATAGGCATAACGCCATTATGCCGAATGGCTAGTTACTTACTTAGTTATATGGCAACACAGCACAATGTACTTTTTGAGCGTAGTTTTGGTGGTGGTCATTTGGCTGGGTCCCACCCGCCTCCGTCTCCTGGCAGACAGAGGAGGATTCTGATGAGCATATGGGGCCCATAAGTCCACACCTGGACCCTGGTTCTGGACCCCATAATCTATTCTTGCGAGGCCCCTGTAGCATGCCAGAGGGCTGAGACCACGCTCTGGTTTCCAATGCGGTCAGCAGCAAATCCTAACCAACACACATCTAACCGTCTAACCAGAGCTGTCTGGCTCGGGCACAGCCAGCCCTGCTCTCCCAGAGTCCCGCGTGTCTCGGCCGTCCTGGGCTGCTGAAAACAAGGGCATTCACTGAAAGAGGAGAATGGAGAGACAACCGAGACAGGAGGATTCCTGGAAAACAGAATTTGATTCGGTGCAATTGTGTTTGTGCACGTGAGGCGCGAAACGCTGGAGCTTCACACAACGATCATACCTCCCGCTATTTGAACAAGTGAAGACTGCACTGTTTAGGTCCCGCAATAACCTCCTACTTCATTCTCTCTCCGTTCAACAGCAACACAGACAAGGCAGGGTGGTCGACCGACGAGTCCAGATGATTGTTTTAATCTGGTTCATACATAAACATGGTAGTGTTATTGTATTCGTTAAGACGGAGCGGTAGAAATGCACAGCGTGTGGAAAACACGACTGGAATCACTGCACCGCTCCTTCTGTCTGCAGATAGAGAGAAACCTAGTCTTAATAAAACAATAAATATCATCTTACTACAGGACTCTGTTTATTACCCCGCTCGTCGTCATCACACTTTCTCCCGGGAAGACCCGTGAGTCCTCCACCAACCAGACGGCCTGGATCTGACCCCGTCCTGCTGAGGAATGCTGCTTATGGTGGAGCGCTAAGCCTCAGCACATCACCAGGATTACCCAGTGTCTCCTTTCGCCCTGACAGGTGAATTCATTATTGGCAGCGGCACCAATAGGTGTCCTGTCTGCTCCATAGAGACGTTCTTTCCATTCTTGCGGTGGAAGAGACGCTTTCAAATGGAACCCCAAAGTCTTCTGAAGCCTCCATCCTCCCATTCCCCTGGGATCTCCTCTCTGGGATCTCC
>JAOPJJ010000080.1:11120352-11132401 GCA_027122795.1 Enchelyopus cimbrius | reverse complement strand
AGCTCTGAGGACAAGAAGTGAATGTCCACAAGGAAAAATCTGCCAAGCAATGCTCTCTCCTTGCCATGTCAAAATAGAAGGAACCTTAGCTTATC
Source organism: Enchelyopus cimbrius (assembly GCA_027122795.1). Lineage (NCBI taxonomy): Eukaryota > Metazoa > Chordata > Actinopteri > Gadiformes > Gaidropsaridae > Enchelyopus > Enchelyopus cimbrius. The sequence goes on along the minus strand of JAOPJJ010000080.1, from coordinate 11,132,306 downwards.
TGCGGTATCTGTTCACCAATACATTCATCTTCTTTTACATTTTTCCACTTCCTTTTTTTCAAACATGGTCATGATCAAATGAAACACAAGAATATAGACATATAGACACGTTTCCAAAAATGGACAACATTATTGAAAATCTCATAGTGAACCGGGTCCCTCTCTGGGGCCCTTTAGGGCGGGCAGTTTGAAAAAGCCCTGTTCCAGAGGACGGAGCTCGAGAGCACATCACAGACACCAGACACTGCTGCAAGGGAAATATGGAAATATGGAGCTATCTCACGCTGGTGTCAAACTGTGTTCCATAAACGGGAAGATGTTCTCAGAGAATAAGTCCTGTACAAAAGAAAAAAGAAAAAGAAATTCAACTTTTCAACCCTTCTTTCAAAGCATGAAGGCTTGATTTCCTGGCTCTCAACAACAACCAAAAATGGTTGAGTAGAAACCGAATCCACGTTTATTTTACCCCGAGTATTAAAGAATTGTTTGTGCGTTTGCGTGCTGGGAGCTTTGTGGCTTTCTCAGGGGCAGACTGTGAAGCACGGAGGGGGGAGAGTCAGGGCCAAGCTCCCATCTCGACGAGGAGAGAGACTCATAAATTACCCAGCGGGCTGCGCTGAGCGCGGCTCCGTGCCTGTTTCCATTGAGATGCTGTGCGGTTTTATTGCTTATCTATTCCTTGCCAGTAGCAAACATTTTCCCAATAATATCTTTATGCTGGGTCGCGTGGGTGCTTTCCCAGCACCATCCCGCCTCCAAGCGCCATGTTTAGGCGAGGTCAGAGAGAGATAAAGGTTTTTTTCACCCTTCTGGCTGATTTACTCTTTAGCATGGCAGTTATTGTCAAAATAATGCCAGATGTATTTTTCCACAGGGAGCAATATTGCTACAAGGCTATAAAGTTGCCTTTGTGTGTCTGTGTGCGTGGAGAAACTCTGTTGTTCTTATTCACTGAAAGTGCGCCGTTGGCTTGTTGCTGCGTAACACATTTCATTGCACATTGATTGATTATGTGTGAGTGTAACGACAATATTAACCAGAGAAACATGAGGCCATTTGATCATACAGTTCTCTGAACCATTTATGTATTTCGAATAAAGATCTTCACTCTGAAAACCCCCTACACCGATGGACAAAAACATACGACAGAGTAGGGCCAAAATAATAATTCTTATATATCTTTGTTCATGGATGTCATTCTTGATTCCAAAAACGTGTGTTTGTCCAAAAGTCAGAGGAACAAAGTGTGCTGAAAGATGTTCCATGCGTGAATCCGTCCATTATGTCTATGTTTGGTCTGCGTATCAGCAGGAGAAATGGCCCTGTGTCTATTGGCCCTGCGTCTCACTGTACAGGAGAAAGAACATGTATTTAGGTTCAGCTCCAGCTCCAGCTCACACAGTCCACTACCTTCTAAGTCCCGGAAACGTCTGGAACATTTTGGGGACTTTTTTTTTTTCGTGCCATGACTTTATAGTTCATGATCTGAACTCCGCCTTTATTAATTGGTCACAGACACTCCGAAAACAACTCCAGCCCGTAGTGTATGTGCTCAGTGCAGACGTCCAGGCATGCGGTTATGTAAAGCAAATGTCATTTTGAATTCTGTGTCCACTCTGAAAATCCAAACATTCTGAATCATCTCCTCTAGGCTCTTGTTTCCAAAAAGGTGTGTTCATCAGAGAAGAACAGCTCTGGTCCACCACTACGTGGATCCACTACACTTCGACCCTCGTTCCTGTGATTTAGGCAACGGTACAAACTGTAAAAGTCGCCTCTCTGCCGGCAGACTCCCCTTGCAGAGCGTCTACCCTCCTCGTCGTATTCAGACTTGTGAAAATAGGAAACACTTTCAGCCGGGCTTCGACACAAGCTTTAATAAGTCAATGAAGAGAGGGTGTGTCGCAGGCAGAGGACGGCCGGGGGAAGTGGAAACTACACCAAGCGTGCACCGTTGGCGGGGCGGTGCATCCCAGAGCCGGGGCAGGATCAATGGGGACCGGCCGGGCGGAGGGAACATGATCGCGAGGCTCTTTTTAGAGATTGGCCCCGGGCTTTATGATTGACGGTAGGCGGACCTCGGGAGAGAGAAAGGACGGCGGGGATTTGGCCAGTCCAAACACCAGCCTGTGATTATGGAGAAAAAGGAGCACGAGAGAGGAAGGGAAAAAGCAGGAGGATCTAGAGTGAGCCATATAGTTAGAGTAAAGAAAATGTCTGTACATTTATTGTAACAAGTGAGGCCCGGTTTGAGAGCACATTTGTCTTTTCTTTTCCCTCTGTTGTTTCATTTTAAACCTGGCTCTCCAGCGGTTCCCCTATACAGAGCAGAAGACTTCTGGAATCTAGTCTGTGTCCAACCTTGAGAACCTGTCTGGTTCCTGACCTGAAACCCCTCAGAACATTCACACTCACATCCACTCAGTTTGTCTTCTCAGAAGAAAGGTTTCCCCATGAGATGTAGAAGGTTTGGATGTTGGACCTGTGTGAAACACTTTCCCAGCCTCAACAACTCTTCCTTCTTTTTGGTCGCAGCCAAAACTGTGACACATTTCAGCTATGCTTTGTGTGTGTGTGTGTCTGTCTGTGTGTGTGTCTCTCAAGCTGCATCTTTATGAAACTAAAAGTGGAATCCTCGCTGCTTTATCCTCTCAGAGGATGTCAGGAGTGCAGAGAGGATCAGTTGTGATACACTCTCTCAGAAGCCCATCCAGGTGATGACACTATTTTAAGGAGCATGAGATAAGATGTGTTTGGCTTTGCGTGTTCCTGGGTCCTTCCTGAGAGGTCACAGCTGGCAGTGACCTCTCAGTGCGTGCACACTGTCGACAGCGGTGAAAACAATCCTTCGTGAACCCCCCTGCCCTGCGGCCCGGCCCGGCGGATCAGGGAGCTGGGACCGGACCGCCCATGTTCCGCCGCTGCATATTTGATGGAGTGAGCTTGCGAGCTGCTATCTCGGTGTCATTGGTGTAAACAAGCGGGCGTGCGGCGGGTCAGCCACGACCACATGGTTTCCCAAACTCTTTTCATTCTCATATCTGATTGGCTCCTTAAAACTCGGCGACGAAACGTTCACATAAAGGGATGTTGCTATTGTTATTGTGTGTCTGCATGCATGCGTGCCAGTGCATATGCATGTGTGGTTATGGTGGCTAGGTACAGAAACTAAACAGAAACATAACCTTGTGCATCAGTGTAAATGAGTGTGTGTGTGTGTGTGTGTGTGTGTGTGCCACTGTATAGGTCAGAGTGTTGGATAGGTGTGTCATGGGTGTGTGTGTTTGTAGTTACTACTGGAAGGTGTGTGTGTGTGTGTATGTGTGTGGTTACTACTGGAGGGTGGGTGTGGTGTGGTAGGTGTGTGTGAGAGAGAGAGAGTGTGTGTGGTTGCTACTACACACATACACACACACACACTTCTGAGAGCACACAAACTCACACACACTAGTGAGAGCACACACCCACCCTCCAGTAGTAACCACACACATTCACACACACACACACACGCACCCACACACACACACACACACTTCTGAGAGCATACACACACACTAACACACACACACACACACACACAGACACACACTACTGACAGTAAGCAAAGACCCCCACACTACTGAGAGCACACATTTACTTACACACACACTCAGACACACTTGGGCAAGTTAAGAGGGCTATGGAGGGGTCAGAGGTCACTGATATGACCGTTATGTGACAGACAGTCATTACATAAATATTATTATAATGATATTTTTAGGACTCATATTTGTGTAACTGAGATTGTTACCACATCATGAGATGAACAACACATTGAAAACTCTTGAAGTCTTAGGAGGGAGAATTTAATTCTATTTAAAAGAACGGTTAACGTAATGGTTAATATTTAAAAGAACGCTTCAAGTGAGCGTTTGTTTTGATATGTCCCTCATCAGCTTCTTAAATGCCGCCTCTATGCTTTCCTTCATTTGTTCTGTCCTCCCATCGGGTGCTATCACTCATCCCTTCTTTGATTCCCTCCCTCAAACCCCCTCTATCGGTCCGGACCCCGTCACCCCCTCTCCTCTCCTCTCCTCTCCTTCACTCCGAGCCATTGAACACTTCTGGCACAGGGCGGGAAAACGTTCTCCTCCACTACCGACACATTAATCACATCAGTCCTGAAAGCCTACCGCCACCCGTCCTCTCCTTCCCTCTCCCCTCCCTCTCCTTCTCTCTCCCCTCTTCCCTCCCCTCCATCTCCTCTCCTCCACTCTCCCCTTCCTCTCCTCCACTCTCCCCTCCCTCTCCTCCTCTCCCACCGAGGTGGACTACGCCAGCAGATGAGGAGCCCCTTTCTCCTTGCGGCCCACCTCCTCCACACCTGCCCCCTGTGGTATAATACGTCTTCTTCTGACAGTTGTTATCTCGGAAAATGGCTGTAATGGCAAGTGCCCCACACAGCAGGGTGAAGCCTATGGAAGTGCCTGGCTCCCCGGCCCCTACCTCCAGCCCTGTGGGTCGGCCAGCAGCTCTTGTACAAACACGGGGCTGCTGGGTCAGGGGTGGGCTGTGCAGAAAGGCTCGCAGCCTGTGGTGGCGGTGGGTGTTTTAAACAAACGCAGAGCGGTTCATCCATTCTGGCCCCTTGCATTGCTAACGGTGCGGGGACGACTGACAGCCTGAAATGGTTCTCAGGTGACGAAAGCTATGTGGAGTGTAACGTGCATGTGTGTGTGTGTGTGTGTGTGTCATCATAGCGGTGTTTCCTGCATGCATGTGGCCCAGTGACAAGAAGGAGACAAATGAAGGCGGTTCTTGCGAGTGCTTGGAGCGCCCAGAACCAGAGCCAGTGGCAGGGCAGCGTGTGTGTAAAGATGTGTTAACCATCTATCAGTTATCGACTCACTGCTGCAACTACCTCACACCAAGCGCAGCATGAGGAACCGTCCCGTCTCTCACCAGCCCTCAGCTAAATAAACGGGCCCTCAGGAGCCGTCCCAATCGTTTTGGACAACGTGATAAAAGCAGCAAACAGATAATGGAGGGAAAGTGTCAAGACAGGAAGGCGCCATGTTCCATTCCTCCAGCACTACGTCTCCACTGGCGCGCTCTAAAACCAGTTCAGTGTTCAGAGGAAAAAACCTCCAAACCTCAGCAGCGTTCGGCGTGGCGCCCTGACATTAAGACACAGGCTCCGGTTCAAATCCTTTGTGTCCGGGCAGTCTGGCGTGTCTCCTTCATAATGCAGATACTTCCACGCAGATCCATGTCAGACGCGTGATGAAGGACTGGGGCTCGGTGGCCAATGTGACACGTTAGATCACCGGCTCTTCTCTTGAAGGCCAGCAAGGCTAAGCATTATCATTCGGGGATTGGTTGGACGTTAATTGCGGTGTCTTGGGTGTCTGACCTTTGCGTGAGAGGTGCGGAGGCTCTGGGTCACGTTACGGTCGCACCACGCCATGGAGAGCATCCTGGTGAGCGTCATCCGACTCCAACCTAGGGTCAGACCGCGGTGCTGTGGATCCTCTGGTCTGTCACACTCCTGTGTTCTGTATTTAATTGTTGTCTGTGTTGTTTTCCAGCTGATTATGAGTTCCAGTGGATTCAGAAACGGGTCATTAAGGAGCAAGAAGGATGTTAGGACCTGCTGAGCCACAGTCGCTGAGCACTTGCGATCAAATCCAGTCCCAGACATCCTAGTTCCTACATTTTTCCTACGTGTTGTCATCATATTGATAGCTAACCCAAAAATATAAAGAAGGTATTTGTGATGAATTGTGCAGTTGTTGCCCCCTTGTATTCAGTGCTATGATTGTACTTTGTAAAAGTACACAGAGAGTACTTCGTAAAAGTTATATCTGTGTATATCTATGAAGTATTCCTAATGGTCGGAAAAATAGATGTTGTAATATTGATTCAAGCCAAAGGGGGAAGAAATAGTAACGCACCATCTTATTTAAGAATGAATGAGTGTGGGTAGTGTAGTAGTGGACAGGTTGACCTCAATGTCCATTGTCTCCCTGTACTGCTCTGACTCCTACCTGCTCTGTGAGGACCTTATCTGAAGTCACTTTGATGCTCTGGATACAAGCAAAAAGGATACATTGTGAGTGAACTAGTAAGACAGTTGGCTATTATCTGGCCAAACAGAGGCTGGCGTGAAATGAAGACAGGTTTCATAATGTGAAAATAATGCGTTAACTGCCGCACATAAATCATTAGGACAAACGGTAACTTTCCAAAACAATATAATGTTATCTATCCCAGAAGGGTTCCATAAGATAGAGCCAGAAGTGTCCAAATTCATCATCATTCATCACTCTTCATCATTCGTTGTCATAATTGCCAACAACTTTTGGCAGTTGAATCATGGAAGTGACTCAACTTTTGAATATGACTTATATTGGAGGTTGCTATATCCTGGATATGACTGAATCCTAGATACCTTTTGGATATGACTCAACAGAATAATGGGTGATGATGCAGCAGTCTTTAGTGTGAAGAGTCCTTTCCATGTGCTGGCCTCGTGGGAACCCAGCAGCTACCAGCGTAATATCCTGCATCCTCCGACACATTAGAGCTCACACCAAACAATGTGTTCCTGTAAACATCCCAGGGCAAAACAGTGGCCCGGGATGGCCACGTGGACGAGTGTTTGGGGATGGGACGTTTCTGTGGAGCTGAGGATATGTACAGTCATGTTATAGTGTATGCTATGTGACATGCATGAGGGACAAGATGGTGCAGGGAGCTCCGAGCGGGTTCTGGTTTAAATCAGGCAAATTCTTTGGCAACGTTGACCAGCTAGTGAGTGTCATGTTGATCCTCACATCTGCTAAATGGCTGAATTGAAGTCACTTGGAGAACCTTAAGAAAATGCTTTAATTGACTAAAAACATTGTGATTTCGGAAAAAGACTATTTTCAAGAAAATTTGGAAGAGCCACATTCACAAATTGTGTGTTACAAAAGTATTTCCTTTTAAGCTATCAGAAGGCTCCATGCGGACTGTGGCTGGTTCTCTGAGCCAATGTCCTTCTACTCCTTGCAGTCTTTCTAAATGAATCAGTGGTGACATCAGTTCGGATTTGAAACCATACTGTGCCAAGTTCCGAAGTGAACTTGTGTGTCTATTGTGTGTGACACTGTTTATTTTTTATTTAACATTTGAATGATTGAACTTGGTCATGCGGAACACAAGGGAACATTAAATAACCAGAGCAGGCGATGTTGGTGTTCTACAAGCTCCTGTGCAACTCGTTTGGTCTGCGTGAGGTGATGTTCCAGCCTTACAGAGGTGAAAATATGTACCTTAAAAATTTGAAGTATTTTGATTAGTAGAATCTTTTAAATTCATTACAATTCTTCACATCTGGTAACAAGCTTGAAAAGCATTCAGAGCACTTCAAGTCAATCTTCTACTAATGATCATTACTTTAACATATAAAAAAGCCCCTGGACCCAGATTTGTTTTTGTAAATGAATGTTCAAAAAGAAAGGATAGGCCTGTAAGGCAAATTGACCATTCGGACCCAGCCATCACTGCTAGCTTCAAACTAAAGCGTCCAAATGCCTGCTCCATTCCCTCCCCACACTTCATAACATCATGTAACACTACGTAAAAAGTCCTTCAAAAAGTTCTTTCAAATGGCATTCAGTATCAATCCATTACATAGAAAGTATGTTTATTTACTTTACTGCCAATCACAAGCAAACACGTGAGACCAGACTTAGCCAGTGGGTGTCACAGGACAGGAATCAGACAAATCTGACACTAACTCGGCCAGCACTAAGCTAAAACTCCATGTCTGGACACGGAATGTCAACCCTCAACATGTTTGGGTTCTCCCAGAAGTTCTGCTATAATTTGGTAGTACTGCTGTCGCCGAGATTACACCTGGAGATAGCACCACTAGGGAATGAAGAGCAGTACAAAAACACCACAGTATCCATTCAAATTCACCTAAGATACACAGTTTTCTGCTGAAACGACTATTTGTATTTGAAATACATAAATGCAACCACTATGATTGTTCGGTTTGATACATTAGCTTCGAATGATTTTCAGCTAAGAGTTTTTCCTTTCCTCACCAACGTCAACCTAAATTTTGGTTTGCCGGCCACAATGCTGAACTCTTCCAGCTGTAGGTTGGAGGACTTGAAGCCAAGGGCTTCCAGTACTGCCCCATCCCTACGCAGGCAGTCTGGCAGGGCCTGCCGCCACCCAGGGACCCCCTGTCACCTTATTGTCAAAGTCTACTTTGTGTTTTTATGAAACACAGTACTGAACAGAGATGTTCTTTCCGACCCTAACTAAGGATAGACTTTCCATTTGATAGCGTGAATCCATAATAAAGATGTATTGCTCTCTTGTTAACGTGTGTTTCTTGGCTCAGTAGACGCTGCACACCTGCAATAGCGTTTGCATGGGTGACTACCCGTGTGGATTCAAAAACATGTGTACATACACACGCATGTGTACATCACTCTCACACACATACACACATGCACATCACTCACAGTTGCTTGTAGATGTTTTATTTTCAGCAGGGGGGGGAAGGTCTGGGGGTTGGATTAAGTTAAATATAGGTTTTTGGTTTCATAACTCGGAGAAAAGGCACACAGTTATGATGTATGCTTATTCACTTACTGAGAGGCGGGTCTATTTCTGTCACATCTTGATTGGAGGCTTCCATAGGGCCACGTCATCCACAACAACCTGTAAAGCCCTCCATGTGTGTCTCCGTCCGCACGCAGCCCCGCGTCGCAAACACCAGGCCCCTCACGGACCTTCCACCACCATCCACCAACATCCGCAGGCCTGGTCCCTCACTCATTGTTCTGTCGCAAATCATGCAAACGATGCAGTGGCCGTATGGTGAAGAGCAGAAGGCAGTCTTCTTCCTGCGTTGGCAGGACACACCGGCTCCAGAGACCTGAGCATTGCTCTGCAGAGCCAATGGAAGCAGAGTCGCCATTGCTTCACCAACAGGGAATGTTTTAAGGTCTAAAAGGTTTTGAACCAAAACTTGAAGCTCCAGACTGCTTCTTCATCAACGGATGTGTTTCTTCTCTACAGGTTCCATGTTTAGCAGATAAAGGCGGAAGGACGAACATGTACAACATCTGTGATGGACTTTGTAGATGACAGACGTAATAAAGAGTATTTGAACTGCAGTTATCCACTCCTCTGGGCAGCCTCCTGCGGCTGTCAGGAGACCAGTCCGTTGATTAATCTCCATACAGAGATCCTAACCTAACCAGGTGAATAAATACTCAACCACAGTTTTGGACTAGCGCCCATCATATTTTTTGTTTATCTGTATGGAATTTGGTGATAGTAAACCCCATTTTCTCTTAATAATGTATATAAATATATGTGTACAAGACACACATTGTGCTGTGTAACAACATCACGTGATACATATGTTGCACTTTCAATAGACATGGTTCTACAATTTAAGCAGCATTCTATATATAACTGTATCTGCAATAAATACAATCACCTTCTACACATATTTGGACCCACTGTTAGATAGTGACACAGTCTAATACTTTGATCAGGTAAGAAACTATAAAACATAACAAAGAAGTAGGGACCTCCCCCTTCAGAACGGGGACACTTTTAAATCTGCCGGATCAGTGAGTCTGGTTTGTAGAAGCAAAAACAACCCTCCACGATATCAGGAGGTAAGGAGGAGGGGAGGGGAAGGAGGAGGGGAGGAAGAGGGGAGGAGGGGAGGAGGAGGGGAGGAGGAAGGGAGTGAGAGGGGAGGAGGAGGTGAGGAGGAAGGGAGTGAGAGGGAAGGAGGAAGGGAGTGAGAGGGGAGGAGGAGGTGAGGAGGAAGGGAGTAAGAGGGGAGTGAGAGGGGAGGAGGAAAGGAGTAAGAGGGGAGGAGGAGGTAAGGAGGAAGGGAGGAGGAGGGGAGGAAGAGGGCAAGATTAGGTGGAAAGGAAGGGAAGGAGGATGGGAGGAAGAGGAGAGGAGGAAGGAAGGGAAGATGGGGAAAGAGGAGAGACGGGGAGGAGGGCGAGGCGGAGGGTGAGGCGGAGGGCGAGGCGGAGGCTACGGCTTGGCAGAGCTGTGCGTGTTGTGAGGAGTCGGCCGAGGAGCGGGGCCAGCAGGAGGTCCTCTGCGGCCTGGTCTTCCTGGGATTAACGTCGGCGCTGAGCTCCTCAGAGCCTCCTCCTTCTCATTATTCACTCTGCTATGTCAGAGTTCCTCCAGACGCTTTTTTTAGTTTTTAGCTGTTTTTTGGTTCCAGTATCTCTCTGCTGCGTCCTGTTCTTGGAATTGGTGGAAAACAGCAGCAGAGTTTTCAAGGAATGCTCTGAAGACGTTTGTATGATAGTAAGGAAATCGTGGAAAAAAGATTCTGGTGTACCCCTTTTCTTCGTAAATACGTCTGACATGTAGTGTATAAAAGTTGGTGTCTTTAGCTTCCCAATGGCGTTGGTATGTATTGATTGAGGTTGTCATCTTAAATGCTCTTTCTTTGTGTTTCCAGTAAACATGGGTCTCTTCTGTTGAAGACGCTCCATGGGTTTGACCCGTGGGGTTGTAGGTCGTGCGTGGGTCATACCATGCACTGTGCCTTGAAAGCAGGCTGCAGTGGTGCGCTGAAATACCCGGCCAATCGGACGGTGTCTGCTGTTTCCAATAAGGCCCAGGTTTGACGTGCTGTTTGAGACGGATGAAGACAGGAGAGAGATTGCACAATTGGCCCGTAGTGAGCAGAACATGGCGGTACGCTGTTTGAGGAGTGAAACCCATTAGCTCACCCTGTGCCCACGCTTGGGTGAAATACTGAAATGCATTGATCATTGGGTGAGTGCTCAAAATGAGCTGGTGTTCAGGACATTAACCCCTGACATCCATAAGCATTCCTTGATATCCTTGAACCTAAAACTGTTTACTGTACTGTAAGTAGACTGTCCGCTGAAGCTGGATTTATAAAACAACAGTGTACCAGTCAAATCCTCCATCGCATTGATTTAACTTTGCTATTTGAGCATAAGCAATGCTGTCCTTTAATATCGCCTGACCTTCAGATGAAGCAGATTTAGGAAAGCCTTTCGCTAACCCTAGCTAGCAATCTGAATGTTTGTTTCTCCTGCTGCCAAGCTCATAAAAACGTCTTAAGCAACAGTCGACAAACTACCGTTTTTAAGCACTCAAACCCCTGGTGAGTGCTTATTTCACAGGTTTCCCCCCAAAACCTTGTTTAGGACTATGTGTTCTTATACTCCCCATTCCAGCAAACCTGGAACACGATTTTAGGCTGAGCTTTCGGGGATGTGAAAGTCTAAATTGGTCTTCAGTGTTGTGGGGAAACCATGACATTGCGGCTAAAGGGGCTTATGTTTGCTCCATACGCAGAGCAGCTAAAGGTGGACATATACTGCATCTAACGTCAGCAAATCAAACCATCTTACATACGGTACATGGCAGGGAAAACGAACACGTACAAAAGTAAACACACACTTAAAGTCTCTCACACACACACAAGCAATCAAAGCAATATCCCCCCCCCTCTCTCTGGGTGACTTTTAATCACGCTGTAATGATTTTACTGCCTGGTTTCTGTGTAACCATGGCGGCTGTTTGGGTGGCCTGAGCTCCACAGTTTGTGTGCATGTGTGTGTGTGTGTGTGCGTGTGTGTGTTTGCTTTCCACTAATGGCTTGGAATGACTTGAGCACAGGTGTCCGGGCCGGAGTGAGAGTTTTGGTAAACGCTTGGCACGGTCGAGTAAGCAAGAGGCCTGAAGCCCTACCTGGAATAGTTCTTGGGGTTTAAATTTAGCACAGGGTGGTACCTGTTTCCTCTGCCCCGGCCTGCTTGATGTCCGACACACGCACGCACGCACGCACACACACACACACACACACACAACTAGATGAATTACAAGCTGCCTGGAAATGATGAAGACCTGGAGAAAATAAGAGCCGTTTTGGAGTAATTGCCATC
>JAOPJJ010000080.1:8842002-8854132 GCA_027122795.1 Enchelyopus cimbrius | reverse complement strand
CTAGTGTCGGCACTGACGGTTATTATAACATCACCACTATATGTAATGACCTCTCTCTCTATCCCCCCTCTCTCCCTCTCTCTCTCTCTCTCTCCCCCTCTCTCTCTCCCCCTCTCTCCCTCCACCCCCTTTGTCTCTCCCCTCTCTCTCTCTCTCTCTCACTCTCTCTCTCCCTCTCTCTCCCTCACCTTTTCTATTTACGTAATTATCTCTCCACCTCTCTCTCTCCCTCCACCTCTATCTCTCCCTCCACCCTCTCTCTCCCCCCCCTCTCTCTCCCTCAGGGATGAACGGGAGGAGCATCCTGTCCGCCATGGGCCGCCACACGCCGGAGCACGGTGGGGGGGTCCCGGCCGCCGCCGCCGCCGCCAGCTCAGGGGCCTCTCCCTGCTCATCCCGGTCGTCCTCGCAGCGCTCCGGGAAGGGCGCCCTTACCCCCCTGGGGGGCCCCCCGCGGTCCCCCTGCACCCAGGGGAGACCCTCTGATGTCAGCGGCAGCAGCAACGCGCTCGCCCCCAACGCCGGCCTCTCGCCGTCGACGGTGTCCCCCCGCCTGTCCCCCGGTGAGGCAGACCCCCTGCGGCTCCAGAACATCCAGAACCTTCCTCGCCATCACTGTGACCCCCTGGTGGCGAGGATGGTCATGTATGTTCGGGTGTCACGTACAATTGTACGTGACAATTGTATTATTTCTTTCTTTATTTCATTTTGGGCGGCACATCAAATGTAGCCGGGACGTAACGGCAGGCCGACCGATCCATCAACGTCCTGTGTGTTTGAGACACGTTTCCCCTCCCCCCCAGAGAGGAAGCGTCCGGAGAAGCGCCTGTCGCTCCGCAAAAGCCCCTCGCCCCAGAAGGGCTCCCCGATGCTGCCCTCACCGCAGGTGGTCTTCCTGAAGGACATCGTCTGCTACCTGTCCCTGCTGGAGAGGGGAACACCAGAGGACAAGCTGGAGTGTGAGTGACAGGCTTCAACATACTTCTGCGTCAACTCCACGGCGTAGCGACGCCGTCACCCCTACGGCGTCGTGGCTGTTTGATACTTTATGTCTCTCTCTCTCTCTCTCTCTCTCTCTGTATTTATTGCACACCCACTAAATATTGTTTCAGGAAAAAGTAGGGTCAAATACTTGATTGTATGGTGATGGGAGGGGTGTAGTCTGAAAGCCTGAAATGTGCTTATTATACGGTAATTGGTGGCACTGGGCAGCATTAATTGGTCACCTGCTCTGCGACGAGGGAACAGAGTCCATGGAACGTCTGACACCTCATAGACACCTTGGTATCCCGTAATAACTCTAATAAGTGGTCACCACTGTTTCAGATCATGGTTATGCTGCTAGTGCACATCCAGACCTTAACTTCAGATGTGGATCTGATGCCACGAGTCATGCCTTCAATCTCACAGAGTGCCCCCTCTCTGTCCTCTATGCACTCCCCCATCACCACTATCTGCAATCTGTCATCTGTGTCCCTGTCTCCTCCGAGCCCCGCCCCCCCTCTTCTCCCAGTGGGGGTTCGGTCTCTTGCCTCTTTCGGGGGGGGGGGGGGCCGTAGAGAATAGGCGCTATATAAATAACACTGACCTAGCTTGACTCAACTTAGCGTCCGAGCTCCGAGTGACAGCTCCGGGCCTCGGTGTGCCAAGCCAGCTCACTTCATCACAGCTTGCGGGTGACGCGCCTAGGGCGGGGGTGGGTGGGCGGGTGGGGGGGTCATTGGTTAAGCACTAAAGCCCCCGGCGCTTACCCGCCTCCGCCGTCTTTACTCCCTTAAGACGCACCGCGGAGACAGGCTAATCCGTTTCCTGACTTAGCGGTTCCCTAGCGTCCGCAGGCTCACCCTGCACCTGCCCGGAGGTAAACACGGGTAGAGAGAGAGAGAGAGAGATAGAGTGAAGATAGGAAGGTGGGCTGGGACGTCATGTACCGCAACGCTGAGTCACTGTGTTGATGTCACCCCCACCCCACCCCCCCCACCCCCCTCAGTCATGTTCCGGCTTTACGACACCGACGGCAACGGCTTGCTGGACAGCTCGGTGAGTGGAACTCTTTCCGTGTGTGTGTGTGTGCGCCTGGGTGTGTGTCTGTTATTATTATTTTGTAATTACGTTGTCAGTAGTCGTTAGCTGGGACGCCCCACCTGAGTGGTTTACAGGAGGTCACCACCCCCTGAAGGAACCACCTTCTCCAGACAGCAGTACTTGTATATACTGTATATATATATATGTATATATATACGCACACTGTGGAGATGTGGAGGGGGTCGTTGGGTAAACGGTGGCTTGTATCAAACACATGAACTGGTTGACATCATGAGACGGCGGTGGGGGCGGTGGTGTGGGGGCGTTGGGGCGGTGGGGGGGCATGATTCATGCTCGTTCACAGTGGGTCTTCTGTACCTGTGTGTGTGTGTGTGTGTGTGTGTGTGTGTGTGTGTAGGAGCTGGATCGCATCATCAACCAGATGGTCCACGTAGCGGAGTACCTGGAGTGGGACTCCACCGAGCTACGACCGGTGAGCCGCGCGTGTGTGTCTGTGTGTCTGTGTGTGTGTGTCTGTGTGTGTGTGCGTGCGTGTGCGTGCGCGTGTGCGTGTGTGTTTTATGGTACCTGTTGCTGTGTGTCTCCCTGCAGATCCTCCAGGAGATGATGGAGGAGATCGACTACGACCACGACGGCACGGTGACCCTGGAGGAGTGGATCAGAGGAGGACTCACCACCATCCCACTGCTGGTCCTGCTGGGCATGGAGACGGTGTGTGTGTGTGTGTGTGCGTGTGTGTGTGTGTGTGTGTTGTGCCTCTCTATCCAATTGTTGGAATCGTCATACGATACAAACTGCAAACATCCACCAGGTGTGTTCATGTGACCGGTTCCGTGTGTTCTGTGTGTTCTGTGTGTTCTGTGTAGAACGTGCAGGAGGACGGGCAGCACGTGTGGAGACTCAAGCACTTCAACAAACCGGCCTACTGTAACTACTGCCACACCATGCTGCTAGGGGTCCGCAAGCAAGGCCTCTGCTGCTCCTGTGAGACCCACCTCCTCCTGCTCCTCCTGCTCCTCCTCCTATTCCTCCTCCTCCTCCTGCTCCTCCTCCTCCTGGTCCTCCTCCTGCTCCTCCTCCTCCTCCTCCTCCTCCTCCTCCTGCTCCTCCTCCTGCTCCTCCTCCTGCTCCTCCTACTCCTTCTCCTGCTCCTCCTCCTGCTCCTCCTACTCCTCCTCCTGCTCCTCCTCCTGCTCCTCCTCCTGCTCCTCCTCCACGTCCTCCTGCTCCTCCTTATTCTATTTTTATTTCTTCTGTTATATGTTCCCTCTTGTGTTATATGTTCTTCTGTTATGTGCGTGTGTGTGTGTCTGCGTGTGCGTGTGTTATTTCTAATGACAGCACATTACGGCTTTGGGTTCAACGAGTCCTTGTGGAGTGATGTTATGTGAACACACACATAATAAGGCTGCTTTTCTGGACAAACAGTGCCAGTGTGCATCCCTTGATATTAGCTGTGTCTGGCGCAGGATCAGGGCAGTGCCAATTGATGGACAGTCAAGGCAAGAGAAAAACCTTTAAAAGCAGCTGGAGACCCAAGCTCATATGTAAGGGCTATTATTCAAGCGTAAGTGATTAGAAATTGCCATCCGTCCGCTTTGACTGAGGGAAATCTTCTGTGAGAATGTGTGTTCTGGGTGACTGCGCCTGCCCCTATAGGGGCCAATTTAGCCTTTGGACAGCTCCTGGGTAATTTGGGGTAAATCAGGCCCATCTCTTCCCTGATTGGTTAGGAGAGCCATCTGGCCTGTTCATCACAGGCTGTTGAATGCCACACATCTTCCACGGCGTAGAACCGGAGAGAGCAGAGAGGGAGGAGAGGTGTTCTCAAATCATTCTCCTTTCTGCTATTTTCTGCTCTCTCTCTCTCTCTGTCTCTCTCTCTCTCTCTCTCTCTTTACAATTCTGTAATATTACCTGGAGCAGCTTTAATCTTGCGAGTGTAGAAAATATGGCGACTGAGAGCAGATAAAATGGAAATGTGCTGCGAGGACACAAGACCCGTCTGGAATCTGCTCTCAGATAAGAGGAGGAAGGCAGGAAGGGGAGGGCGTCTGAGGAAGAGGAAGAATTAACCTGGAGACGCTCGCTACCGCGCGCTATCAGCCATGCTGATGGCTAATCTTATAGCGCTCGCATGCGATGCTGCGATGACCTTCTGTTATCAGTCCATGGCGCACTTGGACAACCTGTCCCCAATACACACGATTAATACAAGTTGAAACCCTATTTGAGCTCTCTGTAGAACGGAGGTCTCTGTCCCTCCACCCGCGCACCGCCTCACGTTGGTAACAGCTTCCCTTCCACTTTGTGTCTCCTGTCACCCGTGCTCAGTATGCAAGTACACGGTCCACGAGCGCTGTGTGTCCAAAGACATCGCCGCCTGCATCAGCACCTACGCCAAGTCCCGCAGACACACCAATGTGAGTACACACACGCACGCACACACATGCACGCACACACGTACGCACTCACACACACACACAGTTCACCACAGCGCCACAATAGCGGAACCGGTATCGCAAATGGTTAATTTGAGTGTATAACGAAGTATGATAACTTCCAGGTGTCAGGTGTGCTGCACTTTGACCTATGAACTCAATCTCAGCCGTCATGCCCCAGCATGCTTCACTCACTGCAATGATGTAGAAGCAGCAGTTAAACACACACTAAGGTTCTCATTGGGCCGCGGGCCCTGATTCACAGAGGCAATGAGCCGGCGTGTGCGTACATTATGTCCTACTGAACGGCCTGCTGCATATAGTGGGCCGGGGTTAGATCTGGCGCTCTGTTTACAATGGTCCCTGCGGCCTGCGCCGGCCCACTCCTCTCCTCAGAGAACAGCTCTCCTGAGTCTGAGGAATTAAAGGTTGTATCAGCGATTCTGCCATTTGTTTACTAAAACCATTTGTTTTTGTGTACAATCTCGGAGCATAGGCTGCCTACAGAGACACGGTTTCGGCCTAGAATCGCTGATACAACCTTTAAGGTGTGACTTAAAGGTTGTATCTTTGTTCCCACTGCCTCCCCCCCCCCCCGCCCGCTCCAGGCTATGCAGCATGTGTGGATGGAAGGCAACTCTCCCACCAAGTGCGACCGCTGTCACCGGAGCATCAAGTGTTACCAGGGCTTAACCGGCCTGCACTGTGTGTGGTGCCAGCTCACCGTGAGTGGTTACACACACACACACAGAACCACATGCACACACACGCACACACACGACGGTGCGCATGCACACATCACACAAACACAGTCAAACAATATAGGGTTCCTTTTGAAGTTTGTTTTTAGTTGTTTTTAACATGAATCATTTTCTACCTATACAAATTGAGGCAAAGATTTAGTTTTGAACACAGAGTTTTGATTGCCGTATGCGTCCACTAGATGTCACTCTACCCCTTCCTTTGCGTTGGCCGGAGCGGTGACAGGCACAGTGTTTGCGTCTGTCTATCCTGGGTCTCTGAGCGGTGACTCGGCCTTGTGTTGGACCAGACTCCATGTGAAGCACCCATTCCCTCTGACGCGTGTCTCTCCCGCTCTGTGCAGCTCCATAACAAGTGTGCGTCGCACGTGAAGCCGGAGTGCGACGGAGGGGCGGTGAGGGACCACGCGCTGCTGCCCTCGTACATCTGCCCCGTGGTCCTGGTGAGGCGCTCCGTCCATCCCTTCTCCTGTGATGAAACCAAAAAACAACTGAAGTTTCACAAAAACGCGGAATACATGACACACCAAATACTCATTTCTTTCTTATCTCAACTTCTGGAGGAAGGCCTCTCCCACATGAAGGTCTCAAAGACCCGTTCACACTGCAGGCAAAAGTGGCCCAAATCTGGTGTTTTGTGACCAGGTCGAACTCCTTCAGAGGGAGTGTGAACACTCAAATCGAGCCCAGATCAGATTTTTTTCAAATCAGATTGAGACCACTTCCATATGGTCCTGAATCAGACCCAGGTCAGATTTGTTTCAACGCGGCCGCAGTGTGAACAACCAAGGCGGATTTCGTGCGACTTTTACGTCATTCTACATCAACATTATTGTTCTTTTGCGCATGCGGGTCAACAGTTCACACTGAAATCTGATATAGGCCACATTTTAAAAGTTCCTGTGAACAGCCAAACCAAAAAATCGGATCTGAGCAAAAAAATCCGAATTGAGCATGAACACTTGCGGTGTGATCGGGGTCAAAGGTGCTTCCTCGCCTGCCCGTCGTCATGCCAACACTCTAACCCTCCTCCGCCGCAGGACCGCCACTGTGGCGTGAAGCGCGGCGAGGGCGAGTCCCCGCCCGCCACCAGCCCAGACGACCCCAACCACAGCTTCAAGTTCACCCCCGGAGACGGCCAGGCGCTCCAGGTCCGTGCGCATCCCCGCCCGACCCCCCTGACAGTTACTTTCACTTTCGGTTTAATTTCCCTCCCCCCCTTGCAGATCAGTCCTCTCCCAGGCACCCACCCGCTGCTAGTCCTGGTCAACCCCAAGAGCGGCGGGAGGCAGGGTGAACGGTGAGTCCCCCCCCCGAAACCCCCCTCCTCTCACTGTCAGGTGGACCCGGATATCACCCAGCTAGCTTAAATCGTCGTTAGCGGTTTATTAGCGGGATGTCTAGACACGCGCAGGGGAGAGTGTGTGTGGGTGGGTGTGTGTGTGTGTTTGTGTGGTGTTGGGGGGGGGGGGGTCCCTTGGGGTTCTGGAGGTGCTGAGGGGGCAGGGCTCACCTCACGTTAGGCCCCAGCCCCTCCTCTGACCAGGCCCTAACGCTCCCTCAGCATCCTCCCAGGTGCCAGCGGTGCATGAGGCAGCGAGAGGGAGAAGTGGGAGCTTGCGGTGCTAGTCCCAGGCAGCCCGGCGGCCCCCCCGCCGGGCCCCTGAATGCTGCTATTATGCATTACGGCTGTTTGAGCCGTTAATCATTGTGTTGAGTGTTCCCCGGCCTCTGCTCCCGCCAGAAAAATCAGGGAAAAGACTGTGCCTCTCTCTGACACATCGCCATGGCAACAGGCTCCTAAACACCATTATAAAGGGAAATTATCCTCTATTAATAGACCACAAAATCTTTTTTACTTGCCAGCCGCATACGGCAAAGTATTTTCTGTTTCTATCCGCGTTTGACGCCAATTAAGCTAAGTGGCTGGAGCTAGTTTTTGTCGGCGCCATCTGCTTTTCCCTCTCCTCTGCTGAAGGCTATTAGGTGTTTTGAAAGCTGTAAAAATGTCGCCCCTCGCCGTCACTTCCTCTCTGTTTTCATCACTACTGCCAGTCCTTCACTCACCTTTGCGCATCAGTGTGACAAAAAAAAAAAAATCGGTGTGACAAAAAAAGCACATTTTTCCAGAAGTACTAACTACCAACCAAGACTCTCTGCGCAGGGCACCATAGGGTAGCAATTATTATAATATTTATACTTTTATGGGGATGCTATCTCTATTCCCATTTTATTTTTTTCTGATGTTCATGGGGTGAATCCTGGGTGAACTAATACGAAGCACATAGCTCATATGAGCTATAAAGCGTGATGTGATAGGAATTTAATATTAGCTTTCTGAGGGTCGTTCATCCCCTGCTGTACCGCTTTAGCGCTTTTCCTCAACAAAGAAAAAAAAAAAATTTTGTGGTGATTTTAAAAGGCATTTTATGCAACTTCCACTTGTCAACGTTGCAGGAAAGAGATTGTTCAATCTGCCCGCTTGTTGCTGTCGAACAAGCATAGCTACAAGATGTCACACAAGAGTACGGATGATTCAAACGTCACCATTCTGTAAAAAGCCATTTACAAATCAGAACGCTTTAATGCCGGGAGCCTTCCTGCTGTTTTTCAGTCTATTCTCTTGTTCTCTCCTCAATCCTGACTTGTACATTTCAGGATGTGTCATGTACTGCTGTCTCTGCAGCTGAGCCTGTAGTGATCATCATGTCCCTCCCTCCTCCCCTTCCTCCTCCGCTCGTCCTCCAGGGTGTTGAGGAAGCTCCGGTACCTGCTGAACCCCAGACAGGTGTACAGTCTGGACCGAGAGGGGCCAGCTGTGGGGTAGGTCTCACCCCGTAGGAACCCTCCGTCCAAGGTGGATTTCCATCAACAGAATACCCTGCAGTGAACCGTAGCAACGCGGCGACTCTCAGGAGAACAGGCTAGGAGACCGATTAAGACCCCAAGGACAGGGAGAAGTGACGTAGACAATGACTGTTGTTATGTACGCTTTATCTTGCCTTTGGCTCTCTAGCTGCACATCGCACGTTTACCATTAATTAATCTCAAATATCCATTTTATTATTTCCACTTAATGTTATTGAGTAGGTGGCTAGGGCTGTGCTGAACCAAGTTCATTATTTATTTCCTTTTGTTTTGCTTTGCTGTACACACACACACGCACACGCACACACGCATTCCCTTGGTAATATGTGTTGGTGAATGAGGAGCACATACTGCACCTAGAGATAAACGTAACGCAGTGGAGGGTTTAGTTCTTCAGAAAAGAAATGCAGCACTGCACAATCGCCTTGACTCTCTCACCTTCAGGTCTCTCTCTCTCTCTCTCTCGTTCCCTCTTCCTCTCTCTCACCTTCAGCTCTCTCTCGTTCTCTCTTCCTCTCTCAATTTCCATAGTCAGGGCTAGCTCTGCTTTCTCCCTCTGGAGGATATTGTGGGGAAGAGAGGGAGAGAGAGAGAGAGAGAGAGAGAGAGAGACCCAGAGATGCACAGGGGTCTTCAGGGTTGCTGTGCAGAGTACAGGCTGTTTGTTGTTAAAGTGAGAGAGAGAGAGACAGAGAATGGTATAGTTATCTAGAACTAATAAGGAAACGGGAGAAGGAATGAAGGAACAGAATGTCACCTTCACACAGGCATGCAACATACACAGCCGAGAAAAACAAACAACAGAAGATCCATACTGACACAAAAAACTACAAAACCTGTGACGCTAACGAGAGGTCTGCGGCAACCATTCACCTCCATCGCGCCGCTCACCAGGTCTGGAAGCGGGCGTTCCCTAGCAACCGCCTCCACGGCCCTCATGTGGGGCCGACCTGCAGGCTATTGGTCCAGCGGGTTAAAGCAGCCAGCCTGTCACTGCCCTCATTAGCAGGCTGTTGGCCTTGGATCTCAGAGACACCTGGGCCGTCTCCGTCCCTCTGTCTCCCCCCCCCACCCAACAGTCCTCTGTGTGGCTGACAAACAGTTCATTTTTGACCCACTAGTGTATAGCGTTACACCCAGTGGATGGAAGGGTTGGGTGTTGAAGGGAGCCTGCTGAGGCGAGCACCCGTCTCTCATTGGCCGTTTATTCATAAGTCATACGTTGTTGGCGTTGAGTCATGAGTGCTCAACGCCACCAAACTGAACGGCCCCCCCGCAGATGAGGCCTTCTGCTGACACCTCTGTCTCCTCACAAACAGGAGAAGCCTTTGATGCGGGCGCCATCTTTATGGCCCCACACGCACACACACACACACACACACACACGTGTCGCTTTCATTATCTCTCTCGCTCTCGCTCTCTCTTGTTTGCTCACACACACACACACCCTCCAACAACAAGTAAATAAACACAGCAGGACATTTGTGAAATAACACAACCAGTCACAATATGAACTATATGTGTTTATATTCAGTATTTCCAAACCATTACTGTGGTTGACAGCGTTTGACCGATTGTGTGCGTTAACACTGATACCTTCCTGTCCTAGGCTCAACTTCTTCCACGAGGTCCCTGACTTCAGGGTGCTGGCCTGCGGGGGCGACGGCACGGTGGGCTGGATCTTGGACTGCATAGGTGACCGAGCTCCTGTCCCACAACGTGCCGCCAACGGGTGCTTTCCCCGTTAGCAGTTAGCCCTGTTTTCTAAACCGTCTTAACACCGCCGGCACCGGTCCGATGATGCGACGGCGCGTCCCCGATGAAGTCGTCTGACATGTCCTGTCTCTACGCCTTGCAGACAAAGCTAACTTTGCCAGGCATCCCCCGGTGGCCATCCTGCCCCTGGGCACGGGCAACGACCTCGCCCGATGTCTCCGCTGGGGAGGAGGTGAGAGTCGAGGAGGGGGGGGGGGGGGGGCGCCGTTTCCATCTTGTCCGACTTGTTTAATACTTCGGTTGTACGTTTTTTTTGTGCGGGTTGTGCGGATGATGTTCCATCAGACTCCATTGTCCATGGCGCTGTCGTGTTGCCTCAGAAGGTGATGGGTTCGTTGTCACGACGATAACGCTCAGCCTCAGTACCAGGAGAACGGCTGAGCGTTCCATTTAAGCTCCAGACTGTGTTGAACCACCAGGCTTCTGAGCTTATGGACTTCTGTTCCACTTTGCACTCAAATTACTGCTCATATTGCTCCAGGACCGATACATACCTAAAGGGCAGAACTGCTTTATAAAACGTGTCACGTTTTCTTTTACACACCAATCCCCATTTGAATGTAATCACAGTTCTATTTATCTCATTCTATTCTTATTTACTCTTGTCATTCTTTATAGAGCACTGTGCTGTGACTACTGCTCTTAGCGCTGAGCTGACCTGTCGCTAGTACACTGCAGCGCTGAACTCGTGTTAGCCTAGATGTGACTTATGATACACGTGAAGCTGAACACAACGCAGTGAGAGCTAGGACCTCTGATGAACAAACACGCACACCCGGCCAGGGAACAGCCCTGCTCTCACACTGTAAACACAACAGCAGGAGCGTGCCTGTGTTTATTGTTGGATACTTGTTTAAACAAATATTTGTCTTTGTGATTTGAAATGGTACGTATGCCTGTGGTTTTAAGGAATTTTTTTAATATATATAGAACCTTTATGCATCCTTGGCCAACAAAGTGTGTGTGTGTGCATGCGTTTGTGTGTGCGTATGTGCGTGCGCGTGCATATGCACTCGCAAGAATGTACGTTTACAAGATGAGAATCTGGAAAAAACCCAGGAGAAACATTCTCATCAGCTCCCTCTGTTAAAACAGTGACACCTCCTTGCTAGGGTCACGACTGGTCCGTTTCCCAAAGAGGTGTGCACGTTACTTGGACAGGTTACAAAGCTGACTTGGAAAGCAGAAGGTATTCTGACTTTGTGACCTCGGTCACAAAGTCAGAATACCTTCTACTTCATCAGATGTGTGTCTGTGCGTCTATGTGCGTCAAATGCTCATGTTAGTAAATGGTTTTATTTTGCTGTGTTTTTGTTGAGCAGCTAATCACTATCCACCATGATTGAGTTAGTTATTACTCCTACTCAGAAGTTACTGCATGAACATAGATGCACACATTGTTCTCGGTTCTATTAGATTCAGCATGCACCTCAGATAATTCTTGTCAAGAACTGTTTTCAGTTTCGACAAACGTAATTAACCCGAAACCTGACAAGAAGCCAAATGTAAATTGTTTAAGCAGCAACATTGTGTGTTGTTCCTCCTATGCACTGTAAAACACAGGCCCATTCTGTCTCGCAGGCAACCAATACAAATACAAGCCAAGACCGTCGCTGCCTAAAAGTCCCCTTTCCACGCCGCAGCGCTTGGCGAGGAATGTCTATAAAGGACAAACACGGAGCCCGCTAGCAACGCCGGCTAGACGCTCTCATGTCTGCTGGTTTTTCTTTTCTTTTTTTGCAAGTGCACACAGGCAGACGTCCCGTAATACCTGGTCCTCCCAGCGGGGCGGCCCTCATTAGCGGCTCGTTCGTCATGACACGCTCTCACCTCTGATCTCCGGTTAGCGCCGTAGCTATTAGCGTCCGCGGGAGACCGCCCCCTGCTGGGCCGGGCCGGCGCGGGTCTCCGGCCCCGGCGGGGGCTGCTGAAGCGTGGCGGAGGGCAGGGTCCCCATCAGGGAGGAGCTCTGGTGCTGACGTGCGCTACCCTGCAGGCAGGAGGCCTCTTGTTGGTCCACGGCCTGATTGGAAACATGAATAATGCTTACAGTGATAATGACATTATGGAGTGTATCAGAAATACTCTGGTTGATGGAGAAGGGCAAGAACGAAATAATGAATACTATACTATTCAAAGTGATACGACAGTATACCAAAAAAAATACTTTACGATACTGGAAGATACTATTCTATGCGGTACTATACCATCGCACTGTAGAAATCTTTCCTATGTGAT
>JAOPJJ010000080.1:8580653-8596549 GCA_027122795.1 Enchelyopus cimbrius | reverse complement strand
CCCACCCCCCACACACACACACACGCTACGCACGACGCCCCTACAGCTCTTTAACACAACATCAACTCATTTTTGTGCATAGAGCAAAAATGTAATGTTTGCAGTTTGGAATTCGCCAATTTTATATTCTTTTGATTATTTAACCATTGACCCGTTGTGTATTCTTGTGTATGTGTGTCTATATATACTTCATGATACTGCTGTTTAAAGATTAAAGATGCTTGGAATGTTGCAGATGTTTATGTTAATAAATCCTTCAACAGGAAGAAGTGTGATTTGAGCCATTGGTCCGTTAGGGCTAGGTCACATCAAACCTTTTGGCAGAGGTTTTATGGATCTCACTCTTGCCTGTCTTCAAAACTTGAGATCCCTGATACTAATTAAAACACAATATATATCAATTGGTGTTGGAAGTTTTTTTTAATTTTTTTAATTATTATCTCCAGACAGCAGAGCCAATGAGATGGATATCAACAGTGGGGACCAAATACTATTTATTAATGTTCATGTTCCAATAATCTACTATGGACAATTTTACAAGGCTATAACTTGGCATCTGATTTTGATCAGGCGTAATGGATAGTTTCCAATAATGTTGTGAAAATAACCAAAATAAAGGTATTCATTTGGCATAACATTCCGCCGTCACAATACGGAGAGGTATCTAATTCAGGAGGTGAGCAATGCAGTTTTTAATATTGATTTTTTTCCTGATGAGCTGCCGTAGCACGCTCCCCTTTTAACGCACGTGCTCTTTGCGCAGGTGTCCCCTAATTGAACAGTCGGACACCGTGACCACCAACGGGGGAGCTTCAACGAGGAACCCCGCAGTGAGCAAACAAGTTTTGGACTCTTTTTATTTATGAGCTGGTTGATTTGTTTGGTTTTTGGGGTCCCTGTTGGCTTCACCAGCAGCCATGCTGTTGAGTTGCTGTTTCTCTGGTGGTTTTGCGTCAGGGTTCTTTAAAGAGGAACTATGCAACTTTTTGGGCTTAATTGGCCTTAAATGATAAAGGTTAACAGTCGTTGTGATGTTTCTATAACACTTTATGGGTCGATTAGTGGCTGTTTTGACTCCCCATATCGCTCCTGGGCCGAGAAAGGGAAAATGCAAATGTGTTTATCCGGTCCGCGACCAAACCGGCTGTTTCAAACTGCTTTACGGCTGTACGGTCCCCCAAACATTGAGCCGGCTTACTATAAACAGCGAGTAGTGAGGGAATTTTTGTATTCATCATGGAATACAAAAAGAGACCCAGGGGGACCACTGTCGGAGGAACATAAGAAGAAGAAAAACAAGCTTGACATAAGAGAGACCAGACACGAGTAACCATAGGGCGAGTTTTGAGGAATGGCATGAAGTGAGAGAAGAAAATGAAGACTGCAAAACGGATGCCGACTTGGCCGTCTTGCTGTTGAAATTGTAAGTAGCCTACCCTTTCGTGAACATTGTCTTTCTATTGGGGCTTTCTAGATGTTGATGGGCTCTGTAAAAATGTGCTAGACCGTTTTATTGTGAGCCCTGTATGTTTCTAGCTTGGTTTCTTGATAGCTAGCTCGTTTTAGCATAGCAGCTACTCACCACGTTTGTTTCCATGGTTGCTTTGCTGTTCACGTGTCGTCCCCCAGTTTCAGGTTAAATCCCTGAATCCAGGTTCTCGTTGTTTATTTAGATCACTAGATCGGCCTTCGAATGTCTCATATTTGTCGCCTATATCATACGATATGTCTGGCTGAACAACACTCTAGCTTTACCCATGTTATATCTGGGGTGTGTAAAACGTGTTTGTAAAAAGCTTCTAACAGCAGGGTTATTCTCATTGTCTCCTTCCCACACAGGACCACATCAGACCTAGAAAGCTTCCAGAATCGCATATTGCTGTATGCTGCAAAGCGCATGTCGTACACACGATTTGTGTACAAAACACGGACCCTGCTTGCAGCCATTGATTACAATAGGCACAACCAACGCCGGCCAGCACGTAATCATGAAGGACCCAAAATGTAAGTTGCGACATTTTTACTTGTATGAAGAGAACACCATACTTTTGTTTGTGAGCGTTGGGGACATTATCAATGCTAATCGCTTGTCCTCTGTCACCAGGTACCAACGCTCCTATAAGAAAAGGTCCAAGACCCGGAGCGCGAGTACGATAAAGGGAAAAAAAGCAATACATCTACAAACCCGAGATCCAGGCGGCCATCCTCTCCAGACGACTGAGAAGTGGGACAGGTCTTCCACAGCCACCACCTACCTCTGAGCCAGTCCACGTTCGACAGTGAAGTGATGATGCACTTCACTTTCAAACATGGACGGGGACTGGCTTAACCCACAGAGGTTTAACTTTAACATTAGTTGTAGCTGCACAGTCTTTTTTTTGTGCAGGTTCATCCAGTTCAGTTTAATCTGTAGTCAGTCAGTCAGTCATTGTCAACCGCAGATGGGTCGCAGTAGCCGCTCTATCCCTTTCTTCAAGGGGTTGTGGGGAGGTTTCTGGAGCCTATCCCAGCTTTAATCTGTAGCGTATTTCTATATTCTAAATCAGTTCGTATTATACGTCAAGTAAACAGCATTTACCTAACGTAACATGCGCGATGCGCTAGGTGGGGCTGTGATTGGATGATGACGGGTGTCGATGATTCTCAAGTGTTGTGATCAGTGCTGCTGCTGCTGTTGAGTCTTTGATACCTGCATGCATACGACACCGTCTTGGAGCAAAAACAAATTGTCTTTCCATCTTAAATATCTTAATTTTAAAGTCCTTGTTATTAATCCATATCATTTTCCCCAAGAGAGATGGCTGCAGTATGATGCTGCATAGTGCAGCCTTAGGGTTAACCTGTTTGCAACGGCTTCCAAAGCGTCTGGTAGAGAACAGTCAGTGTTGGCTAGCCTTCCTGCGGTTTGGCCTTGAGTGCAGGTCTGTCTGTCAGTCCTCCCGTAGGCCGCTGCAAGCCAACTGATCACTCCGTGATCTGTATGAAGTATTTCATGCAATACATAGTTAAAGCTATGACACAAATGATTCCTGACAGAGATGGGCGTAGTTCACTGGTCATACACCCCCTATCAGCACACATCCCTACACTGATAAGCCTCTGGCTTGATCTGCGTCCCACTATGTGCCCTTTAAATTTGCAGCTCAAAATAAACGGCAGTGTCCCCTTTACCTCAACCACACAGGCTTAGAGCCTTTATGAGACATGGCCCTTCTGGAGGGGATCTGCACGTTTCATATTGTTGGAGAGATTGTTCTCACCACAGCTCAGGCGCTGCATCCGCCATTCACACGTGATCATGCTCCCTGTGGATGCAGAGGATATATGCTTCAGATAACAAAACACTCTGATACACCCAGACACACACACGCATACCTACACACACACCACACACACACCAGACGCGTATTTATTGGACATGTATTTATTTTATTTGGCAAGTCAAAATCAAAAACTACAGTTCAAACGATCCTCGGATGTCAAAGCAGCACTCCTTATCAATGTCCCTGCACATTTATATTGATTTGAACGTCTGAGTGCCTCTAAATAAAGGACATGAGTGGGACGACAACACCACGTAAACACAATGGCCAACATATTACATTTCTGAAAGTAATTGAGAATGACTTTTTAATTTGTATATGTACATGATAAATGTTTATAACTAATAAACCATCTCAACTTAAAATACATTTTTCAGTCCAGAAAGAAAAAAAAACATCGGGAAACAAAGCTTCAAATATGTATTGTATATATATATTGATATTTTCACAGTTGGATTGATGTAATAGATATTTATTAATAGAGGTTTAGGAAGAGGAGATAGCGGTTATTTATTTAACAATGACAATGCGATCGTCAGTGCGCCTGCGCGTCTTTACCGGAAGTGAGAACACTTCACCAGCTGATCGCTAAATTGTCAACATTGAAGGCTGCTGGCTCTCTGTTGCGGAAACGAAACAATTGACCAAGGTAAGCGATTCCGTTGTTAAATTTAAATAGGAATTTCGGTTGAATGTTGGAACAAAGGGCATGAGAACAAATGGCAGAAGAAACAAAATTCGCTGACCAGTTTTTTAAATTTCCCAACCCAACCGAGCAGAGCGGAGTCCATTTGACACCTCCGTTTTATAGCATGCTTGATAATAGGATAAGTGTGTGGAATTAAAAATTAATCCAGAAATGTATGCTTAACTCGTACACTATCAATAACACTCCACACAATCCCCGAAAACCAAATGTATTCGCATGTATGGCTTGTAGATGTGGCCATCCATCACCTGAACACCGTCCCCAGTCTGAAATACAGCAGCATCCTCACCTAGGACTGGAAACCCTGATGCACAATCTGGATCTCAAAACCAAAACCAACCTTAAAGATCCAAATGTAGCTAGATCAATGTATCTAAACAAAAATGGTGTACCTTCTCATTGCAGCACACCGCAATGTGATTATCATAGCGTCTTACATACTTGGATCAAGTTACCTTGAGGAAACTATATCACACAGAATGTGAAGTTAATCAGTAAGACCCCCCCCCTACAGTGAGCTTGTAGGTCGACCCCTTTCTCTGAGGCTTTGTGTTGCGTGTCAACATTGCATGCTTACTGACACCGTGCTGATTTTATATCCCCTGTGAGTTTGTTCATCAAAATGAACGAATCACTACAGTGTACTGAGAGTTTATTGTTGAGACGTACTGCATAGGGATGTTGGTGTAAAGGAAGTGTAAGGACCACACTACCCTTGAAGATTGTTTGCTTTAGCTCACTGAAGCTTAAAGCCATAACACAATCTCGTTAACAACTCGAACAAACCTGCTTGGCGTGCAGACTCTTTGTACACTACATTACACTGTTGAAGTAGGAGAATAGCATTGTCACCTTTGGTTACCTTATTCACATTTTTGGCAATATGTTTTCTCTGTATATTGTCTTTGTAATTACGAATTTTAACTACATCTCTCTGTAATATGATTTTTTTTCTAACTCTTCAGTCAAAGAAATACAAGTTGAAGATCCATTGAGGACGTTAACAAATCTTGTGAAAACACAACAAAAAATACTTCAGAGACCCATTCCAGAAGTTGCCGAGCCTTCACCCCCGCCCCACCCAGCAGGGAGAAGGCCCAAGCACCGTGCCATCTCCCTTCTACATCACTATGAGCTCCAGAGGAAGCGGAGGACGCACCAATGGCACTCTACCGCAGACCAAAATCTGCCAGTTCAAACTGGTTCTGCTGGGGGACATGGCGGTTGGAAAGTCCAGCCTGGTGTTGCGCTTTGTCAAGGGACAGTTTGATGAGTTCCAGGAGACCACTATAGGAGGTGAGGGAAACAAACTGCTTAAATCATCGCACATACGTGTACATTTTGCATATTTCTGTGTCTGTTTTGAGGAGAAAACTAAAACGTTGCGTATTTAAAGGCTGAAAGGTTTTGGGTTCGAACCCCAATCTCTGGAGTTTGCCTGAAGGCATACATGGGAGTGATGCCGGGCCCTTTGACTGCTGCTTAATGACCTGTATCTGCATGAACTTAACGTTTGTTGTACAACCTTCTTGTGTCTGCTAAATGGCTAACTAGTAGCAGTAGTACTTGTAGTGTTTTTATCCTAATGTATAACGTCTCGGTGACCATATTTCAAATTGTTTCCAGCTGCATTCCTGGCCCAATCTGTGTGTCTGGATGACACCACGGTTAAGTTTGAGATCTGGGACACGGCCGGGCAGGAGCGATACCACAGCCTGGCTCCCATGTACTACCGGGGGGCTCAGGCGGCCATAGTTGTCTTTGACATCACCAAGCCGGTAGGTTTGCACAAGCTGTTATTCAAATGATATTTTAATGTTGCCCGACTAAAGAAGCAACCATTTACGTAATGGTCAACCTTTCGTCATACTCGGGTGTCTTCTGCGCTGGTGCAGGAGACGTTTGACCGAGCCAAGGCCTGGGTGAAGGAGCTGCAAAGACAAGCTAGCCCCAACATTGTTATAGCCCTGGCAGGGAACAAGGCTGACCTGGCAGAGAAGAGACTAGTGGAGTATGAGGTAGGGTACTTTGTCTTCCCTGAAAATGTACTCAATGTACTTTCTCATCTTTGGTCCATGTGACGCATTAACCCATGTGCATATGTTGGAACCACAATGACAACGTTTTCTAAGGTTACTACGATCCTGCTTGTCAAGGCAAATAAAACAATGTGCACATTGTACACCAAATGAATTAATGTTGGCAAAATCAACATTTGTGACATTTTTACATTAGTAATAATAATGCTTTTAGACAGCAGTTATTTACTTGGCCAAGCAGATGCAGTTGAAGGGTCAGACTATGTTTTCGACCGGATTCTTTTCACGCTTTACACTTTCGAGTGATAATTGATTTTTACAGGGCAAATATAACGCAATCAACCTTGATCCCTGTGGACTTCATTGCTTTCAAATATGTTTTCATGTTCATGATGTTTGTGATTTAAAATGTCCTGTGAGTGTTTTTTTGGGTTCATGATTCTGCTGTGATTTGTATGTGGCACAGGAAGCCCAGACCTATGCTGAAGACACTGGCTTACTCTTCATGGAGACGTCTGCTAAGACGGCAATGAACGTTAATGAACTCTTTCTGGCCATCGGTAAGTGATCTTTGCCCACAGATGCCGTGCAGTAATGCATACAATGAGAGCTAGGTTTGATGAATGGCTATTCCCCCATATATCCCCAGCTGATCTCCCACTGAAGCTACAATGTGCCGTTATCATTAATCTATTACTTTTGCCTACTCTTGTTCAAATCTAGCTAAAAAGATGCCAAAAACAGACACCCAGAACCCAACGCATGCGGCCCGGCACCGCGGTGTCAACCTCCAGGACCCCGATGCCCACTCGAACCGGGCCTGCTGTGGTGGAAACTAGTGCTAGCTCCGACCATCCATCCCCCAAACACACACACACACACACAAACCTAGCCGCACCTCCCACACCCCTCCTCCTCCTTCATCTTCTGAAACCCTGCCCCGCCTTCAACCAGCCTGCAAAATTGTGGCGTTGCCCCCCCCCCCCCCCATCCCCACTCCTGCACCCACATTCTCCTGTCCACTCCGGCCAATGGTTCTTAAAAAAAAAAAGGGAAGCAGAGAGATGGGAGGAGAGGTGGAGGGGGGGGGGGGACTGGACTCCTCACTGCATGCAGAGATTCTTGGAACAAAAACAAACAAAAGGACGAGGAGGCCTCATTGATGGGAGACAATCATCAAAAAACGAGTGGTGGGGGTGAAAGACAGTGATAAAAGCTTAGAGTAGTACGTGGCACTAAATCTGTAGTGGTTTATGTCTCTGCCCTCATCTCCAGTCACTGTACCGTGTGATACTACACCTCTGAAAGATGGAAAGCACCCCACGGGCTGGGGCTGGAGCGTCATGTGCAGCCCGTGTTTGGTTGAGCGATTGGTTATGGTTTTGCTTTTTCACAGCTCATTTTACTCTCATTTAGCAAGGCTTTCTCCTGTTATCCCGGACCACACCCTCTCCCCTCCGCACTGTGTAGCACTTCATACTGTGAATGATTCACAAGCCCTAACCCCTGAATCCTGCGTAGATCTCTACAAAGTCCTGTACAATGGCAGTCCCGTGTCAGAGCATACACTCCTAATGAGTCAAATATTTATTTAATTTATTGACCAACTTAACCTAGTGCTTGGGGGTTTTGGGGCTGAGAGACTGGTTAGCACTGGTCTCCCAGCCTTATCATCTGCAACACTAACCCACCCTAAGCCACCATGATCCAAAACTCAAAATAGTATTAATGTTACTGGATATACACATTTTAAATCAGGCTTGTATATTAATACACTTGCGTGAAACAAAACTAAAGCTGTTCTGATATGAAAACATTTACTGTTTTTCATTATTGCAGGATGTGCATCGTGGTAGGATGACTGCGCTTATATTTTCATATATACACGATGTCCCTCATCATAAAGGGAAAGTTAAACATGCCTCATATTATCCTGCTTTTAAGAGGATTGTTGTGTTCCTCATCTTAACCAGCGTCTTAAGGATAGTTTTTTGGAGCAAATAATTTAACAAATAGAAATCTTCATTGTTTTTGATATATTTACCGGAATGAACTTGGTTTGCCTTCCAAGGCTTCTGTGAAGAAAGTGGTAGTGAAATGAAAACAGAAGTGCCTAGTCCCAAGTTTTCCTTATTGTAAGTCATGTTTGGGGCTTTCCTCTGAGGCAAAAGGCATGTGTCTGTAGCGTTCAGTACAAGGACACCATCTCCCTGACATTGGCTTGTATTACTAACCAATACTTTGGCACATTTTCACCAGGCTAATGGCTCTTTGTATGGTTGTAAAAAGGTGTATGTCAAACACACTGTTCTGTTGTCGTCTACTCTAAATGAAGGTGTTTTTACTAGAGCACAGGTAAACCAGTAATGTATCAATTATGGACTTAAATGTTCTTTGGAAATAAATGCAATTTATTTCCCAAAAAGTTAAAATCTTTCAAATATTATTTTGGCTGAAGTATTTAGTTCTGCAATCATGCACATTA
Source organism: Enchelyopus cimbrius (assembly GCA_027122795.1). Classification (NCBI taxonomy): domain Eukaryota; kingdom Metazoa; phylum Chordata; class Actinopteri; order Gadiformes; family Gaidropsaridae; genus Enchelyopus; species Enchelyopus cimbrius. Next base: position 8,587,993 of record JAOPJJ010000080.1, on the reverse strand, counting down.
GAAATGAATTTGTTACTTCTGTTAACATTTTAGCAGTGTCCCTGATTCAATGGTTTGTTTCACATTTCTTTCCCAGGACACAATAGCTTCATGTAAAAATGTTTAGGAAAATATATGGGGTTGAGTATTTCATAATGGTGACCACAAGCAAGTTCAGCAACAAACAAGTCATGTGCAAGAAAGATGGCATAAGTCAAAACATTTTTCCTTACCATTTCAACATCAACAGTTGTCAAGTGTTGTTCAATAAAGCAGTTTATGGTGCCATGAGCGCAGAATGATGCATGCTTCACTCACAAAGGTACTCTTTACTTTGGGGTCTGAAGATATCTTTATTTCATCAGCCATGCTGAATGTTTCTTTAGTGAATTTTGTTATATAATTCAGAATATAATGTATAATTCAGAAACCGTTAATGGGAAGCAATTTCAGTTAAAAAAAAGTTTTTTTTTACCCATAAAAAGTTTCTTAAGCACGTGTCAAATCTATTCATTGCAAGTGCTTAGATGGACTAAAATATGGTTATTTTTTAAACCCAATTCATAATTTGCAAAAGTCTGAAAAGCAGCATGAACTTAAGCCTCCAAATAAAATGTTTAACCTCCAACTACATATCAAATGGGTTTGTCTTGCACAGATTAACCAAAAAAACCCTTTCCCTCTACTAATTGAAATATATCTTTGCATCATATTACAAAACCCAGCACATATGTACAGGGTAGTACTATGCAGTTAAAACCGGTATAAAAAAGGCAAGGTGTATTGTACAAGTGAAGGGACAAATTTACATTGAATTATCAACACCTCTTGACTTCCATCCGTTCCTCTAGCTCTTGTCCTCCTCCTCATCATCATCTTCCGCCGCGTAGATCACCTGGTTCCTGCGTTTGATCCTGGGGGTCACTCCGGTACCGCCTGCCGTCGCTCCGGTCTCATCGCTGCTCCGCTTGGGTATGCGCACCGCCGGCGTCTCCTCTTCCTGGCCGTCGCCGGCCCCTCCTTCTTCACCTCCTGCCAGGGCCGGGCGGCAGGGAGAGGGCAGGTTCATGGGGCTCTGGGAGACGCGGCAGGCAGTGGAGTCGTCCAACTTGGGCTCTGGCAGAACCAGGACGCCCGACTTGCGGGCCAGGCCCGCAGGGGACGGCAACCGCTCCTCGGCGGGTGCGTCATCCTTTGACTCGCAAGCGGCTTTGGCCGCCTGCTTCCCTCCCACACCCCCATCTTCTTTCTCTTCCTCTCCCTCCTCTTCCTCCCACTCGTCTTCGATCGTGATCTCGTCCGGGTTACAGGAATTGGACAGCCCCGACGTATCGGTGGGATACTCGCTGGGTTCGTCCGCGCTGCCGGTGCTGTGGGCGTCGTCGTCATCGCCTCCCATGGCCCCGTGGTCTCCTTCGGGCTCCGCCTCCTCCTGGGCCTTCCGGGCGTAGAGGTCCGTGAGACCCAGTGTGGCGCACAGCTCCGTGGTCTGGGGGTTGGTGCTGCGGCTGGGGTTGGCGCGGGGCTGGGGGTTGGCCGGGTCGTACGCCGGCACGGTGCGGCTGAAGTTCTCGGGGATGGCCAGCTCTCCGTCCATCTCGTCCACCACGCCCATCATCTCGGCCTCCGTGGCGGTGAAGTTCCACCTGATGGAGGGACAGAGCATCCGTCACGACGTGGTGGTGTGAGAGCGATAGGGCGGTAGAGATGCATTTCGAGTGCGACTCAGCTATGGACCTGTAGTTCATGCAAAAGCATGGCACACAATGTGAGAACGTCATCATGCTAACCGTTGATGGAGGCCGTTATTCATTGGCGGGTTCCAGGCATGGGGAGTGGTTCTCTGCAGACCGTTGGTGGACTTTAGAATAGCAAGCCATTCTGGATCATACTCCAACCCTTCAGCGGAATCGGTCCTGTCGGGAATCTCCACAATCTGATGGACGAGCACATGCTCAGCCATTAGCACTGCACTTGTCACGTCTGGAATGACATGCATTTGCATATCCCAATTCAAAACTCACCTGGAGGAACTCTCTGTAGGGGAGGCATTTGTCCAAGGACAGAAATTTGGTTGTTTTTGAAGCCCCACTGGCTTTGGGCTGTGGACGGACGGTACATTTAATTTGAGATAAAAAAAAATACAATATACAACTATCCTAATGTGTACATATCACACATGCATAAAAACGACGACAAAAATGGCAAGGCAGCCTGTTCTCACCGCATGCTGCATCATGGCTGCAAATTTGACGTGGAGATGTGCCGAAAACCAGTAGTTGGGCTGGAGGTGTTCCAGGAGCTCTGCGGCGGCAGGACTCCCCAGTGTGTTGGACTCCACCTCTTGACGCAGGAACTTCTTCTTACGCAGCAGCTCCTGTGTACAGCCGTAGTGATAGATCCCACGAGGCCAGTCATGGCTCATGAAAATGTCGATGGGCATCTGGATCTGTAAAGGAAGAGATTAGTACCAAATTACGTTTTGGACTGAATGTGATTATTTTAAAATCAATTCAAGATCTTGATGGGCAAAGGCTCCCGTGAGGTGCAGCTGTGAACCCCACCTGTTTGAGTTTGAAGACATCAATGTTTCTTATGTGGTAAACACTTCTGAGAGTGTCAGGGCTATATGGAGGGAATTCATGGTGGCCTGCGAGTATGCACAAACGTTAAGTTGTATTAAGACTGTAAAGATCAGCAACTAGAAGCACACAATACTTGGCAACATATAAAACACACCCTTCCTGTAGTCATGTCCTTTGAAGATTCCAGAAATGCCCCCGATTCTAATGCCTTTGTAACGGATGATGCCAGCATACCCTGAGGACACAAAATGAATTCTAGTGAGTCAACAAATGCAGAACTTGATAGATTACCAAGGGAATTCATTTGATTCATTCTGATTTCCTACACACCCAGGTAGTAGATGTTGGGAGCCACCCAGCCTCCATAAGGCAGCTCCTGCAGATGATTCGATGCCTCGTGGTTTCCCCCAATGAAGATGGTGAGCACTGGAGCCTTTTTCTCCCCAGAGTAATATCTATAAGAAGATCGATAAGAAGATCAAAGGACGATTATCATGTCGCTACACTCTTTATCTGGTTAAAAGACTAAACTAATCCAACTACGGTTACTAACTTGTAGAAGGTCTGCATTGTCCTGTACTTAGCAGGCACTGCCATGCACTTCATGTCGCCTTCATTTCGCACTGCCTGGAAGTCCCCGCAACACAGCAGCAGGTCCACCTTCACCCCTTCCTTTTTCTCCAGATAGCCAATGGTCTCGTAGATCTTGTCCAGTTCACCATGGCAGCATCCCTCCACCGCGATCTTCATTGTGGACAGTTGACCCTTTTTGACTGATCACAAGAATAAACACTCATTAGCAATAATCTACCCACTGAATAACGTGGGATTTGGCAATATCGGTGGATGATAAATCAGAATGCATGCATGTGCATTGCCATAACATGAGTATAAACGTGTATATGTCTGCAAGATAGACAGATGGAAGCCAAGGGACCACAAGACACACGCTGTCCCAACCCCATTTGTCAGACAAACATTTGCACAAAACAAAATTACCAAGCAAGGATGGTACTCACAGAGCGTAATCGAGGGATACAACGTTGTGTCTCCGGTGTTTCTTTATATAAAATTAGAAATGATCCTTAAACAACATGCTAGTTGGAGGTAGGTAAAACCAAAACAACGAATTTTCCCACCTTGCAGGGTTTATCCGTACGCATGCGCAGTAGCTCACACTTTTAAGTAAATTTATTTTTGAACCAGGGTAGCATTTTCTATTAAACACAAAATGTAAAATGTCGGCACATTTAAATTATTACGCCCTATTATTGTGATAAACCACAACCAAAATAAGTTGAACGCTACAGCAGAATTGGTTGCATGTCTTTATTTTCCGCGTGATTTACGTGTCGAATCGGCCCATCTAATTCTTACCTACGTCACGTTCATAAACACAATTTACTCATTTGGGAAATCCACTTTCAATCAGAGAGCTTGCTAACTGATGTTATATCTCACATTTAAATCGCAGATAGCCATACGAGGGAAGCGACACACATCCGTATTCGGCTATAAAGTTACAGCCGACTTTGCTCTATTAAGTTCGTTATTCCCCTCGCGGCTGCTCGGGGGGGCGGAGTGTCGGGGAAGTGTTGCTCCGATTGGGGCGCTCGGTTGGGGGAAGAGAGATGGCGTGCTTGCTGGAGGCCCCACTCCGCATCAGTGTGCTGTCTGTGAGTCTGATAAACACATGGCTGTCTTTTACATGTCCTTAACCTTCATTATACAACGACGTTGGCTGTGTGATACGACGCAAGCTGCCAGGCTATGGGCTCGCCCTGTTTTTGAAGGGTTTTAAGTGGCTTACTAGCCTGTAAGCTAAAGGTTTGGCAACCCCAGGGCGGTCCACTCACTACGTAGCTGCTGGTGAGAACTATTTGGTGCTCGGGGTTACCCGTGTGGGCGGGAATCATCCCGCAGAACTAGTGACATATCAGCCCAGGCTCCGGATGCGCAGCGTTCGTGGAAGCAAAACAAGCGTACCGCCGAGCTGTCAGTGCCGACTGGGATGAGTTAGCAGTTAGCTCGATTTCAAGTCCTGTCACATTCCCTTTGGAAATAGTAAAATACGTCCAGAGAATTTGTTTTGTAAACGAGTTACAATTTAACCACAGGTCTCATTCATTTTCAGTATCCCATCCATTTAGTTGTGGTTTGTTTTAACAGACAAACACAAACTAGGCTAGATCAACTAGTGACTTTTAACGCTTTCTAAACATAGCTGAACGCTTTTTACCTTAGGGGTTAGGGAAATACTCAAAGCAGTATTTCTGCTTTGAGTATTTCTCAAAGCAGAAATACTGTGATTGTGGAAACGCCCCCAAAACGAGCCAGGCTGGCAGTTTTGGAGCAGTTGCTTGATACTGATAAGATGCTGCTAGTGCTTTATGACACCATTGAGCCATATCCCTTGGTTGGTCCTGCTTCTTATTGAGTTTAAGTGTCCATCTGTTTTAATGGCATTCACATTACTTTTGTTGGCGTACCCAAAACTACACATTGGTTTTATGATTCATACAAGCTCTACTTTCCAAACGTTGCTGTCATGAATGCTGTTGAATTGTGTCCAAGCTGTGTTGTGAAATGAAGTGTCAGTTATGGTGTGTAATGTATGTGTTGGGCAGCTGAGCCAACCACACATTTGTTCGGCATGTCTTTTAGAATTGTTTTGTTTGAATGGTTCGTCAAACCTTTCGGAACATTGCAGTTACTTTGTTTCTTCATCTACCTTGTCATTTCACCCTTGAACCTACAGGAGGTCACTGCTACTAGCCGCCACTATGTTGACCGGCTGTTTGACCCCGACCCACAGAAAGTGCTGCAGGGAGTCATGTAAGTTCAAACGGATGTTGCGTCGTCACTGTCGGGCTTTCCAAAGGCCGCATGATCACGATTGACATAAGCCCCGTACGTGACTTGTGTGTTTCGATGTCCGGTGTTGCTTCACTTTCGCGACCTTGCCCCCTTTAAAACCCTCGGTGACCTGGGCTGTATTCGTCGTTATTTTTAACCCTGAATAGACGAGCTCTGGTTACGGTTTAGGCCCCTGCACTTGGCCTCCAGCCCGACTTCACCGTCTAGTGTGCCAGTAATTTTCCACTAGCTCCATTCATCTGCTGCTGTTCAGCAATATGTGATGTTGGCACTACTAGCCAGACAAGCGTAACAACTGGAGAGCAGGTAAATGCATAGAAAGCCCATATGGCTGATCAGGAGGAAAGTATGGCAGCTGAAGGTGATTTACGAATACATCAGAGAGCCTACAGGGGAGGCTCATTCCTGAATTACGCTGAACATTAAGTTAATAACAACTTAATTAGTAATTATATTAATAACTGACTTGACACCAACCAGTAAGGTCACTGGTTTTGATGCTTACCCGGTTGATGCATTCACAGCCAAGTGCGTTTTGTTAATCTGATATCATGTCTGACTTTCTCTCTCTCTGTTGTAATCAGTGACATGAAGAATGCTGTTATTGGGAACAACAAGCAGAAAGCCAACCTGATTGTGCTCGGAGCTGTCCCCAGGTACCCTGCACACACTTGGTTAACTCTTTTATCCATCTCTCTCTTTCTCTTTCACTTTCCTGGTTTCCTTTTTCTGCTACCTAGAATAATATGGTTTCAGTTTTTGCTCATTTTTTATAGACAAACAAATGAACCCTCTTGTGTGAATCCTCTTTCTTCGTGGGTTCCAGGTTACTCTACTTGCTGCAACAGGGGACGTCTAATTCAGAGCTGAAGACAGAGTGTGCCGTAGTTCTTGGCAGCCTGGCCATGGGCACGGAGAACAACATCAAGTCCCTGGTGGACTGTCATATCATACCAGCGCTGCTCCAAGGTGACTTTCCCTCTTTCTCTCTCTCTCTCTCTCTCTCTCTCTCTCTCTTTACCCTCCTCTTGCTCCTTATCTCCTTCTCTCTATCTCTCTCACACACAGACCAACAGACACATAACGATGTTTTTGAAAAAGCAGAACCTGAAAATGTAGGGCATCACAGCTTTGTATCACTCCGAGTAATTAGCTGAACTAGCCTATTTATTGCCATATTACTGTGAGTCGACAAGTTTATGAGTTTTCAAATTTGGAATGTCCTCAATATATGACGGCACAATTCGTTTCACGAGGAGAGCAATTTTAGACAAACAGCTTATTTCCCAAGAGGTACCTTTACACGATCTTTACTAGAGGAAAGATAGCAGCACAACACTTCCAAGGCAAAACAGTTAAATAAAGGAGAAGATGCAGACGCATGAGAAAAACAGAATACTTACTAGAGATACTTCACACCATAGAGATACTTCACACCATGGTAGATGGAAGCACGTCACTCTACCAAGCACTAAGCTCAACATTTATCCTATGAGCAAAACCAAAAAAACCATCTCCGTCCATTCATCTTTTAGGTCTCCTGTGTCCAGACTTGACATTTATTGAAGCGTGCCTTCGATGTCTCCGGACAGTCTTCATCAGTCCGGTCACCCCCGTGCAGCTGCTCTATACGGTACCAGCACAAAAAGCACAACACGCACCTCTCCTTTTCTTTCAATGGAGCGTAAACCTTGGATTTCCTTACGTCCCATGCAGGACCCCACTGTGATTCCCCATCTCATGTCTCTGCTGAGCCATTCGCAGAGAACACAGGAGTACATAACGCAGATCTTCTCACACTGTTGCAAGGTACACACACACACACACACACACACACACACACACACACACACACACACACAGTAGTCCATCAATGATTTTGTTTTCTGTGTGTGTGTG
>JAOPJJ010000080.1:8468123-8484976 GCA_027122795.1 Enchelyopus cimbrius | reverse complement strand
GGGGGGGGGGGGGGGGGCGCCCCCCAACCGTGCCCAAACACCCGCCCCCCCAATTCAACACGGCTTCTTTGGTTCTTGGGTCCCCCTACGTAACAAACCCGCCCCCCCCCCCCGCCGCCCCTCCCGCCGCCCCCACACCCCACCCACCCCCCAAAAAACATGTCTTAAGAATGAGGAACAGACTGAATGCGGGAACGTTGTGGTCGCAGCGGGTGAGGCAGGGATGAAGATCGACTGGCGCCTTAGGCCTTCCTGTTGAGGAATTAGCTTGTTACGGTAAGCAAAATCTGTGGTTTGTTTTGGCAACTGGTTTGTTTGTTTGAAACAGAGAAGCACACACAGCCTAGCAATCTACAGGTGATGGATGCTAAGGCTGGATGAACGATAGGGGAAATAGATCACACCTGTGGATGCCATGTCCGCCACATGTGACTTTGGCAGCGGGGAAATACAGGAAACGGTTATCTGAGAAATCAGATGAAACACTTGTATGAGTTTACAAAAAAGTTGACGCTAAATTCCACCGCTGTCGGAGAGTTCATCACTCATGCTTTGTTACTCTCACCAACTGTCATTTAGTGTGTGAGTGCATTCCTGTATGTGTTTGTGTGTCTGTCATTGTACGTCTCATCTGTGGATGTGCAGCTGTGTGTGTTTGATCTGACCCCTGCTGCAAACAAACAGACTGCTGCCGTGGATTCCTGCATTCCTCTCTCTCTCTCTCTCTCTCTCTCTCTCTCTCTCTCTCTCTCTCTCTCTCTCTCTCTCTCTCTCTCTTCCGCCCTCTGTCCCTTTCTCACTCTCTCTCAATCTCTTTTCCATCAGACCAGTGGACGGATCTCTACGGAGAAACAGCTTCATAGCGCTCCATACCAATCAATTGATTAATGAGTCAAACAAGATGAAAGCTGTACGATGGCAGAGGAGGGTAAATACATATTTCCTTGCAGGTGACCCATCTCCTAACATTCACACACACACACACACACACACACACACCACTGTGGTTCCTGGCTGCTTGCTAATCCAGCAGAACCGAGGTCACCTTCATCCCGTCCAAAGGCTGGTTGGCTTCTAGTAAAACAGGACATCTTGGCAGATGAGTCTCCTGTCGGAGGCTGTTTGTAGTGCGGGAATGTGTGTGTGTGTGTGTGTGTCTCGTTGTTTTTTATCCTTACAGTATGCTGTGTCAGAGCCCAGGGAGGAAGTGCTTGCCCGCCAGTTGTTATTGGCTCTGGGCTCTGCCAAAGAAAACGGCACCGTTTTATGGACGCGATAATTACAATCATTCTGGAGCCTGGGAAACCATAATGAAGAGCATAAGGTGGACAGGGAAAGAGAGAGAGAGAGAGAGAGAGGGGGGGGGGGGGGAAAGGGAGGAATAGAGATCAGTGACTTCATCCAAGTACAGCCTTAAAATAATACGATGATAAAATGTCAAAGAACTACATAAATCAATCAGAAAAGATTACAAACCTGACACACCACTAGGAATAGTCACACACTACACACCTATTGGTTTTGGCAAATCCGTACTTACACATGCCTTCAACAATCTGTCATATTGTTCATTCATTAGACACCATGATTGTCAGTTGCCAAGACAAACAACATTTCCGCATAACTATACAAACCATTGCCCTAGTGTTACAAGCAGTTTTGAACAGTTGAGTTTTGATTCCAATCAAAGCGTTCACTATCAGAGATACACCAGCACAATCACAATTAGTCACCAGGGAGTCACAGATACAGAATTGAGTTGATTCTTTTTTGCAGTTTTGTGTTCTACATTTGCTGAAATTCAGTAGTATCTGGGATTACTGTTTCTCATTGGCAACCGTTTCTGTCAGCAGGTCGTACCGGTTTCAACCCATTACAAAAAAGTGTTTTATTTATGGTGGCGTTAAACCTTCTTCTGTTGGTTTCAGGAAACGCATTAGGTTACTTGCATTTGCATATTTTTATTAAAGGCATTTGTCAGCGCTCCAACAGCAATGTACCTACACTAGAATAACTGCAACACCACAGCGATCCTCTGACCCCGAGAGAAGAGGGGTCATCATGCCTCATCCGGCTCCGAAAAGATTTTGTAAACCGCAGCTTCCTATCATAAACCTGATGAACCTGTTGCCCTGATGCAGCAAAGAAAACATTATCTCATCCTTTGACAAAAGTGACAACTTGCGATCCAAACTTTGACAAGGTAATTAAAAAAAAATTGCAATGCCTTCTGAACTAGCTAACGCTGAGATATCGTTGTTTCTGTTGTACACCCACAAACGATGAAGAAAGACACGGCTATTCAATGGTTCAAATGAATTTGACTGACGTGATAAAGGGGCGGCATGTTATCTTTAGAAATAAATATCCTCACCGTGCAAAGAGATTAACACTGTTACCATACATGACTCTAGTGAATGCAACTATGGAAAAAGCTGACGAATGAAAACCACATCCCTCTCAGCCTCTGGCCCAATCAAAGACTGACATCTGTGTAAAAAAACCAGTGTAAAAAAATTTTTTTTTCAAACAAATACGTTTGGTGCTGTGTCCTCACGTAGAGCACATCCTGTGTAAAAATGTGTTTACGTGACAGCATTAAACAAAGGCAAAGGCAAACTACTATCCGGTCGCCCGCAACACTATATGAACTGTCAGATTGAGATCCAATGTGACAGAAAGCGGTTGAGCTGACTTTGAAATTGATCCACACATTATTCCTGCTCACCGCAAAATCAATTCTGTCCTCATTTCACTTAACGGAGAGTTGAGGAGGAAAAGTCCCACAGCCTTTTGGCTTTGTTATAGTTTGATTCACTGGCTCACTATGCTGCAGTTAACTATGATTATAATGTAGTCAGAGATATGGTACGTCCCTCTCATTAGCGTCAGAGGGAATTTGCTTTTGGCGAATGATCGGAATTAATACGATAATAATCCCTCTGTGATCATTATGCTAGCTGAAGCATGTACGCTCAATACCATAGTTCAACCATCCCACCAACCAACCAGCTAACCAAACCAAGCGCCCGTGAACCACCAGACCAGACCAAAAGCCCGGTCTGGTCCACATAGGATGGAAAACCAAGGGAGGGGTGAAATCAGGACCATATGACAGGCATTCCTGCGCCTCTTTGCATCTGGGCGTGTTTCTTGTTGTTGCCGGTGGGTTTTATTTTCCCCGGGAGGCGGTAGTCCTGGAGCCTCCGTTGATTTTGGGTCTCGCATGTTGACACTGCACTGGAAGCACCCATCCCCTCTGAGTCATGGACCCCGGTTCCACTGCTCACTGGCGGGTCAGGGGGCCGTGTGGGGCTGCGTCAGATAGACCGCCCGGGACGGGTGCTTGGACGCACCAGTTGTATTTTCTGTCCTTTCGCCCTGATTGAGCGTGACATCACACCCTGCCTCATTCAACCGCAGGAGGCGTTTGATTGGTCGCTGCGACGAGGATGGAGCGAAGGGATCCGTGAGATTCGCGCATGGCCTCATGGGAGAGTTGCAGTCACCAACACAGGGCTGGTGGTGACCTCATCTGAACAGAAGCAACCTGGGCTGTCTGAGCCGTGGATTTAGAGGAGCATTACTGGTTATGGGGAATCCCTGGGAGTGTGTGTGTGTGTGTGTGTGGATGTGGCGGTGTGTGTGTGTGTGCGTGTGTGTTTGAGCCCGACCCTCTTCATCTGTGTGTGCCACAAGACCACACTTTCATTCGAAGTAGCACCGTTTATTCCTTAGTCTAGAATAGGCAAGCACTCATACAATTGAAATGCACACACACACACACACACATGTACACACGTACTCACACATACACACATACATCCTTGAACCTAAGTGTAATGTATTTGGATGGTGTTATTCCAACAAGCCATGACCTCATTGAAATCCACGTCTGAGGCAGCAGATTGCTGTGGAAGCGGTGGTCTTGCCGTGGGCCCGGAGGTCGCTGCACAGCGTCCTCCTCCGGTCCTCGGCTGTGCTGTCCATGGTCCTGAAGACACGGTCTGGGCCCTGTGGGTCAGGGTGGTCAGCAGCATACCAAGGCACAGTCAGAGCCCCCCGCCTGACCTCACGTTGGCTCTCACTTCTCGACCCCCACCCCCTACTGAACGATGTGTATACCATGGGGGTGGGGGGGTGGGGGGGTTGGTATGACACAGTATTGTGTGAATTTTCATTCACAATGTCTTATCCGCATAAGGATTACTAGCTCACTTTGCAGGGGCAGCAGTAGCTCACAGGTTGAGCAGCAAACGGAAGGTTGCCAGTTCGAACCCCGGGCTCCTCCTAGCTAGAGTGTGGAGGTGTCCCTGAACAAGACACCTAACCCCTACCTGTTCCTGACATGCTGGCTGGCACCTTGCATGGCTGTCGGTGTGTGAGTGACAAAAAGTATCGTACTTGTAAGTCGCTGTATGTCGCACATGTTCACATTCTGAAATGCTGACACGTGTACTTGATGACTGGTCATATCCTCGCTATCTCACGCCTATATGTCTGGGCGCAGCAGGCCTGTAAATCTCGCTCAGCCGTTGTTTTCATTAAAGTCTGTGTGTTTCACTTGCCAAAAACGCAACAGAAGAGCTGACTTAGCATCAGTACCAGAACACATTAGTGTGTGCGCACGCGTATTGGTGTGTATGTGTATTTGTGCGTGTGTATGTCTCATGTGCTTGGTGATTGCATAGGTGTGTGTGTGTGTGTGTGTGTGTGTGTGTGTTTGTGTGGGTGAGGTCCTTACGAGTTCAGCCATAATGCAATGTATTCCGAAAAGTCAGTGTGATATCACACACACACATATACACACACGTACATACATACACACACAGGTACACTCATACACACACGTACGTACGTATATATACACACACACAGGTACACACACACAAACGCACACACACACATACACATAATAACATACACAGTAACATTCATCAATGCATATGTGCAATTGAGCATATGAACATCAGAAAAAAATCGACAATGCACGGCAGACCGGACCCTGGTTGGAGCACCGCATCCCATAAACCACAACATCTCATAAAGCTGGGCGCCAGTGCTTGGCTCACAGCGCCACTCTCTGTAGTGATGCCTCGACCGGAGGGAGGAAAACACCCTGATATAGTTACCAGCAGCACTTTGTTTTTTCAAACAGGCGGCTCCACCTTCTACTGTAGCCATGCCGCGGGGAGATACATCTGAAATAACGTCTCGGAGAGATCCAGTATCTTAAACTCCGACCATAGAGTGAATAGAAGCGCGTGAGTCAGGTTGAGCGAATGTTCCACCGGAGCTCGTCAATTTAGGAAAATCCTCTCAGATTGTATGACGATGTATTCAGACCACAGCCATCAGAAAAATAAAACTCCAGCCGTACCGCGATGTCTCCGAACAGGGAACCAGTTAACTGACGGTTAAGTGAAAGTGTTGGGTAACTGCCAAGCCAATATTGGCACTTTTGTCTGGGAAGTTAAGCATTGAGCAGTCCATAATGTCTTTCTCTCTCTACATAAAGAAAGTGATGGACATTAAAGATAGTATCTTTCTATGCCAGTGAGAAGAATCTATTTATATGCACCACTATTATTCTGCATTCCATCAGAGTTTGGTCATCCATGAGACCACCAAATTGGTTCACCAAAAATCTGTCTAGCAGGGATTCATGTTTAATTACGTTGATAGATAGAAATGGAGTATAGCCTAGTTGTGTGAAATGAGCTGGATATAATTAAGAGCATGATATGCCATAAAACATTGTATAGTGGTATGTATTTTGCACAACTATTAATGAATCACACTACTTTGATTAAACCACTAATTTCATCACCATTTTACTTTAATAACTCTAATCAGTACCAATGGTTGTTTCTGGGGCATACTGGCCAAGAAGTTTACAACAATGACTTCAGATCAAGAGCTTACAGACATGTCTAAAAAAAAACTCAAGCTCTGAAACCCTAATCGGCACCATATGTCAGCAGTTTCTTTGTTAAGGCCACATTTTACTCCACCAACTCGACAAGTGTGTATAAGCCGTGTGAGGTCCCGCCATGCGCCTACAGGCAAGAGCATTAGCCCCTCAGCCAGCCCCTGGCCGCACGCTGGCGCACACCCAGCCACAAACAATAGAGCAGCCTAATTGTTGGACTAGGGTTACAGAAATGAATATATCTTCCTTTTCTCATCCGTAATTCCATTTCCTGGCTCCGTCCTTTAGGCACACATGGCGCTGGCACCGCAGAGCGAGAAACGCGTCAGTAAACCAGTCCTGGTCATGACACACAGCCTGCTCTCCTCCCACGCGCTTTAAACAATGTGATGACATTGTTGTCATTACGCTCGCCCCGCGCACCCTGTTTTATTGTTCATGCTCTGTACGGTGGCTCGTAATGTCTGCTCCGCGCCTTCCCAACTGTGTTCAAGGCAGTTTGAGAAAGTGGTTTAACCTTCTTAAAAAGTGTTCTCCCATCCCGGTCCTCTTTCTTTCTCTTCTTCATTCCATCTCTGGTCTTCATAGCCTACTATCTTTGGTAAAGTAGGCTAGCAACATACACACTAGCTGTACCATTACTGTTATAATGCAGACTAGAAATTACAACAAAGATGTACTAGCCAGAAGTAAACAATTTTTTAAAAATCAGTCATTCCGAATATATGTATTCTTTTTTTAGAAAAGTATTGTTTTTATTAAAACACAAAAACATAAATAAAAAATACATTGACTGGAAAAAACTTAAAGATGTCTTACAGGTATTCTACAATCTTATTGAAAAACAATATATTCATTCCGTTTGTGACTGAGCAAGTGTGCCCACGCTGTTAAAACAAGATAAATAAGGAATCTAAAAAAGAGCCCGTGTTGAATTTTTTAACAAAACAAAAAGCGTGTATACTATTTAGCCTAAGTGCTGCATAATGAATGTCATACCGACATAAAATATGTTTGATTTTTTGTACTTTTTCTTTTACAGCGGATCGACCATTTTAATAATGATCCATCCCTGGTCTGCTGTGTCTTATAAATAAATACTTAGTGCATATTCCCATCTACCTCACTGAAGAGCCAAATGAAAAAAAAGATTTAAGTTAAAGGTGGACCAAACTCAATTTGGTAAAGGCAATACAAGAGTTCTTGTCATTTAGGGTCAGATAGGCCGGCTATCTGAACCACTGGTTTCTCTGGTTTGAGAATACAAGAGGCCTCTTTGTGTTCATAAGGGTAAGATAGGCCAGCTATCTGCATTTGACGCTTCACTTGCACCCATTTGTGGATTGTCATATACAACAAAGTGCCCCCACCCCCTCCATCAGAACCAAAGGCATGTTGGACTATTTGGACTCTTTCCATTCATGTAACAGGGGAAATGTTAGGAAGTGAGAACAGGGGTTATGCAGTCTTGCATAATGCATATTGTACATAGTATACGTTTCAACAAGACAGGATAAAATGGTGCATTTCTCTGGGATGTCTCTTGAACTGAGATGGGGGACTAAGACTACATAAGACTACATAAGACCAAAAGGGTGGCATTGCTGTGCAATTATTGATGTTTAAGGGCAACATATATCACAAGAAAATGTTTTATATGTTTTTCTTAGGTACAGGTACTTTTTGAGCCGTTCAACTCTGGACAATCCTATTCACATTTCATAGGACACATTTTGGGTCGCTAATACCAACTGTTGTAGCTTTCGGCCAGGTCATTATGGTTTGTTGTCCTGTGATATTCTACCATTTAACAAACTAAGATAAGAATATGCTCTGTAAACTACAATCTTAAATCCTTGTTTATTCATTTGATTTATTTGGAGTGGGTGTTTTTTGTTAACGGCCTAGCTATAGGCTAGAATAGAAATAGAAAGGTATCAATACTCAAACTGAAAATATTTTGTATCTCAAAATAGTTTCAAATAAATTTCAATAATTTCAAGCACTCAAATATTGTATCCCTAAACAGTTCCAGTGCAACTTGGGCTAATATGACTGCTTGGTATAAGCTCCCAGGGTCTGGTCCAACTCACAGCAGAAGGGTCCCATATGAAAACACTAAAGGCAATTTTGGTGAAGAATTATGAGCGGGAAAAAAAAATAACTAGACATAAAAAAATACTTTTTTTCATTGAACAAATCCCCAATATGAATCAGTAAAAAAAACAAAAAAAACTACTGGCAAGTGCTCGCACAGTGGTTCATTGGCGTGGTAGAAATGTTCAGCAGCGTGCGTCTTTTTCTCTCTCTCTCCCTCCCTCCCTCTCCCTCTCTCTCCCTCCGTTCATCAGTTGCTAAGCTTTATCGCCCCAAAGTATGTCCACTTCCCGTCCAGGTCCAGGAGCCACGCGTTGGACACGTTCACGTAGAGGGCGTCCCCTGCCTCCAGCTTGACGCCACGGCCCTGCTGGACGCAGTACATGTTGTACTTGGTGTGCTCCCAGTGCACCGTGCTTCCCGTCTTCACCAGCTCCTCCCCCTTGCCGTTCTGCTGGACGTTCTCGTGGAAGATGAACTGCATGAGCTGGGCGTTGGACACGTCTGGCGCCGGCGTCCGGGTCTCCTCCTGCGGGTACACGGAGTAGCGCATGCAGGTCTTGGCGTAGACGTAGTAGAAGCCCGACTCCAGCACCAGCAGCCGGCCCTTGTGGTAGTCCATCTTCTGGTAGCGGCCGTGCTCCTTGTCCCAGTCGATCATCACGGGCTTCTGCTCGCCCCCTGGTAGAGCCAATCACAGGGCGGGATTAGCACTAGCATTGAAGAAAACAATGATTCTGCTCTCTGAATGCGTCTCATTTTGAGATCATTTTTTAATTGTGCTATAGTAACCACTGTGCTCATGGTAAGCAGGACATTTAAAATAACATTGTGATTTAAGAGTGCACATTTTTACTTTGCCATTTAGCAAATATCTGACAGAAAAGAAAATCACTATTCAATGATCTGACTTTGTATGTTGCCTGCTATGATCCAAAGTAGCCCAGGTGGAAGAAGTCGACGTGTGCTCTGTTTAAAGAGTGAGCTCTGATAGCAAGTTAGTTAAAATCTCCTCAATATCAGTGTCGGAAAAAAGAAATGGTCGGTCAACCCTTCTATTGATAATATACTATCCAATAAGCCATGTTTAGACTAAGCCAAAAGGTACATGGCAGATGTCTGCACACTCCCGATATTGTTTATCCTTCTCCTTAAACTGGGCTCCGAACACCACAGTAAGCTGCTTCAAATAAATCTTTTTTGTTATGACGTAAAATCCTACGTGTTGACTTACTCTTCATGTGCTCCTGTTGCGCGAGGATTGGCAGATGAGCAAATGGAAGGCCCTCTTTAAAATTCTTTGCCCGTCTGTTTTTCCTTGGCTCTTTCAGCGCGTCGAGGACAGGCTCTGTCTGCACTTCCTGTGCAAAACAGGAAATAAACATGTCAACTCAATAATGACAGATCCATTGAGATGAGATTTTGCATTCTAGAGACATCACTTAGTCTAAGTGATGTCTCTAGAAGGCTAAGCTATTGTCATTTTTGTGTATAGTTGTTGATTTGCTAAACGTTCAACAAAAAATGTAGTACAAAAACTTACATTTACCCAGAGCCACAAATTGTTAAGGGCAAGACAAAGTGCTTCGATTTGACCATTGCTTAACTCTGGTGTCCCATTCAATAATTGTTTTTGAACGAACATGGAACCAAGTGTGTAAATTCTACACAGACAGTAGTCATACCGAATGCTTGCCACACCTCTAACCTTTGACCCTAACTCATAACGCTAACTCAGCTAGCTGTCTAGAGCGCTTGAGACAGAGCCTCTCCCAGTTGGATCTAGACTGCTGTGAACCAAAGGCTTTTCAGATTAACTGAACGTTTCATCTCTTATTGTCGGCCCAGTGTCGGCACTCGACTCGTTGGCGCAGTGTTTGAAGTTCAATTCCAAGGGTTGTGCTTTGTTCTCTGCATCCTTATTTGTAAGTTGACACCAGACAAGATGGGGCATATAAGGCAGAGGGAAAACATGGTCAGGTAAACAGTAACCCTGGGAGGACTGCATAATCTTTCACGTCTCTGCCATGCCACTGGCAAAAAGCGATGGTAGTTATCTTATCTGTTGGCTACTTAGCTAGAAAAATACAAAGTCTGTAGACTGAAATGGTCAATCTAAACAACATATTTGATTCAGCATGGATGTGAGCGCCTATGTTTATTACTTAGCCACTTGGTTGGATTCCACTTAACCGAATCCAACCAATATGCTACACTGCATTCATATAATACAGGCTACTTTATGGCAAATAACTTTATATCTAATGTATACAGCAGGTATTTGAGTTTATGAAGGAGCTCCTGTAAGGCTCTCCTTGTGACATTGTTATAACATGTTTGCTCCGGTATTTTTTTCTCTAAAGATATCCGCAGGAATGCTTGGAATGTCATCTTCCGAGCAGTCAATTCAAGAATATTACAACGAAAATACACCTGTGAATGATCTGTCAAAAAAAACATTAGTTTTAAGGAACACCATGTACCAACACCAACTATGCTCTCCCAGTGGATCTCCCAATTGAACCTCTTTCCAAGTTACATAGCACCACCTAATTGGGTTTTATATATGTTGTGCTAAGAATACTTTCAGTATTAACACACAGCCTTTGCTAGAGTTCCACCGGTCTTAACGTTACGATTAATAGTCTCTGTCCACAAAATGCAACTGTGTGCCAAATCAAATAATGAAATAAGGCTTTGGAGTGAAGCAAGGAGAAACACATTCGGCGACAAGTCCATTGTAAATGGGCTGTCAAGTGGCCTCAGAAGTCACACTGTATTACTAAGAACAGCTGAGAAATTAGCATGAAGTACTTGGGGGACTATAGCTCTCAGACCTACTACAGCAACCATGGCACATTATGCAACAGGATTAGATATAACAGCGGCCCAGGACCTTAAGATAAACTGTCACAAAGACAGTTTATTTTGTTATGTTGGCCATGACACCAAGCTGTGCTTGTGCATTTGATACTACCGCACATTGGATCTCTGAAAAAGTCACACAATGGGACCGCTCTCCGCAGGCTGTGGGCCCTGAGCTCTTGACTCACTGCTTTCAGGATCCTCATATTGCACTGACGCCGCGGTTTGGAACATCCTGCCTCACTTCAAAGGAAATGACAACAAAAAACCAAAGGAGAAGGCCGTTTTATGTCCAGCTAGGCCAAAATTCTGACCAAACCCTCTGGACTTTCATTGGCCGACACTGGTGGTGGTCCCTGGGCAGGCTTTAACATAACACAACAAGGGCCAAATAGACCTGTCACCCTGACACCTCATTAAACTCCCAGCATGCCTCCCACCTCATCCATGGGAACCAGCAGGGTAACTGACGGCAACGTGTTCCCCCCCCCAAGCCTCATGCCGGCTGGGTGGTTTGTGTAAGGACTCGGCGGGGCCTACCCGAGGCAAATACAAATACAGTGCTTCAAAAGGGAACTACGGTATGGTGGGAAACCAAACACAAGAGATGCCACGCTGCCCTTTTCTTTTTCTCTGTTCTTTTACCTCATGGAAAGTTGTTGTCTCTTGCAGGGCAAACGCCTTGCCAGAAAAATGCCAGTGCTTTGAGAGCATTTCATTACAGAAACCACTTCTGAAAAGATGGGACGGTTGACAGTTGACTTGCCAGGAGTACATGAGGCAATACAAGGTTACTGAGGTCACTTGATGTTAAGAAAGACACGATGTTAAGTTTGACCATTGTGTTTCAGACAGTTCAGTGTATATACGGTCAGCCCTCAAAGATATAGAAGTCTAGCAGTGGTGATACTGATTCTCACGATAAAGAAACCCTTATTGGACAGACACAACTGCGAGCTATTGAAGCCAATGCCCCACAGAAAAAGGTGTTTTCCCTCTTGTGGTTGGACCTCTGCAAAGTCCCTAGACTTCGAAGGCCACCTGGGACTTAGGTTAGCCGAGACTGGCAATATGGTCTGAATGATGGTGCTACCTTTCCTCCTTGAAAACAAAGGCCTGTGAACAACATGACCAAGCACAAAATTGTGGATCGGTTAACAATAAGGTTTTGTGGGCTTTAAGGACGTACCTTTAAATAAGTTTCACAGTGAACTTCAAACTAGGGAACATTCTAGCTTTACAGAGGCACAAGGAAGTACCCAGCCTTTGCGGAAACAAAGTATAAAGACTCTTTTGCCTCAGGCACACATTTGCTAGCGGAATTTACACTTGATCGAAAAACAATGTGGTCAAATCTATCAAGTGCCACAGACAGATCAGATTCGGCCCGAACTTCTAATACTGAGCAATAAGTGAGTAGATAGGCAAGAAAATTAGTGAAGTGAAAGTCCTTCAGCCAATTGTACTTGCAGCTGCTTATCCTGATAAGAAAGGGTTCCTTACCTCTATAGACCTGTGTTGGGATGATCTCAAGTCCACCTGAAGACAGAAACAGAGGACATTTGGAGTTAGAAGGGTCAACATTGCAGCATTTGGTCAAGGTATTCCGACAGCAAGAATATGTCATTTTACAACATGCCATTCACTCTAAATCCTACATCCTGACACATATACCAGGAAGGAATGTTCTGCAAGGTTTCCTGGAAAACCTTGTGAGAAAGAGAGAGAGAGCAAGAGAGACACACAATATGACACTACTTCTGTTGCTGATTCACTCACAGTGAATCTGTCTGTTCTTAAACAGCATTGTTGTGTGGGCCATTGATTACATGCAAGCACCCCTTCCATCTCCCTCTTTCACACATACACTCACAACAAATGCACACACACCCTTTAAGGTTTTTTGGAAGACCCTAGGACAGCACATTCCTGTAGGCACTTAGGCACTTATCACACTCTATCACCAGTAAGTCTTGCAGGTGTCGAGGTACGAGCGTGCGTATCCTTTATAAACTACAGTCTTCACCACAGGGCGAATCACTGGTACCCAAAATAAAGACCAACCATGAGGGACTACTAGCAAGGTGTGTGTTGACTGTTTGATACAGCACCCCCAGTGCAGTGTTTGAATGCGATGGGGTACTTCTGCTGCATGCTGGGTAGTGATGTGAGATTGCTCACATCTGAGTAGATTTTACACCTGCAGGACTTAAATATCCTCAACTAAATCAATCTATCGATCAAAAATTAAATCAATCATTTTGCTTGAGTTTGGATGGGGATGGAAGAGAGACAAAGAGAGTGAGAGAGAGAGAGAGAGAGAGAGAGAGAGAGAGATAAAGAGTAATGGAGGGAGTAAAAGAGAGAGTGAGCATAAGACAGAGATAGACAGAGTAGGGACAAACTCAGAAACCTTCCTAACAAAACGGAGATGCGGTCTGGTGTCTTGGCTTGTCAAAACACTACCATTATTCAAACTGTCATAAAGTAACCAAAGCAGCCCTGGAAGAATGTAAATGTTTATTTTACAAGATCACATATAGAAATATTGGGCTACAACGATGTTGTGATGGGTTCAGACTAAGATATAACACTGACTACCTGGCATACAACGAACCAGGTAGCATGGATGTGTTGCAACTGGAAAGTATTTCCTTTCCCTGGGGGCAACTCCACTGCAATACTCAGAAAACGGTCGAAAGTATTTCGCAGTCTTCAATCTTTCAAACTATTTTACGTCCCATTCCCCTCCAAAAAAAGGAGGAAAGTTTGGCTACTATGTAGGATAACATTCAGTGTGTGCTGAAAGGCTTTAACTCATGACACATTCATTACAAATATCCCCAAACGGCATGTCCTATGGAAGCCCATTCCCGCCTGTAACACAAAAACAACCGAATTTTAAGTCGTAATTATGAGATAAAGGGTTGTTTTTTTGGGTTACTGGCGGGAATGGGCTCCCATATAAACACGTAGGCCGGTCTACATGAACAAGCCTTGGAGATTTGAAAAAAAACATCTGTTTTATACAAACAGGGGCTCTTATTTACACAAGCGCCTCTGTTCGCGCCTTACAGAAAGCGGCGCGATGCTATCTGGACGGAGCCGCTGTTAAGACGAGAACGCCGGGTGGAAAATCTCCACTGCGTGACGAGATGCGATCTGTCGCTGCAGCTCACAGCGGCGCGAGCAGCAGACAGCAGCTCGTGAACGCGGCGTCGCTCGAGCGCCTTCAAAGGGAAAGCATGCGCTGCAAACGTGCGTTTACACTGTAAACGCACGTTTACACACCAACAAAACACCAACATTCACGTCAGTGTAAACTTTACACTGACGTGAATGCTGGTGTTTTGGGGGGTGTCGACTATTTCTTTGAATAGAGCACGTTTTTTATGATTGTGTATTGGGTTATGGTTCGTTTTATAAGTATATACATATACATATATACACAAAATATATACATATATATTTATGTATGTTTATTTTTAGATTTTAGATTGATATGCTGAAAGGAGTAATGGCATATTGTCCAACAACTGAGTGACTGAGTGTGTGTTGCTAAAACGCATCTCTTGATGACAAGCACAGGCGCACGCATATCAGACATGCAAGTCAACGAGATGTCAATCAGAAAAACCCGTTCAACTCTTCTAAACCAGCGAAGAAGAAGCAGCCTTAGAGAAGAAGGAGCCTTAGAGAAGAAGGAGCCTTAGAGAAGAAGCAGCCTTAGAGAAGCAGCCTTAAAGAAGCAGCCTACCTCTTGCAGATAGCCGGTCAAGTGCAGCAAGATCGCAACACTCGACGCCACTTGAAGCAATCCCATAACCGCGAGCGTCCCGAAAAGCACGGGTCGGTACGTGGACTCCGAGCTCTGCACCGGGTGGAAGCGGTGGTGTCCCGTCTCCACGTCGTAACCCACACGGTAATCGTTATGGTGAGCTGCCATGGTGAGCCGCTTTTCCTCTCGTTCAACCCAGACACGGTCCTGTACTTAGTGCAAGGCGGCGAGTTGTGATGACTGGAGAGTGCTTTAAGCGGTGGGTGGGCTCGGAGGGTTCGCCTCTGGAGGGGGAGCGGCAGCCAATCAGAGCTCTTGTTCGCGCTCGTGCGTTGGAACTGAACTCGGGACTGCTAAACCGTGAGCGCGCGACAGGTAGAACGAGACGGGGCCCTTTATGGCGCGGGCTTTTTAAAAGGGAGGGGGAAAAAAACATGTGTCACGTGATGTTTCCTGTGCATTTCACACATCTAAGGCTTACGCCGTCTCAGTGTAATGATTAGCCAATGACATGCTGCTAGTATTCAGTTCCATGCAAGCAGGGGCGTAGCCAGGACATTATTTCTGGGGGGCCCAGCTGGGGGCCAGTGTTTTATTTGGGTTGGCACTCGATTGCAACAGGGGCTTGTAGCGTAAGTGACAAAGGAAAATATCAGAATTGAAATAAGTAAAAAAAATAAGCATTCTTTTGACAGTTTCTGTTCAGGATAATGTTTTCTAAACAGTTTTTTTCTCAGACTGCGGGGGGCAGTGGGGTGACCATCCTCTGACCAAGGGTGGCCCTGGCCCCCCCTGGCCCCCACGTGGCCACGCCCCTGCATGCAAGACAACAATTCCCCCTCCTGCATAGTACACTAATGCCTACTAATACATATTAGAGGCAGTTTGAGTAACAGGGGAATAATACAGTGGTAATTATATAATAATTATGTCACACCCTGAATATTTGTTTATCAGAGCAAATTACAAGTCAAAACATGTAGGCCTATCCCTACAACGTTATTCTGATGATTTATGATTAATCGTATTATAATTGAAATAGATGCATGGATTTGTGTGTATGTGTTTGGGTGGTTGGCTGTGACTGTGCAAGAGCACACATGGCAGGTAACCAGAAAGGGCTTTGTTGCCTGGAAAGTAAACACTTAAACCTATTATCCTTTCACAAGAGCTGCATGCTATCTAATATACAATAACCTCAAGATTAAACATGTTTTTTGCTTTTCTTCTAACTGTTCTGTAACTGTTATTATATGCATGGCATTAAAAACAAACCTGTTCAACTGTTTTAGGCACCCACTAACACACAGACACAAACATGCGTGCATGCTCACGCACACACACACACGCACACACATACACACATTCACTAAAACAAACGTACTGTAACACGCACACACATGCCCACATACACACACATGTGCAGACACATTCACTTCACACAGTCACACGGTGATTAACACACGCTAATTCAGAAAACTCTCTCTCTCACACACAAACACACACACACACTCATATTCACTTACACATACCCACCGATCAACACACAGTGAACCCGTGTTGCGTAGCACTGTGTCTCCAGGACATCTCAGTGGTCACTCACACTGAGACAACATGACAGCCACTAAACAGTGCTGCATAGAAACCTACACGCTCCCTGTTTGTGAGTGTAGCTTCTCTGCATCAGGCCAGCTACGCATTCTAAAACAGACTTAAACAAGGTTGAAAAATGAGCAAGGGATTTATTTTAGGCAGGGCTAGCTGTGACAGTGGAAAGAGGAATGGGGGTGGGGGGTTTGGTAGCATGTTGGTCATGTTCCTTGCGAAATGCACTCAAAGGGCTGGTTGCTGCAATGGACCATGCTGGGGTGCAGTTATGTTTCCCCGTTTATTTTCTCTGCCTCTCTCTCTCTCTCTCTCTCTCTCTCTAGCTCAGTCTCTGTCCCTCTCTCACTCTCTCTCTCCTCATCGGCACGTGAGAAACATGCGTTTACATTGCCAAAGCAATTCCAAAATGCAAACAGTAAAAAAAAAGACGTAGAATGAAAGATACCAGGATAAAGAAATGTGTAAACGGAGCTGTGTAACTGTTACGCTGCACTAATCTCTCTCTGTCTCTCTCTCTCTCTCTCTCTCTGTCTCTCTCTCTCTCTCTCTCTCTCTCTCTCTCTCTCTCTCTCT
>JAOPJJ010000080.1:8132189-8150392 GCA_027122795.1 Enchelyopus cimbrius | reverse complement strand
TCCAGGAACACATCACTCCATGTGTCTGCTTCTTTAAACTCACTGGTCCATGCAGGCGGCCATCTTGGCTTTGAGCAACTGATTTGGACAAATGAGGAGGGGCTTCAGGGCCATTGGAAGTGACACTGACTGCATGTCGATAATCTGACCAATCCTGACCTTCCGACTTTGCTGCTAATCCCACGGCCAATCACATTTGTCGTATGTGGCCAATGCGGCTAAGGGGTTCCCTGGACACATAAGGTCCAGGAACACATCACTCCATGTGTCTGCTTCTTTAAACTCACTGGTCCATGCAGGCGGCCATCTTGGCTTTGAGCACAGACAGTGTGTCTTCTGGTTCATTTCAGAGACAGGATGAGGCGGTCGGAGAGAGGAGAGGAAGGAAAACTCCAGCAAGAGATGTTCACCAAAAATCAATGGATGGGGCCAGATAGAGGAAGGGAGATCTGCTAGATAGAGACTAAAATGATTAGAGCGTAATGGTAGTGGTGGAGTCACGGGGAGTGTATGCGGGCTGAGCGTGCGGACGTGCGTGTGTTTGTGCACTGTTCGGGGGGGGAAAAGGCCTGACTGGTGGCATGAAGCAGCTGAACAGGAATCCTCTGTCACTAACATGGATGCAAAGTGGGATGTAGCAGACACGCCCCGCTCGCGTACTGCCCCCGCTTATACGCATACACCACAGCGCTAGCACAGGATTCAATAAGTAATGATGTACAGTGTGTGTGTGTGTGTGCACTCTATTGTGTGTAATGTCGGTGCGTGTACTAATAGACATCTCGATTATATGCTACATGCTGATTTTCCTCCCTCTTTAAATTATTCATTCTCAGTCGACTCTCTCTCACTCTCGCTACCAACATGTGAGTCAGTAAGGAGGGTGAGTAATTCTCTCTCTCTCTCCCTCCTTACATTCCACAGTGAGGATGGGTCCATCCAAGACGAACCAGTCCTTTGTAGGATGGACATCTTGCCGTGCATCAAGTTCATACTAGACCTCCAACATGCTATACCTCTAGCAATGCTTCACTTGAAGCTACAAGATACAGCTCTAGGATGCTACTCCTTTTGTTACAGTATGCCGCTGTAGCTAGCATGCAACACCTCTAGCATGCTATGATAACACTGTTCTACGATGAAGCGATGCAGAAGTTACTTTTATGTAAATGGCTCTGAGTGTTCCTCTTAATAGAAAGAGGAACAAGGCTTGTTTTGGTTAGTATGAATAATGAACACCCCAAACATTCAAAGGGTTTTCTTCAATTTTCTTCAAAAACATTGTATAATATCAAAATATCAAAATGCAGTCCCGTATCTGAATAAATACATACACCAATATACTGGTTGATACAGAGCAATACACATGATGACCTGAAGGGATATGAGAAGATAATACAGGGTCCAGAGGAAGGGAAACCAGGCTAGTGGAATCTACAGCAGGTAACGTGGGAATCTGGAACATGAGTGAATGCTAGACAAGGCTATCCGCTGTGAGCCATGATGACTCTGCATCCAATATCAATAATGCTACAAATTACTGGCGCTGTGGTGGTGGCAAGTAGCTATTCTGTACTTACTGTACACCTACTTCCCGTGTTTAAAAGGTCAGCTATTCCTGTTTGAATGGCCGGAAGATTGAGCCAACCTCTGGTGAGAATTTTTGTAACGGGCAGGTGGTCTCTGTGGCTTCCTGGCTCTTAGTTTAGCTTAGCGGTTAGCCTAGCATATGATGGAAACATCAAATATCCTTATAAAAATTGCTTTGCTGGTTCTTTATCTGGTTCATTGGGCCTGAGAAATCATTAAAATACAAAAAGTATATATTGTGTCTAAAGATCTACAATTAATATTTGCTACGGACTATGATATTCTATATCAGTAGCGAGTACATGTAGCACGGTGCAGTGGTAACCGTTCCACCATCCCTTTATAATGATGTGTATCGTGTCTTTAAATTCTGGCAGTTCAGGAGAGGTGGGCGGAGTCTGTTTCTGGGGTCATGGTTGTGTGGACAGAGTGTGTTTGTGGGGTCAGGGGTGTTTGGGCAGAGTCTGAGATACAAGGTTGCGGGCGGTGTCTATTAGCGGTGTTTGTGCGGAGGGATGGTCTGTGTTGCTGCTGTGACCTGGTGTGAAGGATTTCATTGGCAAGTTGGTTTGGGTGCCCAGCTGAAACATACAGCGTGCTAACTGGAAGGCTAGTCGCTAGGTTTTGAACTGGGTTTAACCATTTGCTACGAGAGGGGAGGGCTGGAGATGCTGACTACGCGGAGAGGCCATCTACTCTCACCCAACCTGGGTTTCTTTGAGGCGTAGGTTTCACTAAAGAGCAAGGGAACCCGAGAACCACTTTAACTGCTATGACCTTTGACCCACATATACTGTATATATGGTTGTTGGATTTTTTAAATGTGCAAGTACTCTTTAACACTTTAACACACACAGATCGTGCGCACATGTGTGCCTGCGTGTGTGCGTGTGTACACACAAACACATCTCAAGTGACAGAGCAGCCATTTGAATGGTGGGCTCGTAGATCTGGCGTTGGGGGGGGGGGGGGGGGTTTACAGCATGCTGTGATTGGTCAGATCACTCGTCAGCGCTATATATAGCGTTGAGCAGGACCCGTATAGCTGGAAAGAGCCAAGACGAGATCAGCAGCTCTGTCTGCATCGTCTCCCACATACACACACACACGCAACACACACAACCATCAAAATCACTACGGCATGAACCTGCTCATTGATGTCAGCACCCGTTCATCGTTTGTGATGACATTTAGACAGATCAGGAAATGAAACTATTCAGGATAGAGAAGAGAGCGCACCATCCCTATGTTTAGTCAACCCTGTTAAAAACCTTGCTCCAAATGACAGAGCTCAATGCCTTCCTAGCTTCCAGTCTATTACCCCAACCACCACCCCGCCCCCACCCCCACCCCCGCCCCAACTGCTGGATGTCTAGAGGTGTGCAGACGCCCAGAGCCACGAAACCAAAGACAGGAGTCAACGGCACACACACACGCGCACACAGACACGCACACACACCTGATGTCCCTCGTCTGTTGCCCTGGGCCCCAGATGGGACCAGGGCTACCTTTTGGTTGAGATAATGTTCCTCATAACCTGGCGCAGGAATGTTACAGCACATGAAGTGCAAAATACATAAAATAGGTCTCTCAACACTTCCCCCATTAAAAAGAGATGGCATCTGAAGAGACGGAGCCAGATCAAGTCCGGGCATGGAGAGTCATCCACCCAGTTATAGTCCCCCTTCCCTCCCTCTTGGGCTGTACTCCTCTACTCCCTCCTTGCTCGCTCCATCCTCCATCACCTCCTCCTCCTCCTCCTTATCCTCTCCCCCTTCCTCTCCCTCCCCGGTTATCCTCCCATTCTCTCCCTCCCCATCCTATCTACACCAACCAGCTGCGTATCCGAAAGATGAAGGGTGTCTGGTCCAAAACTAGGCCACCGCGGCCTACTGATGGCCGCACAAACAGGCCCCGTTATATTCGAGGTGTGTCCGCCACATCTACCTGACACATGACTAAATCCCGGGCCTAGCGCAGGCCTATCAAATGAATGCGCAGAGACCCCACGGTCGACCTCGATGGTGCATGCAGTTGGGGAAAACGCAAACCGTATGTCTCCATTGTGATCGATCGAGGAATTATTCCATGTATCGCTAACGATGAGATAGGATACATATGGGAGGCTAGATGTTGGGGGTGGGGGAGCGGATCCCGGCCAGTTGAGAGCTGGCAGATTATCCCGACAGAGGTAAGCTATACTTGTCATCTCCGATCGGGAGGGGAAAGACACGTTTGTGCAGCAGATTCGTTTTTTGTTCCAGCCCCTACGCTATTGGGCTTCGAACAAGGAACGCTAACGTTACACGTTACATCGTGTAACCTAGTTACACGGAGAGAAGGGAGGGGAGCACACCAACCTTGTAGACTTGTCCATAGGTCCCATTGCCGACCACCTCCACCAGCTCGAAGATCCCAGCGGGGTCCTGAACACAGCACAACAAAATACACCGTTTAATAACGCGTTAATAACGCGTTTTATTTGGATGGGAATCGACCACTGGGATGGATTCAGGGCAGGGTCATACTACTGGAACCACCGCCGCATGCCAGAAGGCTACAGACATATGGACAAAGAACACATTAACATAACATAATGCCAACATACTGTTTTCATTCCCCTTGCACATTTATCGCACGAGTGGAAAAAGGCGAGAAACGGGATCCGATCGCAGCACTCACCCGGAGAGATGCGAGGTCGATGTCCACCAGACTCTTAGCCGGAGATTCGTTCGCCATTTTTCCAACCTAAAATACAAATCGCAGCGTCTCTATCGCCCTGCTTCAAACCGAGTGTAGCGCCGCAGAGCAGTGTCTCATCGTCAGGAGGGGTTCTCCGTAAGTCCCCGGCTGGTGGTTTCGGGCCCCGATGCTCGTTTTTTCCCTGGTCCCCGACGCCGAGCACAAGACGCGGCTACTCCATACCCGTTCACCGCTACTGTTACCAGCCAGTGTCTCTCTCTCCCTCTGGCGCTCTCTCTCTCCCTCTCCCTGGCTAGGCCCCGCCCCTGGCTCTCGCTCTCCCATTGCTCTGGGTTGGAGAGAGGGGGGGGATAGAGAGACACCAGAGAAGAGAGGAAGAGACATTTTTCCTTTCTCCCCTTTGTAGTTTTGTTTATATATGTCTTGTATATTACTAGATATTGAACCTACATTATTATAAAGTTCAACATTTTAACAAAACACTTTTTTTTCTTGTATATTACTAGATATTGAACCTACATTATTATAAAAGTTCAACATTTTAACAAAACACTTTAAAAAAAATATTCCTGTAGCCATTTGGGATCCGCGGATATAAAGGGCACTGCAAATAAAATAAAATAATGTTATTATTTATGGGATTGTTCTTGCGTGTGAATGTTTAACCTCGAGAAAGAGGAAGCGTGGGTTAACTGCCATATGGATGTTGTTAGTGAAACAGTAGATAACTGTTCTGCAGTGTTATACCTGTTATCACAGTATGTCAAATATTGCAGCACCATGAAATGGTTTAATAACCGTTTATTAACATTTAACGATGCGTGGAGCAATGAATACACATGGGGGTACAGCAGCACTATTACATTACAATACACGCGGTTGACATATTATTGCATGAGACACATTAGACAGTGAATACAGATACTAGACACTCATTAAGAAGCAGGTAGGGATTAGACCGTGCCTGTAGACACGTCATTAAGGAGCAGGTAGTGATTGCACAGTGAATACAGATGCAGGTCATGAGGGATCGGGTATGGGTTAGACCAGGGGTGTCAAACTCATTTCAGTTCAGGGGCCACATAGGGCCCCATTTGGCCTCAAGTGGGCCAGACCAGCGAGGGGGCTGGGTGTGTTTGTTTGTGTGTTATAATAGTCCAACCACTTGTATTTAGACATGGGGGGTTAAACATTAAAAAAACGTATGTTTGACACCCCTGGGTTAGACAGTGAGTACAGGCAGGTAAGGTCATGAATATAGAGACAGACAATAACAACACGATAGGGTGGGTTACACAGTGCATACAGACACATGCAAGTAAGGAGCAGGTATAGGGTTAGACAGTAACTACAGAGGGAGGGAATGGCGGAGTGATAATGCAGTGAACATGAAATGGGATATTCAGGCGCGGTCGTTAAGTATATGTCAGTGTCTCTTGGCATGGCTATTTCTCTCGATGTGTCTCTTTATGTCCGTCTGTGTTGACCAAGAAAACAGCATCTCTGGACGAACTCGGTGCCCCTGAAAACGAACCGCAATAACGAATCTGCATCGCAACGGTGACACCTAGTGGCCAACATTCGTGGTTGCATCCAGTGGAAACGCAGACATATTATACAGCTACGTGCGTATGTCTCTCTCCCTTGCTATATATATGTATATATATATATATATATGTATATCTTTATGCGTGGTTTTCTTTTTTCATAAGTATTGGTACTGTGGCGCAGATAGGGAGAAGCAGCACCCAAGTGAAAATGAGTTTTATTTAATATGCAGTTAAAAAAATGAAGTATAACATCTCCCTTTACAAATATACAGGGGAAACACAGCACATCTTAACCCCAGCCCAGAGTGCTCGCGATAGCCAACTTTAACATCCAAATCGGCAGGGAAAGAGAAGAGAGAAACGGAAACAGACAGAGCCGGACAGGCATATGGGAATAGACTGAAAGCCAGTCCGAGGTTAGAACAGAGGAGAGACGTAGAAAGACAGGAAGAGGCAGAGAGACAGCGTGGGAGGAACAGACGTTGAAAACAACTCAAAGTACATCGATAGATAAAACTAGGCAAGAGCCTTAGATTTACATTGACATACAGTCAATTCATAAGAGGAAACCACAAACCACATTCATTCGGTAACAGAGAGGTAAAACAAGCTTATCTTCAGGCCTCTGACATTTCCGTTATCTCCATCTTCAGCGAAGCTTGAGAACCTTCCTAAAACAAAATAAAAACTAATTTGCCCTATGGGGCTCCATTTAGGTTCTACAGCTTTCCTACCCTCTTGTTTGTCTAAAGCATGAACCTTATACATTCAATCTCAAAATTCTCAAACTATTTGTTTTTTTATCAGATTGTATATGGAGGTAGATACGTAGAGGCAATTTTTATCTTTTGCTTAGCTTTTCAAGTTTTTGTTTTGCCTTAACAGTTTAACCCAAACTTTTGCAGAGTCAATGGTGGCGCGCCTCCTTTGTGGGTGTGTGGGGTGCCACAGGGTGCTATAGTCGGTCCCCTTCAGTTTAGCGAATCACTACGTTGCATCTGCAACATCATGTCATTGAATCATCATCCGCCAACAGTAATTTTCCCTCCAAACGATGTTATTTCAGCAGTGAAATTGATAAAACACTACTTAGAGGTTCAGGGCAGAGATCAGCAAGCGAGATAGACGACTGAAATAAGAAGAGAGCCAGAAAAATGGACGGATGAGTAGCAGACAGCAGGCGGGAACCCAACACTTTGCTTCATGGTTCCTCAGCTGGAGTTTTTCAGAGCTCAGGAACAGTAATACATGTTCTGAAACTGCAGTACGCGGTCAGAAGGCAAATCTCTTGGGGCGGATTGAGGGGGGGGGGGGCCCCAGGGGCCAGAGCTGAGGAAAGGAAGGAGCTTCCCGGGGGCTACAGTTGAGACGTCCTCGAGGCTCTCACCGGTGCTTCTTCCTCGTGACGAAAATAAGGACCCGGCGAATGGCTACCAGCCGTTCCTTGAGGGACGTCATGGCAAGGATGGTGAGCTGGGCTCGGCTCTCCAGGGGGAGAACCGCCAGGAGCCACCAGTACCAGGCGGGACCGCTGGGCAAAGTCTGCAGGAACAGAGAAGCACTCCGTTACACTGGGGCGACGCTGTACAGCAGAACATTAGAACCACTGTCATACAGGGTCTGTAGTAGACCACCCTCAGATACGGCAGAAGATAGTGTCGGCTATTCTGTGTGTGTGTGTGTACCTGGGGCTCGGGGTCCTTGGTGGGCAGGTGCCCGAAGTGACTGGTGATCTGGCTCTTCATGGCGTCTCTGAGAGAGGTGAACCAGCTGTACGCCTGCTCATACACAGAGTCATGCAGGTTCAGCATCTCCACCAGCTCCTCCCCCTCCACCTGAACGGACAGACATCAAGAGGTTGTTAAATATGAGCCATAGAGGTTGTTAAAGGAGTATTCCGGTATTTTACACTTTAAGCCTTATTTCCAGTTTGTTTATGATTAAACAGATCAGTTCAGGTGTTCATTTCGCCGAAATGCTGCGTTTGGAGAAGTTTAGCTTTTTTTGTAGCCCCACTGAGAGCTACTGTAGAGGAAGTAGGACCGGTCCTAAAGACCGATAACGGTCATTAAACGTTTGTTTGCAAAGCTGTGAAACTTACCGACCGGTCACTGGTGTTCGTTTAAGTCCGACAAAAAAAAAATCAGAGCAAAGTACGCAGAATTTCTGCGAAATGAACAACTGAACCGATCTCTTTCAGCATAAACAAACTGTAAATAAGGCTTAAAGTGTCAAATACCAGAATATTCCTTTAAATATGAGCCGTTAAATATTGTTAAATATGGGCGGTGGCCAGGCTACCATGGGTCGAGCCCCACAGCGTGGTCCACCCACACCGTACCTTCTTGTCCTCCAGGTACTCTATCTTCGCAGTGTTGTAGCCGTCCCGTTGGCCATGGCTGAGAACCTTGAACCGCGACACCCCGATGGTGTCCACCACTGAGCGACCGTCCGGAAAGAACTTCACATCGCGCACCTGCAACACAAAACTGTTGGTTCAGCCGGGCAGTTCACACCAACGCCTTGTAGCTCGCACATCTCCTGTAGTGGCTACCGACAGGATCAGAGTACTGAAGCTACGTCCGGCTTAGCTTCCCAGAGAACGCAGTGCTGCTTTGCAGGAAGCCTGGTTAGCATGGTTGATGCTAACGCCTGTCCTGAATTGAACGCTCAAGCTATCGCTGAAGCTAAGGCATCCTTGGCACACACACACACACGCAGACACACAGACACACGGACACACACACACACGGACACACACACGCACACACGGACACACACACACGGACAAGGACCTCACAGCCACTGACCTCGAGCATGCAGCCGTAGTCGGCGAACCCCTTGAGGTCGTCGGCGATGCACATGCCAAACTGCTTGGTGCCGGTCTCCATGGATCGACGGATCATCAGGCGGTAGCGCGGCTCAAACACGTGCAGCGGGCAGGGAATGGTGGGGAAGGCCATGGTGCACACAAAGATGGGCACCTCCTGGTTCAGGCTGGAGGACAGGAGAGGGAGAGTTAGCTTACTGCTAAACAGCTAGCGACAGGTAAACAAAAGGCTACACACTAAATCATGCAGGTTGCAGCTACAACACCTGGCGAGAGTTAGCTACAGCTTAACAACTTGCTAAACGTACTAGTCACAGATATAACATCTGGAAGAATTATGTATTTTGTGTCTTAGCCAGTAAATTCATCTTTACTTTGAAAGTTCCTTAATCTCCTCCTCGTGGATCTTCTTCCTCTCTGCCAGCTCGTCTCCAAGGTAACGCTGCAGCACCTCCTCCATGAGCAGGGTCTTGTTGTACCCCCTAGTGGCCAGATACTGCAACAACAACAGAGGGAAAGCGGGAACATTTAGGGAGGACTTCAAACTTGCTTCCGAGGATTCCAGGTATCGAGGTGGACAAGATAAAAACAGGACGAGGGGAGGGATCAAGGGACGACGACAAAGAGAGGGGACAGGAGGAGGGAGAGGAGAACAGAGGAAGCAGGCCGAGGACAGAGCAGCGTAGAGCGGGTGTTGCTCACCTCGGCCAGGTTCTCCTTACAGAGAGGACAGTTGGGGTTGTGGTCCAGGCAGCGCTCCAGACACTTGAGACAGAAGGTGTGACCGCAGGGCGTCGCCACCGGCTCGTAGAACAACCTGCAGCGGGACACCGGAGATAGAGGGGAGGGGGTCGGTTAAGTGGAATTTATTCCCTAAACCTATAAATTAAGTTGAAGTGTTAATGCATAATGAAATAGGCTTAGGTGTGTGCGTTGGCGTTTACCTCATGCAGAGAGAA
The DNA here is from genome assembly GCA_027122795.1 of Enchelyopus cimbrius. Classification (NCBI taxonomy): domain Eukaryota; kingdom Metazoa; phylum Chordata; class Actinopteri; order Gadiformes; family Gaidropsaridae; genus Enchelyopus; species Enchelyopus cimbrius. Next base: position 8,140,760 of record JAOPJJ010000080.1, on the reverse strand, counting down.
CACTCCATGTCCACACTGTCCAGCAGCTGGTGAGGAACCGTTCTCCCATAGATCTTCCCAGCTGTGGGGCTCTGTGAGCTGCCCCCCGCGTCTGGAGATAGACCACAGAACACACTCAGTCTCACCTGCACATGACATGACCTCATTATCTTAACAAGGGAAAGGGGTTTGGATCCTCATGCATGTCTTTGGGTGAACCGGGGTACGGGCTAGAGGTTCTGTTCGCTGCGCTGTGAGAGGTCAGTTTGATTTACCTGCTCTGGAGATCTTGGAGCGTGGGCAGAAGGGGCTGGATGTCCCCTCTCCGCTGTACCTCCTCTTGGAGCCTCCAGGAGGTGCCGGCAGGGCGGCCAGGACACTCTGCAGGCTCTTACTGCTGCCTTCCTCCCCGTCTCTTCCCCTGGGGTCCTTCCCTCCAGGAGAGAGAGAAGGGAGGCTGGGGGAGGAGCTGCCGGCTGGAGCAGCCTTCGACACACTGAGCTCTGATTCCTGTTGGCCGGAGGAGGGGCGTTAATGGAGACGTGGGGGGCGTGCGTGCGCTGTGGGTTCGCTAGCGTGCTAACCTCAGCGGAGCGGCGGGCACCGTGTCAGTGAGCTGTGCGTTAGCAAACTGACCTGAGAGGAGCTGCCCTTTCTGGGGCTGAACGGGCTGAGGGAGCTGAGGAGGGCGGGCGGTTTGATGAGGCGGGAGGCGGACCCCCCCTGGAGCGGGTGGAGGGGGGTGGGCAGGTCCTCCCTCTCAAACACGGAGGAGAAGAGTTCGCTAAGGACCTACACACGCACACACACGAAAAGATACACACACAAAAAGTCACACGGGGAGATAAGGCCGGGCTCACAACTGAAACGCTCCTTGCCGAGAACATAACATAACCAGTTCAAACCACTTCCTTGTTGCCATGGAGATCAAGATGTTATTAACACATTTATTATCCCCAATGACTTGAGCATCGTTAGGGTGATGCATGTTGTCACAGTGGTTGTCATAGCGACCTATAGGATCCCAATACCCTAGCGGGACAAGAATATCAGCACTTGAAGGCTGCTTATCTTGACTCAATCAGGGGTGGTTCTTTCTTTGTCTGACGTCACTCCAGGACGGAGCAATCAGAGGATCGCCTGCTTTGGCACACCTGATATAGTAACACTGCTCACATTCAAGGTCAGTACCTTGTGCCAGAAATGTGTGTGCATGTTGACCGTAGGTTTCTCTGCCAGACTCAGTGTGTCAAATATTGTTTTCTTCTGTGGTGTTTTTATGCGGTTTACGGTATGAATTACTGTATTGGGAGTGTGTAGGCTGCGGCCACCGTAACCATGTCTCTCTTGGTTCGTGCATATGCTTGTCTGCACAAATGACTTCATTCCAACTATGACATCACTAATGCACATTGCCTGTGTGCGCATCCACATTCGAGCATTGGAACAGGAAGCCATCGGTGGGGCGGATTTGTAGAGTCAGTCGTTCCACTGGCTTCAGCGCGCGTCACAGCCTCAGATTATAAGCTCTGTTGCGCAATGAAGTATGACTGCCGTATGATTCGCACACCAGCTTTTCCTGCTGCTGTCGCCTCAGTAACGTAACATCATCAGAGCGGACCTGCGAGATATCGTCACTCCTAGGAGGGAGGCGCTTTTCATGAACATGGGAGTTGCCATGGTGACATTTATGTGGCTTTCACGAAGAAAGACATTTGCCTATTCAAATGCTTCAGTTCAAGCCGTCGGCCGTTAGAAATGATGATCTACATCCATCTTTCCTTCGCATTGGATTGGTCTTGTATGCTTCTGTATTTCGTCTAATGTGAAGCTGAACTGCTGCTCTGCTTAGAAGTTGTGTTATTCATTCAACAAATAAAAAAAAAACGATGAAAGGGTTCCGTACCTTCTGGGACTCCAGCTTGACTTTTGTCCAATCGGGTTTGAGCGCGACACACAGGAAGTACTCCTGCAAGGCCTCTTCCTTACGACCCGCTTTACTGAGGGCAGAGGCCATCAGGCGGTGGGCCTGGAGAGAGAACAGGAGACAGAGAGATTTGTTTTGAATGATTTTATAAACTCTTTCAGCAACAAGAGAGGTCTTTATCACACAAAGAATATAGGTTATTTCAAAAGGTGCGAGCAAGGTGCAAACCAGAAACAAACTGTTTTGGGCGAGTAACTAACTAGCTGACTAGGCCAATGGGAGACCACGTGAAGAGGCCACCATCAGAGTTCCAGTTGATCTGGGTCTAGGCCAGGTCAAGGCCAGGTCTAGGGGGTTACCTTGGGGGAGAGTGGTTTGCTACGGCAGAGGCTGGCGAAGTCCTGGACCGCATGGCTAAAGCTGCTCATCTCCATGTGCAATTTTGCCCGCTGGTGCAGCAGAAGGTGTGACGATGGCGCTGTGGAGCACAAAGGAGAAACACAATATTGTTCAGATCACAGCTATACTGAACTGGATACACAGAACCACCTGCATCTCTGATTGAATTTACCCCCCCTCCCCCCAACATCCCTGCAGGAAAGAGTACAGCCTGATTTCTCCCGTCCCTGCTAGGAAGTGGTACAGCTCAACCACGCCCCGATCCCCATCTGCAGCGCAACCGCCCCTGACTGAGACTCCCCTCGTTCCCCGTCATGAGTAGGTACAGCCCGACCTCAGCAGGTAAAAACAGCCTCCCTGTGGCCCCCTGCATCCTTATAAAAGCAGGTCACTGCCTCGGGTTAAAGATAATTCGGGCTACAGCTCTGCAGGATGCTCGCAGAAAATGCTACCTCGGAAAATGTGTCTAACACATACCTACTCAAATAGAATAGACTGCCTTTCTTGTCACTGTACACATGCACATTGAGATTAAAAAGCCATCTCCAATAGCGGTGCAAAAAACAGTGTAAAGAATAGGAATATAAACATAGGACATAAAGTAATAGTACACAAAATGAGAGGTAAGTTGCACCTTACTGTGCACCTTAGTTACCCTGACTACCCTTTAATGACCTATCTCTGTGATCCATTTGCTGGCCTTCAGTGTGCAGTGAGTTCCTGCATGGAAACGTGAGAACACCCCGCCGCCTCATGGCTTGCTTCATCTCACCACACACTGCTTGTTTTGCACTTCTTGTGAGACATCAATTATATTTTGTTGCCTCTGTATCTGTACTTTGCACAATGACAATAAATGTGAATCTCATCTCAATCTCATCACACATCTTGTGCATGGCATAGGTAGTGATCAGAAAGAGTCCCACGCAACACAGGTTGAATAACTGGTGACACAACCGTCCCCTATTGGGTGGTTTGATGGTGTGAATGTTATATATTGTTCCCGTGGTCGTTATAAAATACTGTGTGTGCTATCTGTGCTGCTTAGGTAAGACAGACGGGCTTCCATAACGCCTGACCCCGGTGTGTATTGAGGCGGAAACCGCGCCCCCTGTCGGCGGCGCTCGGAATGACGAACACAAAACTAGGTCACCCGGACAAAACTACTAAAAAACGACTGGAAAAAAAAACATTAACGCGGGAAATGTGTTGCAACTTATAATGTAATAAAGACTCATAACGGCTCATAATGTAATAATTTCAATGTAATAAAAGTTCATAATGTAATAATCGGCTCATGTCATAAAATCATGGACGCATAACGTAATAATGACATGATGAACTGTTATAACATGATGAGCGGTATCAATAAGGTTCATGTCATAAGTTATTACAGTACTACTTTATGCGCAAAGCCCTTATTACGTTATGCGTCCGTGATTTTCTTACATTATGAGCCGATTATTACATTATGAACTTTCATTACATTGAAATCATTACATTATGAGCCGTTATTACATTATGAGTCTTTATGACATTATAAGGTGCAATGTGTTCATACCCAGTTGGACCGCCATGTCGAATTGCTCCAGCGCGTCCGTGTGCCGGAGCTCCTTCCACAAACCCTCCGCCTCCACCCAGTGTCTCCTCGCTCGGCTCTCCGCCTCGAACCACTTCTCCAGGAGCCCGCTGAGCACCACGTTGATCCTCTGACCCCCGTAGCCGTCGCTTGTGTCCAGTTTCCGCTTGCAATGCGCGCAGTGCTTCACGTCCTCCAGGCACCGCCTGCAGAACGTGTGGCCGCACTCCAGCGTGGCGGGCTCGTACAGCAGACCCCCGCACAGACGGCAGGAGAACATATCGAGGGGCTCCTCGTCGAACCCCTCCGCCGAGTCACTCTCGGTCCCGTCCGCACCCCCGGTCGCCTTTGTCACCCCATGACACGTAGTAGTCCCGCAACCGTTGCTAAACTCCTTCTCGCGGAGGGTCCGGGCGATGCTCTCCACCAACAACCGCAACTCGTCCGGTTGCAGCTTCACCAGGTTGGCCGCGGTGCAGTACGAGTCCAGCGCCTCGGAGACGCGGCCGGCCCGGGCCAGCGAGTCGGCCTTCCGCAGGCACAGGCCCCGGTCGGGCTGTTGGAGGTCGGCGAGCTGGGAGCTGTAGATCTCCACGGCGAGGCTGAAGTCCCCGGCCCGGTTGGCCTCCTCGGCCACCTCCAGCATCTCGGGGCATATCCCCGAGGCTTGGGGGTTGGAGAGAGCGTGGACCAAACGTCCCCCGTGGATGGGTGGGCTTTCTGTCGCCATCTCCCGTCGATTGACTCAAAGTTTTTTACTGTATGGGCGAGCTTGCGAAGCGGACAAACACGAATGCTTTGCAGTGGTGGGTTCGGTCCGCGGACACCGGAGTCGGGCTGGTCCCACTGACGGGTGGAAGTAGGTTAGTCCTCATTCCGGGTAATACGACCCCGAGTGTGTCAAAACGTGTTTTCAGAAGCCCAGCTTCTGCTTGTAGCTATACTGCTGTACCGTCCCCCATTTGTAAAGACACCCGGCGGGTATTCCCTCTCTCGATGGAAGCGAATCCACAGCGGACAACACGGTGGGAAGGTGGTGTGTTATCTACCAAGCGGTCCTCTGGGCGTTTCCATGCATAAAGGGAATCGTTGACAGACAATCAAAGATACGGCAGATTCTGAACTATTTCGTGATTTATAACTGGGAAGGCTTGACGACTTGGAAGCGTTAGATTTTGCTGTTGTAAATGCTTGAGGTAGTTTCCTTGTGTTCGTGCTTTGATATAACCTGGATTCACTTGAGTCACTTCATAGAGTCACAGCCGAAATTTCAAATAATGTTCCACAAAAAGAAAGGAAAACTAATTTGGATGCCCAAAATCTGCATCCACAATCTATCCAAAATGCAATTTTACTCCGAAAAATAAGCTTTGATCTGCCAAAGACGCAAAGACACTTGAACGCCGCTTTCCAATACAAACAGCCGGGGCCACCGCCGAGGCTTACCCCGCTAGCATCTGCCGCTCCGACTCCTTCAGATTAAAAGTCCTTATTTCAGGAGGATTCACACAAGCAGCGTGATCTGTCGCACTCGCAAACCCTGGCGCACAGATCTGTACCACATACACATGGACATCGCAGTGGAAACATGCACAAAATAGCAATACCTCCGAGGATCGCCATGTTGTGCTAGCTGACTAGCCTTACAGGCGCTTCGACCGAGACGGCAGCAAATCTGTCGTAAGAGACACAAGCTGTCATGTGACGCCGAAGCAGCGCCGTGATTGGTCCGCTATGTGGCTCAATTATATAAGGCGTTCATATTGTGTAACCTCTCGTTGTAAACACCGAGTTGAACTGTGCCGATACACGCACGTTTTTGACGTTCCTCACGCGTTTTCACCTGGTATATATGTGCTAGAATTTGAAATGCAATTGTTTTGTGTTGGTTTGTCCGGTTTAAATCAGAGAGGCCATGTGAATACAGTTGCACCCCTGGTCCCAATGGTGGTGCTGGTGGATGTTTTATATAACATTTTATGTAAGCAGACTTAAGACGTGTTAGGTGGGCAGCTCCCCGACATAATATGTAACATAACATACACTTGATTGTGCATGGTTTAAAAGTTATAATTCTGCGACTTTGTGCCTGTCAGGGGTGGCATTATGTATAGCCAGTAAAGTATATTGGAGAGCACCTTGAGTAAGAATAAAGACAGAGAACCAGAGGGTGATCAGTGTTTATGTTTGGTATTGTCAAAGCTACATGCTTAGATCATAATTCAGACTGGTTCTGGTATGGATCTGGTCTCAAGATCATTTAACGGATGTGAACACTCAAAACATGGTAGGCTCGACGAATATATGAAAAGGTGCACACAGCATACAGCAGTTGTGGGAGTACTGTAAATACTCATTCAAATAGTGTTGTTCTTACTATAGAGAGTGACGTATTGCACAGATGTGCTCCACCGCTGGCCGGGCAGCCCTGGGTTCAGGCTGAGGCTGGTTGGGCCGGCGCTGCCCCCTAGTGGCCAGATCTCCGCACCCACATGCACAAAATATTATTAAATATAAAATATATTCATAGCTAAAGCAAAACTCACTTTGGGCACTATTTTCTTTGGATAACACCATCTGCCAATATTTAAGTACTAATATTAAGTAATATGTAATTAAAGTACTTACTAGGTCTTTGGAGCCTTAGTAACGGGCTTTATAAATAACAAACATAATCAATATCCATCAATTCCGTTACTATAGTAAGCAAGTAAGTCACTAACCGCAACTCATCAAAGATGGGTGAGACTTTATATGAACGTTAACATATATCTAAATTCAAGTTGCTTTGGATAAAGTGGGCTACTGAGGCTGTGATATGAACTAAGGTTCTATGTCATTACCTTAGGGTAACTAGTAACTCATCACTCACAGATGTTGGGTGGGGGATCTCAAGAATACACCCGTGGATGGGGATGATCAAGAGACACGTGACGGTAACGTCAGGTGGCCTGGCAGATGGAACCGTAGACGGATGGAGCGACACACACACGCGCAGCACAGCGGCTGTAGCAGCTGCTGCTGTCCCCGTGTGACGTCACGTCACAGAGCAGACCGTAAAGAGACCTCAGTTGAGCCACTTGACGTCACTTATCAGGCCGCTAGAGGGCGCATGGTACCATAATATGCACTGGATACCATTATGTGTATAAGGGACTGTTCATTATTTAATTTCAATTAATTTTAATTTTAAAATTTAAAATGATCCCCCTGGAATAAATATATTTTGACATGACCCTGCTAATGCTTTCTCAAAAGTTGCATGACCCCCGTTACGTCTGGACGGGGGGGGTGTCTAAATGATGCACCAAAAGGCAATCAAGGGCAGATGTATAGTCTTTGGGGTGTGTTTCGTGACAAAGGGATTGTAAACATCATCCAGTACAATCTGTCGGCACGCATGACTCATGGCAAGTTTGCAGTATGTCTCATGATGATGCGTAATTTTGAGGCCTCAGGGCAAAAGGGCCTCGGAATGACTCGATGATGGGTAAAGGTTCAACATGTTGTTTACTCAGGGATACAAGGTCAACAGACATGCACACTAGAAGTGGTTCATGAAGCCTCTGCCTGATCCATCTTATACAATTCAGTCTATGGGCGGAAAAGTAAGAAATCCACACCTGTCGGGTCAGAAGCACTGGCCTGGATTGGAGCAGGTCATTCTGAATATGTACCTTCCACAAAGATTTCACCTTCAAGTCGCCTGTCCATATCTGCATCTAGGGCTGTACTGTAACAGTGGGGATCCACATGGAATTCCTGCGTTTATTCCTTGGAGGATGCTATAGCTCATCCTCGGACACCACCTGATGCCAATGCCTTCTCGAGCCTGGTTCATCCCTCAATTCTTATTGCATTTACGTGGCTATTTCACTTGAGCCAATATGTGCTTACCAGGCATGTACATAGGCTGTGTGCAGCTGCACCAACACAGCTTACAGTAAAAAAGATGGCTGTCATTTCATCCAATATGGTTAGCTTTAAAGAAATGATGCAACACTACACAATATACAATATACATTCGAAAATGTGTTCCAAAATGTATGCTCTGTCTCTGCCGTTGCCATCTTTGATTTGGCTCCTCAGAGCGAGGGTTTAGTTAAATCCAGAATAAAACAATGACTTATTAGACTTCTCATACCGTTCTTCTTATCAATTGCTTATTTTTCCCACCCTCATTGCTCATTGCCTATATGTGTGACATGTTTTCCACAGTTCAGATATGTTAGATATGTTAAGCATACAGAAAGATATAGACAGAGAGACAGACAGATAGATAGATAGATACTCCCAAATTGAACTTCCAGCTCACCAAAAATATATATTTCTTAATCACGTTGTACCTTTTCACTGCTTCTGCAGTCAGAAACGTGTTGTCAGGTGGTGGGAATGTCAGGATGATCAGATCAGGGTTCCCAGAGCAGCACTGATGCTGACTTACCATCAGGGCTAGTAACTAATTCCGTTGGGGAACACTGAATATATAATATGAATATGATATATAATTAATGTCTACGCCCGGGTCATATAAATAACATATTGTGTGAGTCATTCCTGATTTGACTGGTTGTGATTTCTAGGAAATAGCCTGTAGTTACTTCCAGTCATGCAGGCTCTCTCTCTCTCTCTCTCTCTCTCTCTCTCTCTCTCTCTCTCTCTCTCTCTCTCTCTCTCTCTCTCTCTC
>JAOPJJ010000080.1:8062348-8074203 GCA_027122795.1 Enchelyopus cimbrius | reverse complement strand
TGGCTTTCTCCCCAATACTCCCCACACTACAAATTGTAGCTTTGCCGCAAAGAAGTGAAGTTAGACGTGGGATGCTTTAGGCTATTGCAAATAGAACATCAATACAACTATTGGTTTCCATGTATAACCCTATTTAAAACTCTGCTACCATTGTGGAATAGACAGTATGCTACTGTCTACTTTGACGAAGACCACACTATAAATCTTTTCTAATCACTTTAGTCTCAATCTGCAATGCTAGTTATTGATTCCCCACTCCCTTCCATTAAGACTCAAGGTGATCTTGGTCTTGCAGGATGGGAGGCTCTGACCTCACTGGTTCCGGACGTCTATGTGGACTCGATGGGCTACGCCTTCACACTGCCGCTCTTCCGTTACCTGGGAGGGTGCACCGTGGCCAGCTACGTGCACTACCCTACCGTCAGCACAGACATGCTTTCTGTGGTGCGAAACAGGAACCCCAGGTGAGTGCTACCAGAAGCTCAGCTTCAGAGGTCCAATGAATGAAGGACAGGGAACCTCTAGCCGTGGAACACTGGTTTAAGAGCTTCCTCTCGGTCTACAGAATGTTCTCTGTTTAAATGTTCTGATTATCACTAATAATCAGAAACCGTGTGTCCTAATTCCTATGCCAAGGTAGCCTGGCTAACACCAGCACATCTCAATGAGATGCTGGTCTGGGAAAAGGGCATTTTCTCATATGAATGCCTAGAGCCGTTTATTGGGCGCTACGAATGTCTATCAAATGCGTCTGCATGTTAGCCTGGTTATTCCCATGCTGCTCTGCGCGCGATTCATAGCCAATCGTATCACTCGCATAGACGTCGTCATCGTCTTGCTGCCCCCCCCACCCATTCTGTGATTTGGTCCCCTAACTCAGGCAAAAATAAGGGCGGTAGATTCCAGGCTGCCTTTGCAGTGTGAATGGAATCGCGCAGAAATCATCCTCAATCCATAAGCGAGTGTCTTCCTTTTTAAAAGCGCACGTCGACGACCGTCTCTGTCCCCCTTTCGGCAGGTTCAACAACGCCGACTACATCTCCGCCAACCCCATGCTGAGTGCGGTGAAGGTGCTGTACTACTGCCTGTTCGCCCTGCTCTACGGCCTGGCCGGCGGCTGCAGCCACCTGGTGATGGTCAACTCCACCTGGACGCTGGGTCACATCCTGGCGCTGTGGCGAGCCCCTGACCGCACCAGCGTCGTGTACCCCCCCTGTGACGTCCGCTCCTTCCTAGATCTTCCTCTGAAGGAGGAGGAGGAGCAGCAGGAGGAGGGGGAGGAGGGCTGGGAGGAGCTAGGGCAGGAAATGGGAAACGTGGAGGGGCGCCGAGGGGGCGGGGACAGGAAGTGTCACTCCATTGTGTCGGTGGGACAGTTCAGGCCGGAGAAAGACCACCAGCTCCAGATCCGGGCCTTCCAGAAGCTGCTGGACAGGAAGCAAGGGGGGGAGGGGCCAGGGGGGCGGGAATCCCTGAGGCTGGTTCTGATTGGTGGATGCCGTAACCAGGAGGACGAGGAGCGGGTGCTGATGCTGAGGGGGCTGTGCATGGAGCTGGGCGTGGCCGACCGCGTGGAGTTCAGACTCAATATCCCGTATGAGGAGCTCCAGAAGGAGCTGGTGAGCGCCACCATCGGCCTGCACACCATGTGGAACGAGCACTTTGGGATCGGTAAGCAGGCTAACGCAATTAGCCGCATTAGCCACTGCTTCCCCCATTACTACTGCTACTGCTAACCGTCCCCCTCTCTGTCCCTCCAGGCGTGGTGGAGTGCATGGCAGCAGGCACCATCATAGTGGCCCACCGGTCCGGCGGACCCATGCTGGACATCGTCGTTCCTCACCACGGGGCGCAGACGGGCTTCCTGGCCGACAGCGAGGAAAGCTACGCCGCCGCCATGGAAACCGTCCTGGCGCTGCCGGCGGCGGAGCGGCTGGAGATGCGCCGGAACGCGCGGCTCTCGGTCGATCGCTTCTCCGACCGCGAGTTTGAGACCTGCTTCCTGTCCGCCACGGAACCGCTGATGGCGAGACTCGGGCCCTGAGCGGGAGGCTTCTTAAGTTTCTATGGTGATCTGGTCATCGTCTCCTCTGCCATCGATTGTTGTGTCCATGGCAACTATCGCGTATCCCGTGGCGACTTTGTCACATTTCTAGGGCAATCGGTCATTGTTTCCATGGAGACCATGTCACGGTTACCCTCGTATGACTTATCGCCAGTATAACAGTTAGTAGCTAGCATGTTATTAAATGTTGTAGCGGTGACAGACACCAGCTAGCCGCAGCTGCTTCTGCTAGTTCTGCTAACCAGGAAGTAACAGGATCTGAGGAGGAAGAGAGGGGCTGTATACAGTCATAACGAGAGGATGAACAGTCCCATGGAAATGACCACCGCTGGGTCTGATCCGCTGTTACCTGGAGATTTAATTTTAGAGGGCTGTGCCTATGAGACAATCAAACCATGAAGTTTAAATACAATATGTTCCATCGAGTTCAACGTCTGTTTTCCTGTATGTCTCACTTCTGTCTTTCTCCATGCATGCTCATTGGCTGATAATTTCTGCCATAGCCAATGACATCTTCAAGTTTCTGAAGGGCAGTTGAGTGAGTTGATGGATTAAGTTAAAATTGCAGCACATTCAAATGTAAGAGTAGATCCTATTTCATTACATTCCTCCTCTAAAGATGGCTCTTAAAATACCTGCTTGGTTACTCATCACGTCTGTCCTGTTTGTGTTGAAGATTGTTGCCTATTTAAAACGTGTAAATTAATCTGTAATTTAGAGATGTTGAAAAGTGTGGCTTTTGTGTGGCTTCAATAAACACTGTAGTTCCATTTATAGAATAGTTTTATTTGTCTTCTTCCTTACAAGTTTTTAGCAAAGCACATAGTTGGTAATGAGGCATCCTTAACAAACAAGATATATAACTCAAGCATAGACCGATCAGCAAACCGATCACAACACTGAATCATCAAACCAGAGCTCCTGCTCTTGTGCTACCTCTCATGAAGAGGAAATGACTCAGATTAGGTTCCAATCATCAATTACTGGATTTGTTGCAAAAATAATGTCGTAGTTCAGCAAACTTGAATATGTGCGGGTGGGTAGAACTCCATCCCTAAAACCTCAATCACCACGGATCTCACCACCAAACCTCTCGCAGGGAAGACCTCCTGACGTACGAATGCTCCTGGTCTATTCCCCGTCGTCTTCGGTAGAGGCCACGTCGGAGGTCCGGGGGTCATCTGCGTGCTCGCGCTGACCTCTGCACCCCTCCTCTTGGGCTCCGGTCGTACAGGGAGGGGCCTTGCTCGACGGGGGGCTGTCTGGTTCCGCCTGCGTTGACCCGGGGTCCGCAGATCCGTGATCTTCTCCTCCCCCCTTCTCCATTCTTCCATCCATCTCTTCTCTCCCTCCGGGCTCCTCGTCCTCATCATCGTCCATGATGAAGAGGTTCTTCATGGAGTCGGCCACCTCCTCCCGCAGCTCATCCTCGGACTCCTCAAAGTTCCTGACGGGAGGGAGGTAGAGCTAGCAAAGTGTTCTGATGGTTCCAGAGGGATGGAGGCCCCCTCCGGTGGCACTCAATTTGAATAACGAACAGTCCCTGATAGACCTCTGCCTCTCTGAGGGACAAGACTCACGTGTCGTCATCGTCAGACCGGGGCTCCAGGCGATCGCCGTCCACCTCATCGTCTGACTCCTCCATTATCTGCACCTCCTTCTCCTCCTCCTCCTCTCTCTCCCCCTCTCCGTGCCCATCCTCCTCACTCTGCTCCTCTGTTGGGGCCTCTGAAGGACAAGGGATCATTTGACCTGGGGGTGGGATGATGTTACATGGGGTGATGATGGCTGGGGCGGTGGTGGATGTTCAGATACCTGCCGTCGGGGTGTGTAGGGTGGAGGAGGTGAGGGGGGCGTAGGCCAGGGCATTGAGCAGAGTGTTTGGGGGCCCGCCTCCCCACGCCTTCCTCCTCTCTGCCTCCTCCTCTTCGTCACCTCCTAGTGGAGCACAGGGGAACACACAGTGACACACACTGTATTTGTGGAAAAGCAATGGCAATGCATGGTTCAGTTTATTTATATTGCACCACCTTCAAACACATGGAAATGTACAGTCAAATATATAAAGTATATCATGATGGGAGCCCCTACCTGCGAGAGACACGTCCATCCCAGCCAGGACCCCCAGAAGGGTCTCTGGCGACCGCTCACTCCAGCCTCTCCTCCCCTGGCCCCGCCCCCCCGCGCCCACCGACCAATCCCTGTGCCTCAGCTCCTCCCCTGCCTTGAAACTTAGGCACTGGTTGAGGAGATCCTCTGCCTGTCAGATAGCGCAAGAGGAGGCCAGACCGCAATAAAGACAGTGAATGAGACAGACAGATAAACAGAGAGACAGAGAGAGAGGAGTCCTACCTCGTCCTCCTCTCCTCCTATTCCCTCCATGTTCTTGTTTTCTCCTCGTCTCTCCTCTTTGCTGTCCTCACAGTCCAACCGGATCTCAAACATGATCCCTTTCTACAAAGACAACAAAAATATCAACTGGTGGTACTAATACTAATAGGTGCATCATAGACCCCATTCACACTGCAGGCAAAAGTGGCCCAAATCTGATTTTTTTTGGGGTTCAAGTGACCAGGTCAAACTTCTTCAGAAGTAGTGTGAACACTCAAATCTAGCTCAGATCTGATTATTTCAAATCAGATTTAGACGACTTCCATATGTGGTCCTGAATCAGACCAATCAAGGCGGATTTGATGCGACATCTGTCACAATTATGGTTCTTTTGCGCATGAGGGTCAGTGCGAAACCGCAAACAGTTCACACTGGAATCTGATATAGGGCACATCTTATTAGGTCTCATTAGCACAACACTCCGTTACACATCACCAGTAACTGATAGTGGCATTAGCTGTGCATGTGGTCTAGTTGGTATTGTGTAGGACGTGGTGTAACGTGCATAGCCACCACCAGAGGGGGAAAGAAGTCACCTCGCCCCTGTGGTTGTTATGCAACCCCTGTGTCTTCTCTCCTCTTTCCTCACTCCTCTCATGTCTTTCCTCATCTCTGATCAGCTCCAGCGCTTCTTGCATGTCCTGTGAGTCAGAACAGGAAACCGGTGGGACGTTTGTAGTGCACAGCACAGTGCAATACGACTCACTTTTGTGTCACTTTTGTATCACCTTTGTGTGTGTGTGTTAGCTCCCAGGTGTGTCCGTACCTGTCCATGTGGGGGTTCTGGACTGAGTCTGGCTGGACTCCTGTGATGTTCTTCCTCATTGGTTCCTGGCTGATTCTGATCAACCAATCAGATGATCCAGAATTAAGTGTGTGTGTTTGTGTGTGTGTGTATGTGTGTGTGTGTGCGCGTGGTTACCTCTGCTCTCCTCCTCAGTGCTCTCATCTCCTGGTAGTACTGCTCTCTTATACGCTGTAACTGATGCAGATACTCCTGCACACACACACACACACACGCATGCACACACACACACACACATGCATGCACACACACACACACACACACACACACACTTGTTCATACGTTTCATTCAATGGAAGAGCTAGATATGTGTGCATGTGTCTGCATGTGTGTGTGTGTGTGTGTGTGTGTGTGTGTGTGTGTGTGTGTGTGTGTGTGTGGGAACCTGTTGGTTCTCGGGTAGAGGTGTTTGTTGGGGTTTTGTGACTTCCTCTGGCTGAACGACTAACTTCCTGTAGCGCTCCGCGTCCGCTGTCGATGGGCGCAGGCCCTGCAGAGGCAGAGGACATGACTCGGCAAAAAACAGGATACAGACATACACACAGAATGCACACCGTATACAAAATAAGAGCAGTAGTATCAATGCAAAAAACTAATGTACATTGACTTAGTACACACTGGACCAAACAATGCAAATGGTTGAGGTAGACAATACGAGCTATTTGTATTATTGCATTAATACCGGTCACTGACAGGCCCTGCCCGCAAAGGGGGGTGTCACGTGACCTGTGTCATGTGACATCTCACCAGCTGCTTCTCTGCTCTCAGCTTGTAGCGCTGGGCTTCCTGCCGTCGCTGGAGGTACGCTCCGTGGGCCTCCGCCACCCTGGAAACACTGGGACTCTGAGCAACATGCCTCATACAGTACATGCTACATGAACGCTACATGACACACCACAGTACATGCTGCAAACTCAAGACCAAGCTGCAGTACTGCGGTGATACCGACACCCCATTATATGCGTTCCCCATATACATGCCGAATAGCATGCCACAATACACGCTACTGAGCTAACACCTGCGATTAGTAACTAGCGATTTCTGTATTTGTAGTGGATTTGGTGGATTTATTCAACGGATTTGGCTTACTGACATTTGATAGGGAACAGGCCTGCCGTCCCCTTGCTCTGCCAAATGATGGAGAGAGTGGTCGGGCAGGGGAGGAGGAGGTGGACTGTGGTGAAGATGTGGAGGGCTGTGCTCCTCTCTGTTCCTCCTCTTCAGAGCATCCAGCTGACGATGGTAGTGGTGATAGGGTTCCCTGGAGAGCAGGAAATAAAACACACACACGTGCACACACACACACACGCACGCACACACACATACACACATCTCAGTTAATAGGTCCTGTACCTTGCATTTCTGTAGCCGCATTAGAGGTATTGCCGTAGTAGTGTTAGGTAGTAGCAGGAGTGATTCATTATATCTCTTTCTGTTTCATTCTGACAGGAAGGATGAGATAAGATGTATACGGGTCTGTACCTGTGGTTCTGTTGACCTCTGACCTCTCTGACCTCAGGGTTGGCTAGATGACCTGGTCTACCCTGGATCCACGGTACGGGAACATAACAGGAATTAAAGTTGCAATGTGTATTATTCCAACTAGCTCTACCTTTGCATCGACATATCTGTAGCCAATGCTGATCGGTGGTGGGCATTCATTCAACAATGTCATTAAAATCACATCCTATAACTTATATTTTATAAATACAAAAATGCTTGCCAGCCTGTACCATCCTCTTTATTAAAATAGTATTACTATGGACCCAGCCAGCAGTGTTAGACTACACAAATACACAGGCGTGTATTTGAGACCTCGAACACACAGCTGTGTATTTAAGGTCTCAGTTTTGTGAGTCTAAGCTTATCCATGGACAAGCTGCCTGGAGTGTGCATTTAAGTCCTGAACCTGATTGTTAGGCCAGGCTGCTAGGCTGCTTGAGCTAGCTTAGCCAGGCCTGAATCAGGGTGACTATTCTCTTGGGCGAGGTGATCCTGCAAACGTGTGGTGCATTTGGCTGTCAATCAAAGGCACACAGGATGAACCCGCCATCCCGCCATCCTCCCACACACTTGAGGGAGCCCTGGCCTCACAAGGCAAGACCTGCTCTACTTGCCCAACATCTTGCCGACCAGCCCAGGAATGCCAACTGCTACACTCATCCTTACACATATCTATACACCATCAGACACCGTGTGCAAAAAAAAGGATGAGGATAATATGATGAGGATAATGACCGACTGTCCCTGTGAGGTGAGATCAGATTGTGATTATTGCTCAGTGTTTCAGCAGGTTGTACTTTATGTTGGCCAGCCGGGGTGCAGACTCTGACTGGGGCCTTCCACTCCGTTTTCGGGGGCAGTCTCTTCACCATGGGCCGGGGAGCGGGCCTCGCTGGAGCTTTGGCCCTTGCTAGCATCGATTAAAGGCTAAGGTTAGAAGGCTACAGTATGCAATGTTAAACAGACAGCATTTTGTTTGTCCAGTGTGTCCAGTGTGTCCAGTGTGTAGTTACAGGTTTAAGTGTAGGTGTGTTTGTATACACTCAATTACAATTATACAAAGTGTGTGTGTGTATTGTGTGTATAGTGAAATGTGTATGGAGAGGTGTGTATGTTCTGTGTATGTGTATGTAAACCTATATTTACTGCCTTTGTTTGTAGTAAATATAGGAGACGCGTGTTTTACCAGCCTGGTAAGGACCTGATTTAGCCTTCTGGGGACATGCTGCTCTGTTCCTTATCCCCACTGATTGGCCAAACTCCTCCTGCATCTTCTGCATGTGTGCAAGCGTGCGCGCACACACACACACACACACAAACACACACACACACTTGTTTTTCTGCGCTGTAAAATCTTTTTAATATTACAATATTACCATGTTCAGTAAATTGTGATGGACTGCTCTTTAATTACGCAGGAGCCAATCAGAACGGCTCACCTGTGGGTCCAGGTATTTACAGATGAGCTTCTCCAGAAAGGGTCGCTTCAGGACCGAGCTCACAGAGGGCCGGTCCCGCGGGCTCACCTTGTGGAGGGGGGGGAGCGCTTCAGTGAGTCATGAGGTTCTGTTGTTTTAAAGGCTCTATGACTGTGGCTCTGTTGATGGACAGACGGACGGACAAACAGACAGGCACACCTAGAACTCCATGCGCCCGGTTGACTGCCGACTATGTCCCCCTGCGCTCTATGGCGTTTAAGGTAGACACACACAGTGTCTGTCCCCCGTCTGTTAGTGTGTGTTTTAAGCACATTTAAGTTGCATTTAAGAGTGTTTTTTCCCAGGTTGTGATTGGCTTCACTCTTTGCAACGTCCTGACAGTTGTGGTGTTGATGTTCTGTTGGTTCTTTTGATTCAAAGGGTTCTGCGTTGGAGGCTGGGTTCGGACGGTCCGGCTCTGACCTTGAAGAGCTGGTTGAGCAGCAGGCGCAGGTCGTGGGAGTATCGGCTGGAGACCGGCTCAAAGCGCCCCCTGCAGATCTTTCCCACCAGCTGGCGCAAATTACTGCCCTCAAACTGAAAGACGCACACACACACACACAGACACACAGGCACAAGGTCAGAGCAAATCAACCTTTGTGAGGGTATTAACAGGGAGGGGTTAGGGGGATAGAGGCTATGTTTTTAGAGTTCAGTGGACTTACTGGGTGTTTAAGGGTGCAGAGTTCGTAGAGGACACAGCCCAAAGACCAGACATCCCTGCAGAGTAACAGACAAACACATTTATACAAATACACACACACACACATGCTGTGCTCTCTCTCTCTCTCTCATGATGATTGAGATGACGATGATGATGACGACGATGACGATGGTGATGATGATGATGATGATGACGATGAGGATGATGGTGATGGTGATGATGATGACGGTGATGATGGTGGTGGAGAGTGGGAGGGTAATGGTGGTGTTGGTACGTACGTCTTGTTGTTGTACGGTGTGCTCTCGCATATCTCAGGAGAGAGGTAGTATGGAGTCCCCACGCACGTCCGGGCCAGCTCCATGGTACTACAAGGTGAACCGACGAACCAATCAAAATTCAACACATTCATCCATTGGCCACACCCGTTACCAGAGCACATATTGGTATAATATTAGAAAAGAGAGAATGAAGGAAAAAACGAAACGTGTACCACACAGGTGTTTGTGACTTGCTGCCTTCGTACATGAGGATGGTTGCCAGAGAAAGTTACAGTGTGCACATGCAATTCAAGTGGGTTTGTCACCAGCGTGCACTGTGAGTGGCACGCGTGTATCTGCATGTGGCTCGAGTTGGGGTCATAACAAGATAGTGAGTGATCCAGCCCAGTTGCTTTGTGAACATCTCACGGAGGCCAGGATGTCGTACTTATTCAACACCCTGGCGATGCCAAAGTCCCCCAGTTTGGCTCGGTTCCCTCCACCAGTGAGGAATATATTCTGGGGTGGAAAAGGAAGGGACGAGGGGAAGGTTATTTCCAGCACATCTTACCAGCTGTACCCGGCGGGCAGGTGAGGACAGGACAGGTGTGTACCTGGGCTTTAATGTCCCGGTGAAGGACCTTGCGATCGTGGATGTGTTTGAGTCCCAGACACACCTGAAGGAACCAGTTCACCACTTGCTGCTCGGTGAAGGGGACCCCTCTCTGAACGTGGATCCTCTTCATCAGATCTCCTCCATCACAATACTCCATCACTATATAAAGACTGTTACTCTCTAACACACACGCACACGTGCACGCACACACACAGACACACGTGCACAGTATACACCAATAGGCCTATACGGACCAGTTTGCATGTTTTCGTATATGCTTTACATGCATTACATGCATTATACATAGAAAGACTGTTCCTCTCACACACAGACACAGTATACACCAATAGGGCTACAGTAACCAGTTTGCATGTTTATTTTTTTATAGCCATCGGTATTCATCCGCTTATATGACAGACCTTGAAATGATTTGAAGAATCCAACGATGTTTGGATGTTTCATTTTAGAGAGCAGCATCCCTTCTTTGTTCGATGCCTCCCTTTCTCTCAATGACATCTAGCACGAAAACACAGAATATAACAGTATCGTAGATTGCATAAAATAAGCGGCAAATAAATCATTGATTATTGCAGTTATATTAAGATGAGAGATTAAAAAGCTTGTCTTTAACAAAACAGCCGTTGTATATGTTGAGGGAGTTATTTACATTGTGAAATAATACAAATGTTAACACATGTAATATAGACACACCATGAGTGGCTAACTTGTTGGTACCTTCCCGAGCTTAATCTCCTTGATGACAGACATTCTGGCTGAACTTTGACCTCTGTCTCTGACCAGAAAGGCTTGACCAAAGGCACCCTCTCCGATCTGCCGCACCACCTCATAGCTGTTCATATCCTCTGCCTGGGGAAGAGCAGGAGGCCATTATATCGTGATATATAACCATTTCCAATGTCTAATTCAAAGTGATTGAGAGAATCCCAAGTGTGCAATATGCGGTCATCATTACAGCTACTTTAAAATGTCTAAAACAAAGCTTTGTATTATAATAACACTAAGTTGTGTGTGCTAAACCATGAACGAGTAAACAAAGCATTGTGGTTTATATTTTAGGTTCTTTAAAACGGCAAACTATTATGGTGTTCACAAAGAATTTTGCACACTTGGGATTCTCTCAATCTCTTTGAATTAGACATTTGGAAATGGTTTTCGTTGAACACTACAATGTTCCCATAGTTGTAGAGCACATCTTGACTGATGTCCTTGCACTCATAATGATCTTAAAGCATTTAAGATCATTATTTCATGAAGCTGATTATAATGGAGTTTAATGCTGAAATGAGCAGGTGAACACACACTTATGATAACAGCTTGTATTACACTACCGTTCATGTTTATTACATATAAATAAATAAACATGATATATAAAATAAACATGGTTATTGATTAAGGTTGTATTGTATGCAGTTGTACGGCCATGAAAGGCAGAGCAGGCAAATATAGAAAAAAGGTAAAGGATGTCCCCAAGGCGGTTGCCATGGTGACACCGACCTAGCCGCAAACATGAACACTGTTTAAACATATCACCAAAGAATATCACTGTAACCGTGCCTTGGTAGGCTAGTAAACAATGTAAGTAAGTAACCTTACCGCGTCACTTCGTTTCTTTTAAAAGCACATTTCACCTACAGAACATAACAAATAGCTAGAAGAGGGGGAACGAGGTCGTAAAAACCGACAGGAACGCAAATGCATTCTGGGATTCGTAGTCTCCAGTAGAGACCGGTCCATGGACTACAGGTCGGTGTCATTTGGGACGTGCAGGCCATTGGTGGAGATAGGTTTGGTTATGACGTTTCTAAATTGTATTTCAAGAACAGCAATACAAATATGTATTCAAGCCGCGATATACAAACCAGTCTCTTCCTGTATTTGAATAGTGTAGACATAAAGAAATGGGAACCTAAGGTATCATCAAACATACCATACCTTGTTACCTCATGGTAATGCTTTCCGCAACAACCATACAAATAAGCAAATATGTCGTTTTAATGTTGTGATTGGTCGCTAATATCAAAACACAACAAAAACCCTTCATTAACAGACGCTGCT
>JAOPJJ010000080.1:8044863-8056135 GCA_027122795.1 Enchelyopus cimbrius | reverse complement strand
TCGCGTTTTTTTCGTGTTTTTGGTGTTATTTATGTTTTGCCCCCCCGTGTCGGGGTGGTTCGGGGCGCGGGGGGTTGTGTGGGGGGGGTGGGGGGGGGGGGGGGCCGGCCCGCCGCCGGTGTTGAAACATTCCTCATCAGGGAGTGGGTCCAGGGAGACCTGCTGCAGCTCAACCCAGGTGGCACACATTTCAAAACAGATGTGTGTTTACAGTCAGTGCGGCGTCGACACAAACAGAAGGTTCAAAAAGTGTACAGATAAAAAAAAAAACGAGATAGAACAAAAAAACATGTAAACTGTGGACTGTGTACTTGTGAGGACTTTGAGCAGTCATGTCCGCTGTTGAAACTGCGTTTCTTATCGCTTCCTCCTCTCTCGACAACATGTAATAGGGAAGTTCCTCAACAAGCTCCAACACATCCAATAATACTCTCGAAAACAGGCCACGCTCAAAGTGTTGGGACATGAACATAGCTTCTCCTTTTTTAACCAAACATGAGCTGGGAACCGACTTCACTTGCAGCGATTATAGAATACACCTATCAGCGACGTTAGGTAAGCTATGGGTCAGGACCCAAAAGGGGTCCAGTTCTGGTTTGCAGGTGGGATGTTGCCAGACAATGCACAGAACATACTATGGCAGAATGGGTAAAAAAAAACATTAAGAACCTGTGGGCATAACATAATCATACATAAAAACGATTATACCATAAATCCATCATATCCTCTCGTCTTGCACAATAAACCATACAAGCATAAACTGCCATGATATCATACACCAACACATCAATATAATAAATGGATCTGCATATCGTCTACTCCTCTCACCCCTGTATTATCTGTGTTTTCTCCCTATTATGTCGTCTTTTCCCTGGAAATCCCCAGATAACCCTCCTCTGAAGGAACAGGGTGGGCTCGGCATGCCAGAGAGCCACAATCTTAGTGGATCTCTGGAGCAGAATAGTCTAGTGGTGAGGTGCCTGGACCCTCGGGTGAAAGGTTCTTGGTTTGATTGGCAGAGTCCAGTGTTTACCTTGTGACATCCTTGAGTAAGATGCGCCTATCCTAACCTGGTCCTTGAATGTTTATTCACTGTGTGTGTGGTTGTTTGTTATAAGCACTGTGAGGAGAGGAACTGCCCTGGCCAAACACAATAGAAAGATTGATAGAAAAGTTGTTTACCAGCAAAGAGTGGACTACGGAAATGTGTGCGAAGGCAACCCTGTCGAAGACAAGACCAGACAGGACCCACAAAACACACGCAACATCGTTCAACCCAAACCTTTAAAAGACAGGTCTTATATCACCATTTCCCTGAACTGTATAATAATCCTCGGATCATTACACTATCAGTTAGCAGAATATTAGCTGTGGCCCTGATGCAAAAGTGATTGTGTTCCATATAGACCCTGACAGACTGACCGGTACAGAACCTCGCTTGGCGGATGAGGTCTTGTTTCTGTAACTATGGAAACCAATGCTGATCACCAATCACAATGAATCTTGGGTTTCGGACGCCCGGAGGGTTCAAAGTGAAACACGATCTCCAGAGTAGACGTGGAAACGTGACCATGGCGTGTTCCCACCTGGCATAGAATGTCCTCAAAACCCTGCCCCAGCGCCTGCCCCAACACACCGCCTTTAACATTGCCAAACGATCAGTATACCCTTTATTATTAATTAACCCCGTGAAGCACATACCTCATATCTGCCAAGTATCAAAGTACCTTGGGCATTAATGATCTTTCAAAGCTTGCACTGGGCTTCCGTTAGGAAATTATCATCTCTTATAATATTGACTACAATCTATCTGGCTATGGTTGGCTGTTAGCACCTGGGGAAGAGGTTAATAGGAAGTAGGTGTTTGTGAGGTAGCCTAGCCAGTCTGCCCTGGGGGGCTCCAGTCTGTCTGGAAGGTACAGAGTGGATTGTTGCAGTAGGTTGAATGGACAATGTTTTGCCCTTCTGGTCAATAATTGCCAATCTAATCCCAGGCCATGCTATGGGGCTAGGAAGCGGTGCTAATCCCATCCTATGGCTGCTAGCAGGGAGCACCAGCTAGCAGACTCTGGGGGCTTACAAAATAATCCTTTCACCACTCTTCTGTCTCAGACACCATAACAGCACCATGCAGACCCTTTCTAACAGCAATTTCAACCAGAATGCTAGTAATGGGATTTGGACCCAAAATGTCCATCACTGAACCTCAAGAAGATCTGACCGGACCACATTGGAGTCATCTACAACACAGTAGATAGTTTAAAATTGATTTTGTAACAAGTGAGATCAGAGTCCAAAACTGTTAAGCATAATGTACCGCGTTGTAAAGGGAGAAGAACACTTTTAGCCATTTAGCAGACCCTTTTTTTTCCATACATACTTACATTGATACAGCAAATTCTTGTAAATCTTTATAGAGAAGATAGGTAATGGGGGGGAAACGTGTTCAAGGATGCCACTAGGTTGGGCTGCTGGCCTTGGGGATCCAACCCAGAATTTTTAAGCCAGGACTAGACTATTCCGCTGCTCTGGAGACATGTTGTCCATGCATCATCTGCATAACAGGTAACTTAGAGTGTTTACAGGAAAGCATCTGGTTTTACAATTTAATTGGGCAAAAAACTGTAACAAGTGGTTAAAGAATTTGCTAATCAAAGCTTGTACACTTTTAACTAGTGATAACTAGAATTCGATGACCGGAACCAAACACAGAAAAGGTGTACCCAGTTAAGACACTTTTTTAATGTGCTGGCTTGTTGCTACTTCCAACCAAATAAGGGTGGCCTGGAACTGGCCTTCAGCCAATCCTGACAGGAAATATAAAGGAGGGGGAAAAGGGTGAACAGAAGGGAGAGGAACTGAAATGTTACCCTTTTAATTGATTGCACAAACTCTCCCTGACACAAACAGTTAATTAACATGACATTGAATCATCTATATCGGACCAGGAGTGTGAATACTAAATATACATATCTATAAATACTGGTTTATCTAAAAGGCACATGGTTGTCCTCCAAAAATGACGTGTTAGTTTCTATACTAAATATACATATCTATAAATACTGGATTATCTAAAAGGCACCTGGTTGTCCTCCAAAAATGACGTGTTAGTTTCTACGAATTCGATGAAAATGAACATATAAATTGCTAATAAAGGAGTTCAGATCGATGCCATTAGGGAGCAGGTATGGTTTGGAGACAACTCTCGTACAGGTACGAGGCGGACAATCGGGAGCGAACCAAAACCTTCCAACCGAGTCAACCATTGTACAATTTATTTTTCCATTTAAAAAATCCACGTTAGATACGTTACGTCGAAAACTTCGTGTTTAAACGTCGAACGTATTCGGATTATGCATGTTCCGCGTATGCGTCGACAATAATCGTCAAACCAGTGACGAAATCTTCCTCTTGAAATGAGAAATAAAGTTAAGAGCTGAGAGCTACGGTGCATAAGCGATACAAATGTGCGTCATTTTGATCATCTACCCTCAGTTTATACGCAGCGGGGAGAATCCAACGCCGAGCTCAAATGTTTGCTTTGGGTCTTTGTTGATTTAATCGTTTTGGCTTTCCACCATTTTTCTTACTTTTTCGTCTTCTGGGGGTATCAGCGTCTCGGCGTCCTTTTTAGTGTCTTTCTGCGCCAGGGCAGAGTTGAAAGAGACCTTCACCATCGTGAAAATAGAGTATTTGTCGAGAACAAAATAATAACAAAAAGTTAGCGAGTGTGCTCCGGGGTTGTAGTTTTCCGCACCGTCTCCTCTCCGAGCTGTCTGTGTGCTCTACAGCCGCCAGAGGACTACACGGGGTTGCCACACGCACACAATAACCCCCTATTATGGTGGGGACTTCAGCGTTAAGGGATCACAGGGATATACTTCATTGGTCCACTGAGCGTTTTACATATGTAAACGATTCAGATCAGGAAATAAACAGTTTGATTTGAATGCGTAGATTTTCGTGTGTTATAATCATTGCTGGCATTTCATCCAAAACATAAATTGTTATGGTAAGGTTTATCGCTTTCATTTTTCAAATTCATGAAGCATGAAACGTTTATTTTCTCGGATTTTTTTGATTTAATCAGTCTTTTTATGTTCGATTGTGTAGGATGTTGTGTAGCATTCCAGTCTCAACATCCTGTCGTTCTTGAGGGATCTTCTGAATAGGTATTCTTTGGAAAATCTGGCAACGTACAACCGAAACGTGTAGCCTAACGTCCTTAACGTCACAGCATAAACGCTACGTATAATGGAATAGGTATAACCCTTCATCTACTTCAGATTTTATTTTCATCTGCAGTTGTATAAAGTGTCATGAGTGGCTGAGTTGATATGTAATACCCAGTTGCTTCTGTAAAAAATAAATACGAATGTAGCCGTGCGAAACTCCCAGCCAACAGACGGCGCTCGTCAGCACAGTGTGTGTTTTGAGCTGGCTTGTACTGTTTTCCTTTCTTTGCACAGAGTTCCTGACATGCGCAAAAGGGACAGAGTTCCTGACATGCGCAGAAGGGAATAATATTTGATGAAGATGGCTGAAAAAGCAACTAAAGAGCGGTTATTGTCTGTTTTGGATGATTTGGAAGTTTTATCCAGGTACATTATTCCGATATCTTGAGTGAACAAACAGTGCCTCATCCCAATCAATTAATAGTAGACTTCCCCGCTTGAAATACTTTAAAACTACGAAACACGAATGCTCCTTTTGCATGCATTTCCTAAATTGATGTTTATTTTGTTATAGGGAGCTGATAGAAATGCTGGCCTTATCCAGAAGTCAGAAACTCCCGCAAGCAGGCGAGGATACACAGGTAGGATATCGTAGATATGATCTGAGAATCACAGGCTTTCTGTTTATCTTTTACTCAGAACATGAGGAGCAACGAAAGAAGAGGGGAAATAACAGCCTAATTGTGTTTTGTGTGTGTGTGTGGGTATGTTAGATCCTGGATCTGCTGGTCCAGAGGGACAGGGAGCTGCAGGAGCTGATGGAGGTGGGCAGGGAGCAGGGCCGGGTCCAGGAGGAGATGCTCCTCCTGGAGAAAGAGGTGGAGAAGAGAGACAGCGACATCCAACAGCTCCAGAAACAGCTGAAAGAGGCAGAACACGTCCTGGTTGGTACTCCTACGAGTTTACATTCTTCTAGTACAACTACTAAGTTCTACTATTACCACTGTTAGCTGTACTACGGGACGTACTCTGGGCAATGTATCGGAACTCACTCTAAGTCGTTTTTTATCAAATCAGCCAAATAATAAAACCTTCTAGCGATGTTCCTATTCATACTGCTTAGTTAGTAGTTCAGCAAGGAGATTTGGTTGCTGCTAGCTCTCCTCCTGCTATTGTTTACGTGATTCTTAAGAAACGGCTGTTTCTACACAACTACATATTCAACAACGATATATATCATCCTGCTTATCTTGTTTTCTTTCTTTCTTTCTCTGTTTGTCTTTGTCTTTATATCTATCTCTCTCTGACTCTTTCAGGCCACAGCTGTATATCAAGCGAAGGAGAAACTAAAATCTATTGACAAAGCCAAGAAGGGTGAGCATGGCATCACCTATCACCCCTCCCGCTTTTCCTCTTATGAGACAGAATCGTTTTGTCTGATGTTTCACCCTGAGATATAAAACAGTGGTGTGTTTTCCAGGGAGCATCTCATCAGAAGAACTCATCAAGTACGCTCACCGGATCAGCGCCAGCAACGCCGTGTGTGCTCCCCTTAACTGGCTCCCAGGTACTACAGACGCCTCCGCAACTGTAGTACTCAGCCTGTAGTACTCTGTAGTACTCAGCCACAATATTCAACAAAACTATGCATTTCTGTTTTATAGCTAGCGCAGTCACCACTGCGTCACCAGCTTAGCCCATAGAGGCCATACCTTTGAATGTCTACTGTGGCCAATTTTTTATGACGCATCATCTTCCAATCATAAAGATCAACAGATCATGCTGAATTTGTGGCTTTTTGCCCACAGCCCTCATGATTGCTGACACAGAAGTGCCAGTTCTGGCATAGAGACAAGAACTGAAACTATGTTGGTTATTCGATTTTAGCACAGACCATTTCTCAGTTACAAAATATCTGCGTGTGAGACATATTTTTTTGCATATTTCACATTATGTAATTTTGACTTGTCGAATCCTGTCTATGCATTTGGTTATTAAACTAGCTTGGCTTGACTCTCAAGCTAACATAATCCATGGATTAGGTTGATTAAAACTGGTTATTAAACTGGTTTGTGCAATCCTGTTAACAAGAAATTATTAATCCTGTTGGTAATCGTGTTTGAAACAGGTTATTGGTTTGTAATCTGTGTAAACTAGGTTCTAAATCTTATTTGTAGTCCTGTTTTGACCAGGTTATTAATCTGGGTTGTGTGTTTCTGTTTACACCAGGTGATCCTCGCAGGCCATATCCAACGGACATGGAGATGCGCAGTGGACTGCTGGGTCACATGGCTAACCTGCCGACGAATGGTGTGAACGGACATCTGCCAGGTGATGCACTGGCTGCTGGGAGACTGCCAGGTAAACCCAGTTAGAGAGCTTCCTATTGCCACTGCTCTGCCTACTGCAGTTTAAGGCTATACTGAGTTGTGTAGCGAAATGGTGAATATACAACAGAAAACAACATATACATATATACAGCCTGGACCTTTGGAAGAATGTTTGTCACCAATAATCAGTCATTTTTCATTCCTCTGTGGTTCATATCCTCATGTATGGTTTATATCACAGTGTATGAAAATACTTCTAACTGCTAGTTTTAACCTGTGTTTCTAACCTAGTTTTTAACCCCCACCCTCCTTTTCCTCAAGACATGCTTACGCCCCAGTACCCCTGGCAGTCCTCTGACGTGTCCGTCGGGATGCTTCCCCCTCACCACGGCAATGACTTTGGTCTGGAGCCCCCCGGTCACAACAAGGAGAACGAGGACGAGGTGGAGGCCATGTCCACTGACTCTTCGAGCAGCAGCAGTGACTCTGACTGAGAGAGAGAGAGATCCTTTCCACCCTACTGTTACCCCTTTGTTGGTGTAGCTGCTGTTTTACTTCATGTGTCCTGAAATGTGCAACTGTACTTCATTATATGCAGTTCATGTCTCCAAAACACCGACGAGGAAAGATTTTCCTCTAATGTATATAGGTATGTACATAGTAAATAAACATTTGAATATGCTTCCGGGTCGTTCTCTGTTCTGTATTTTAGTGTGGGATGTATTTATATATATATATATATATATGAAATAACTATAAAATAACTGCAATTTCTTATTAATTTCTGCCACTATCCTATACCGTCTGCTGTGACAATCACATTTTGTCGTTATTGAAACACAATAATAATAAATATAGACTTAAGTAGTTTAAATAGTTAAACATGGTATACATATTTATATAGTTACGTTTATGTTTGCCAAACACTGGGCCGTAGCGGAACGTCTGCTCTTTCTTTCAAAAAAGAAGCCCGTCTCATTGCGCAAGCGCACTAGGACTGTAGCAGAGGAAACATGGCGGCGTCCCTGATCTGTGGCCGTTTGACGGCCAGCCTAAGAAACTCCGGGGCCAAGACCACTATTACCCCTGCCATTAAGGTGAGCTTGGTCCGAAATAATAGTGAAGGCTCTAGGCTTTCAGGAGACGTGTCGATTGTGGCAATCGGTTTTCCCTGACGGGGAGAATCTAGACGAAACACGGAGCAGGGTCAACCCTGACATTAGCTTACTCTTCATTGACTTTCTATTGGCGTGCTAACCCGAGCTAATGCTAGTAAGCTGTCACCGCCCAGGAAGACAACACATCTACTTCATTACTAGTAAAACCTCTATACCTCCTTTAAAAAAATGTTTATAACAACGAATCTCCTGTCTGAAACGGCAGTTGATAATGTTTAAATGACCATCGTTGTTGTCCGGTGACCTCCAGCAGCTGCTGTCAGTGACGTCACTGGCCCCTTTTTACAGACCCTCTGCCCAAACCTCCCTTTGTCAAATAACCAATGTGTAATAAACATGTGTGTTAGATGTGTTATGAGGTGCGGGAGATCCCTGAGGTCCTTGGTTGAGCCGTGACTGTGTTGTCAGGGGGCTTTTTTTGCATCACCATCTTCACAAGTTGTAACATGTCAAACCAACAACAACACAATGAAGAACACTCTGTAGGTTTGGATGTAAACCACACAGCCGACAGGCTCATTGAGTTGAACCTTTCCCAGAGTAGCATGTATCTAAAAGGGTTTGTGTCATGGTTGTTGATGTTGAAATGTGTTGAGATCTGTTTCTCTTACACTTCTGTTGAGAATTTAAAAAAAAGAAGTCTAGTCAGTTATTTCTCCAGTCATCTGTTCCTGTTTCTTCAACACTAATAAGCTTGAAGGATTGGTGTTTTCCAGAATTGTTTTGAAGATCTTGTAGAAGATCAGATAATGTTTGTTTAGGTCAATTGGTTAGAGATGGTTAGCCTCCTTAACCCAGTGTGTCATATTCAGCTACTAAGTTAGACGCTTGCTTTTCATCAGAGCCACTATACTATACTGGGCCGGCTCTGCAAGGTTTGACTCAGTGCAGCTTGGATTAGCTTTTTCATTACAACCGGTCTTCTTGTTTTAAGGTGTGTCTTTAACCGATGACACGATTGTCTTGAGTTGATGACACAATAACAAACTCACACTTTGAATGCCTTTTCACAAAGGCATTGGTGGAAAGCTTTACACCAACACCAGTTTACATGAAAAACAGCAGCTATCATGGCGAGTGATAGCTGCTGTTTTGCTCCATCGTACGTATTACTTCTACAAGCACATTTACTAATTCGCAAACACATTTTGTTCTTTCTTTCTTTTGTCCTTTAAATATTTGTGTCCTTGTTTTTTTAGCTGACATTTTTGAGCCCTTCCCCTGATCAATACAGAATTGTGAATTTGCAAAGTAGTCTGTCCCGGGCATCACCTTGATGAATAAGCCCTCCCCCCTCCTCTTCCCCATCCCATAGGTTCTCGCTGGATCCTCGGGTCTTCTGGGTTGCCATGGCAGCCAGCAGCACCAGCAGCAGCAGCAGAGGGGTCTGTCTCTGCATGAGTACATGAGCATTGGCCTGCTGAAGGACGCAGGGATCGCCGTCCCAGATGGCATGGTGGCCAGCTCCCCTGACGAGGCCTACTCCGTTTCCAAAAAGATCGGTGAGGAGAGGATGAGTGATATATGTAAAGTACGCATAGTCCTCCAACGATGTGCTTAGCCTAGGCCTAGCCTATGTGTAGCCTGCATCCCTTGCTGTACAAAGGAAACAAGGCAAGACATTAAAATAAAAAGCACAGATCAGATTTACAATATTTATGGGATTGTTTAAGCTCCAATATCTTTTTGCATGTAGTTGTTGTAGTTGTGTTGTTTGTTGAAGGAAGTTCCCTTCAGTTCTGTGAGACTCATGTCAGCAGAGAGCTGCACAATGACTTGTTCACACCGAGGGACCCAGAAGCAGACCTATAACCTTCTTGGGCTTTAAATACACGCGCACACACATACACATACACACATACACATACACACACACACACCCCTATGTATTTGAAGAGTCTAACCATAGTCATGTTTCAGTGCCATGACCTTTAGATGTTTTCCCAAATATCTGTGACTTGACTTTCAATACAGAGAGTGGGTTGTGTAGTAGTTAGGATGTTTGACTCCCAGCCCAAATGTACCGGGTGCAATTCCTCCAATGCCTTCTGCATGTTGGCATTCTAGCGACAGTTGCCCCCGACAATGTCCTTATAAAGGAAAATATAAAGCACCTGCTAAATGACTTGCATGGTCCAATGTGTTTTTAGCCTCCAAGGATCTCGTGGTGAAGGCCCAGGTGCTGGCTGGAGGCCGGGGGAAAGGGACATTTGAGGGCGGTCTGAAAGGAGGCGTGAAGATCGTCTACTCGTGAGTTAATTTCCCACATGGATCCCCCCGTAATGGGTGCCCACCTCTCAAAGATGGCGTCTAAAGGCCTCTCTGAGCCATCCTTTGAAAAAATTCAAAAAATTATAATTATTTATTATTTTAAACATTATATTATAAATGTATGTGCCGATAACAATATGAACATGACCCCCACACAATGATTTTAAGCAGACTATTATTCATCAATTATAATATAACTCTTCCTCTATCCACCCCAGACCAGAAGAGGCGCGTGACATCTCCTCGCAGATGATTGGTCGGAAGCTGTACACAATACAGACAGGGGAGGCGGGGCGCATCTGTAACCAGGTGTTCATCTGCGAGCGCAGGTACCCTCGCAGGGAGTACTACTTCGCCATCACCATGGAGAGGTCATTCCAGGTCAGCACGCGCGCACACACTCACACACACATACACACACTCAGTCAGTCAGTCAGACCAGTGAATCATTGTAGCTACAATTCCTATCAGCGCTAGATGGTGCTAAAGTCTGAGGCATGCTTCAGAGGTCAATGAGGTATCAGCTGTTGTAGAGCGCGCAGGGACCACAGTGAACGGGTTGACATAGCTGCTGCTGCTGCTACCTCTTAGTGTTGCCAAGTAACCAACCAAAATAGTCCTGATTGGCAACAGAAACCGTGACCCCTTAGTGGGCTAGCTGTCCAGGAGGTGTTGGAGGATTGGCTTGGCTAAC
This sequence comes from Enchelyopus cimbrius, assembly GCA_027122795.1. NCBI lineage: Eukaryota > Metazoa > Chordata > Actinopteri > Gadiformes > Gaidropsaridae > Enchelyopus > Enchelyopus cimbrius. The sequence continues at coordinate 8,045,487 of JAOPJJ010000080.1, read as the reverse complement.
TCTCTCTCTCTCTCTCTCTCTCTCGCTCGCTCTCGCTCTCTCTCTCTCTCTGTGTGTGTGCGTCTTGCTTCAATGCCCCCCTCCCCCCCCCAACTCAGGGCCCCGTGTTGATTGGCAGCTCCCAGGGGGGCGTGAACATCGAGGATGTCGCGGCGGAGAACCCAGACGCCATCATCAAGGAACCTATCGACATTGTAGAGGGTATCAAGATGGAGCAGGCCGTGAAGGTAGCTGCCCCGAATATATATTAATAAATATATACAAGTACAAATATGTAGCAGGAATGGAGATGTGTGTCGCTTTGGACACAGGTGTACTAAGAGGTGTGTGCCGCTTGTAGCTACAGTACTCGAGCTGTGCGTTAATTGAAGCTGCATCCCAACTGGGGGACGTTTGTGCGTCCTGCAGGTGGCTGAGAAGATGGGCTTCCCCGAACCGCTGATAAAGGAGGCAGCAGAGAACATGATCAAACTGTACAACGTCTTCATGAAGTACGACGCGTCCATGCTGGAGATCAACCCAATGGTGGAGGACTCCTCGGGCATTGGTACACACACACACACACACACACACACATACACACACACACACACACACACACACACACACACACACACACACACA
>JAOPJJ010000080.1:7946264-7962640 GCA_027122795.1 Enchelyopus cimbrius | reverse complement strand
CTCTCTCTCTCTCTCTCTCTCTCTCTCTCTCTCTCTCTCTCTCTCTCTCTCTCTCTCTCTCTCTCTCGCTGTGTAGTAATTGTCCATCTACCTGAATCCTCGTGCTTCTGGTTGTTGTGTGTCACAGTATTCACAGTGCATTCACTGTTGCAGACTGCAAATAGTGAGGGTGGCATTTTTCTGCTCTACCCAAACAACAGCAAAAAAGCCCAGACTGTGTTATGAGTACTGTGATCTCGATGATGTCAGCATCAAGAGCTAGTCTATTGCCAATCACTATTATAATTCAGAGAGCTCTTTGCAGTGGCCTGGTAATGGTTATTGGACTTGCAACCTATATTAACTATTGATTTCAGGACATAGAGGGTAGTTAAGACATATCGCTGCTAACAACAGTCATAAATTACTTTCGGATAGAATAGATAAATCGACAATTTACGTCATCGGCTAGAGATGAAAAGTATTTCTCAATCAGTTAGTTTCTTTCAAACGCGTATGAGCAGCACTGTAATATTTGAAATAGCAGATCTAATGGGTTCCCCTTTAAGTCCTGTTCAACCTGTTCAGCATCCACGCAGACTATCCTGATTCAGGATAGGATTAGGGGGCTTCTTGTACCCGCCAAGCTAGCCGGTATTATTCTTCTGGAACACATTTACGAATGGCGCAAAGTTCTGTTTGACCTGTGTCCCTTGTTGAAATACTGCTGGACCCTAGGGAAGGAATCCCAACATTTCCCCATGGTGTTGTCCCAAGCTTATCTTCCGAGGACTGTGCCTTTAATTAATTAACCAATGGTGAGTTGTGCTCCCTGCATTTGGGGGTATTGAATTAATCATGGGTAGGGTGTCTGAGCTTGTGGCGTAATGCAAAGTGGTTGACTGCTGTGACGCCTGCTTGGCAACCACTCAAAATAGAGTTTGTGTATGAGCTACGTCCCTTTACCTCTTCCCTTTTATGGTGTCTTTATAGGAACATGACAAAGACATGCACAACTAGAATCCCATCACTTTCATTACATTTTATTTATCTTGAAAATGGGTTTAATGTTGAGACGGTTTCATTTTTCGAAGGATTATGTCATCAATTATTGTAAGCAATGTTAAAATCCCAAATGGTTGCCATAATAGGCAAGGCAAGTTTATTTGTATAGCACATTTCAGCAGCAAGGCAATTCGATGTGCTTAATAGATCAAGTAAAATGACGCTCTCTCTCTCTCTCTCTCTCCCTCTCTCTCTCTCTCTCTCTCTCTCTCTGAAGGCTAATGGGGAAATGGCACTATTAGTCAACATTGTTTATTTATCGGCTTTCATCTGACCCTTTTCTTGGCACTCCTTGCGTCAATGTATTGGTAGTGAAATCTTCACGGTCAAACGGCAAAATGTGGTTCATAAATTAAGTCTAGAATTAAATGGAGGCGGTTAACTGCGTGGTTAGGTTTTTTTCTCCAAGATGGAGACAATAAGTTAGATGTGTATCCGGAGACGAGGCTTGTGTGGGGGCGGGTGGGAGGTGGTTTGTTTGCCGTGGCAACCCCAGCAAGGTCGGCGCTGCGAGGTGAGGAGACGAGGAGAGGAATTCATTCTGGAAAAATGGATTACGTGGGCGAAATATACACCCCTTGAACTTGTCAGGTTGCCTGGTTTCTTTTCATACACCTCCTTCTTTTGTCTTTCTCCTGGCTTTGGCCACTGCGATGTGTTTTTGTGTGTTGTGTTTTGCTGTAATTTCACTACACATCCATAATCTAGCCCTTAAACACTCAGGAGACATGGTCCTTGATCACAATGTAAGGAATCACCGCTGGCTACTACTCGACTTGGTCGACAGAGCAGAAAGAGTTCGGGAACCAAAGGAGATTTAAGATGAAACCCTTGTTCATTAAATAAACATACAGCCGCTTCCTATTAGACATCCCATTTTCCGTGAAATTATTTGTAAACAGAAACGGCAAATCAATAATGTTAAATGTCCACATGGCACGATCGACAAACAGTATTTTGTAATTGTACCGTTTTAACATACATTAAAGGGACAGTATGAACTGCAAATCAGATTGTTTACATGGTCTAAATGATATCTGGCCATTCAAACCAATTCAATGTTCATAGGCACAGGGAATCCAACTCTACATAAAACACGACTGGCCTGAACGTTGTTCAAGGTGTCTGACCCCTATTTGTTAGTGTACTGTCCAATCACAGTCATTCTACAAATCAAAGATGGACTGCTGGAGATTTCTCAGCCCACACACAAGCACATATTAAACCCACACGCATGTGTGGGTTTAATAGCGCTACCAGCGAGGGCTCTGGCTAGTCATGGTCCAATAATTGCATGTAATTGCAGCAATTTGTGGTAAAGCTGAAGATGGGCATGGGCAAGTGCGATTTGTTAACTGCAAAGTGTTGAACGTATACTATATATGTAGTCGGTAGTGCGCTGCGTTTGACTTCGTCATGCTCCCTAAACCAAAACCTGTTCTCTGAAACTGCTGTTTTCGAAACATCTCAATGAGCCAGTTGACAAATCACCCAAATCCTTCTTTCTTTTTGTTGCAGATGAAATAAGCATGGAGGGGATGGTCGTCCAAAGAGCCGAATGCAAGCCGGCAGTCAACGACGGCTACGTGAAGCTGAAAAAGTGCGTGACCTTTGGGTGACACACTGTGCAGGCCTTTGAACAGGCAATAGTAGGTTGTCGTGCTTGGGAGACAATTTTACCACCACAGAAATTAATGACGGTTTTGTTAATAATTAATTCCCTTTTGAAAAATATATGACACTGAATTTGCAAGCATAATGAGCCTCTGCAAGTTGATATTGGAGGCCGAATGACGACAGACGTTAATGACAATTGTTAGCTTATTGAGTTATGAAAAGATCCGGGCTGGTTTATGATTGAATTATGACGGACCAAAGAAGAAATTATGGTGCTCTCTGCTCCAACGGATGGAGGCTACTTGGCGTCGTTTATACTGACGTATAGCTCTCAGCGGAGTGAATCGTGGTGCGTGAATAATCGCCCTCGTTCATCTCCAAAATAAACTAAGTGAGTCACAAGGTCCCGCAGTGGTTAGCGCTGTACGTATAATTTAACACTAGCAGTAGCGAATGATGCATTACTCATCTGTAAATATGTTGACATTTAATCATTAAATCTTTGCTCCTTCTACTACTACTACTATTACTACACCTCTTATGCATCTCAAACTGATACCAAGACTGCAGCCAGAGCCCACCGACGGCATCGCTATAGCAACTGTCATTCAGAAGCAAATGCAGGAATTGTGTATCGTTTACACCCCTGTCCGCCATGATGGCGTAATGCTCTGGGAATATAGCTCATATCTCTATATCCCCCCCCCGCCCCCATCCCCCCACAACACATTTCTGCAAAATGTTTTGAAATGAAACCATTAATCTGAATGTGCGGGGTTGTTGTGTCAGACTGCAGATGGACGAGTCCACCAAGTCCCAGCGTCTGTCGCAGCAGCTGGAGAAAGCAGTCACTAACATATATAAGCCTGTGGCCAACCATGTGGTCAATGTAAGCCATTGTTTGTGTGTGTGTCCATATATATCGTTAGGACAGCCCTTTGTGTGAGAACGCCAGCTTTTATGATGTGTGATGTTGTGTAATGGTCTCACCACGTGAGGGTCACCAACCCGATTGCTACGGGTCGTTCAGGGAACGTGAAATGTGTTTATGACCGCAGTTGGAGTTTGAAAAGAAGAAACGGCACGAGGGAAGGATGGTGCGGGCAGACCGACAGGTTGTGTTGGATCTGCTCTTCTCAGCGTTTGAGAGACACCAGTATTACAACATCAAGGACCTGGTGGACATCACAAAACAACCTGTGGTAAGACACACACACACGGGGTTACTTCAGTTTTTTAGATTGAAATCGCTATTTAGGTTTTATTTTTATCATTTGGCTTTGTCTTTTTTCTATTTCAATTTGTGTTTGAAAGATCCCATTCCATATTAGTCTTTTTATTATCAATCAATACATCAAAAACAATTAAGAAACCAGCCTTTTACATTACAATATAACGTACTGATATGGTATTATGTAAGAGTAAGTCATGTTGAATCCAATATCCTCAGTAAGGAAGTTGGGGCCTTCTACATTACAATATTGCTTACTGATATGGTATGATGTATGAGTAGGTCATGTTGTATCCAATATCCTCAGTAAGGAAAAGCATAATTACCCTTGTTGTAATGAAGATAATTATAAATTGTCAATTGAACTCCACCTCCAGCTTTACTAAAGCGGAAATGTTAATTAAAATGTATTACACAACAGCCCTAATAGAAACATGAAAATTAAAACATTCTCGACTTCATCACAAAACCATCCCAATCAATTGCTTCATTGCATACTCCAGTATGCAATGCAGTGTTTTTTTAAATATATTTTAATATGTAAGGTTAAACTTCAAATGTGACTTCAAAAGTGAATCAGGGTAGGGATTTGCCTTCTGTTAGCCACTTCCTGTTCATGTCAGGGGAACACACTCCCGAGAACTCCCAAAAAGATTTCCAATGTGTTCCGACTAGTCACTTATTTTTTAACAATGAGACAAAGTGTTTAAAGTGCACTATATTCCGCGCTGCAATTTTTCCTTTAAGTACAAAAGCATGTACACTCGCTTCTCAAAAAAAAACTGGTTCCTGCCCACCATTCACTAGAAACCAAATCACCCACGGTGTACGTTCATGTTCATTTACACACTTGTTTAGCTGTCCCTCTCGCGCTCTCACTCTCACGCTTTCTCGAATGGAGAGACTGATACTGTGGATCCATTCCAACAGAACAGAAGTGTGTAGGTGCTGATGACCTTGGGGTCCTCTGATTGCATAACCATGGGCAGAGTAGGAGTCAAGCCACACGCACGCTTTCATTCTTTCCTTCAGCACTTAGCCAACACTCAAATCAAGCACTCGCTAAAGTAGTCATACACTTGTTTCTGCTGTGACGCAATCCACCTTTTTTTTCAGAGAATTGCGTACAGAACCCACCCCATACATAAGTTTCCAATTAGCCATATTTGCTCCTAATAGCCCATCATGGTACCAAATACAGATCATATTATACAATGGGGACCGTAAGGCGGAGGATGCGTACAGCTTTTAATTGATTAAGTAACTCATGAACAGTCTATAATTCATCCGAACGAATGTACTGTTTATATACATTCCAGTTTAGTTTGCTGAGCATATTAGACCTTTTGATTTATTTGAAGGTGATGTAGGTAAGAAGCTATTATTTGAGTGCCATCCATCGGTTATTAGTGATTGATTGATTGATTCGTGAGCGAGAGTATCTGTCTTGAGTTTACTAAATATGCCATTGTATGAGCCTATTTTTATTTTAGACCATTACATTGCATTCACACTGTTAGGGGCTTGGTAATAATATACATTATTACAAGTCAAAATGTGTGTTAAAACGTATATTCATTTTATAATTAATTCACATTACCGATTAAGGCTAGTGTTTCATATTCTTGCAGATGTCAAGTCAGATAAGAGTTTGTGTCCCGAATTGGACAAGCTTTTAATTCACTTTTAACAAGTCGGCGGGAGTGCCGAGTTGTCAGAAAGCAGAAATAGGCTCTATATATTTAATTAAACTTTTTACGGTTTCTCCTTAGTTAAAAACCTTTAACTAAGTTGGCATAATTTAGCCAGTTAACAAAATTCCTCAATTGAAAAGTATGCTAAACTGAAATAGAATATAGCGTCAATTTACAATGTTTGTTTTCTATATAGAGAACTGAAGCTTCTCTGTTAGATAGATTAATGTAGCCTATTAAAGGACAGTGCATCGGATAGCATAGGACACCTTTGTTTATCTTATGTAACCTCACTTTCAAAGTCTGAAGTCAATGTAAACGTCCTCTAAAACACGCAGATCACATTTAGATTAGATAATCGCCCTAGACCTTCACTTCTTCAATGAATTGCGTGCATACGTGTTGCTTGTTGCCATGGCGACGTGCCTGCCGACATCGTGTCGGCCGTAACCCCAAAATACTCGAACTCGACTGTGACACCTTGTGGCCAAACCAAACATCGCGTTATGTGTTTACTCTTAGTAGTCACCGTTTGGCCTATGGCCAGTTTAACAGAAAGCCGTGCTTGATCACATGAATATGTGGAGGAAAACATGTTTGGTCGATGCCCGTTGTTGATGCTAAACCTTCCTTTTCACCATGTCTTTCTTTCAAGACTTACCTCAAAGAGATAATGAGAGAGATCGGTTTATACAACACCAAGGGACTGCACAAGAGCACATGGGAGCTGAAACCTGAGTACCAACATCACCAGTCTGCAGAACTGATGATGAATGCAGACTAGCAGAAATAAACTATCACCCCTTCACACCGTATACCCTGCTGGAACAGCGTGGTCAGCAGAAGAAAGCACCGCTTCTTACTTTGTTTTGATTTATTTGAATAAAACTGCTAGATGACAAGCTTTAATTACAGCACATGTACTAGACAGTTGAAATAAAATGATTTTGCAAACACTTACTTTCCACACATTCATTGTGGCGGTTGACTTGTAAAACCCATAAAGTAAGATACTCATGCCCAGAAGTATTGGATGAATTTATCTGGACGCAGTAATCGAGTTGTAAAAGGAAAATCAGGGGGTATGATGCATTGGATAATAAGATAAGTATACACTACCCCATACACAAGTATACACTACCCCACAAAGTTTGGGGTCACCTGCTCATTTCAAAATTAAACTCAGGTTAAATTATTACTCTTTCATGGTTTAGCGCACACAACCAAGTGTGATTATAATATAAACCTTTGTTTTAGAAATGTTTACAATTTTTGAGTAGCCAAATTATGTAATGATGACCGCATATTGCACACTTGGGATTCTCTCAATCTCTTTGAATTAGACATTGGAAATGGTTTGGAGTATTAAAGATCATTATTTCATGAAGCTGATTATAATAGAGTTTAATTCTGAAATGAGCAGGTGACCCCAAACGTATGAATGGTGTCTATTACATTGTAAATCAACATAAATCCTCAAGTCAAGTCCATTTTAATTCAAGTGCAAGAAAAAATAGTTTAAACAAATGTACCATTTACAAAATCTGATATATATCATACAAATTAGCACACCTGACGTTTGTTAAACTTGAGGTGGCCAAACAAAAGCAGACGGAGGAGAAACAGGTGTGATGGTGTTACAATGAGCAGACAGTCAAGTAGCCTCCTGCCAAGTTTTTATATTAAAAAAAAAAGTGTTACTATTACTATTTTTTTACTGAAATGTAAAGCACTTTGGGCTGCATTCTGTTTATGAAAGGTGCTATACAAATAAAGTGTATTATTATTACTATTCCAGTAACGGTTTCCCCCAGAACATGTGTACGTTTTGTTATCCTTTTTCATTTCATGCAAGGAAAAGTAATGGGCTTTCCTTGCAGTTGCCATTCAAATGTTGTAGACTGATTTAGCGATGGCCTTCAACCACCAGATGCCGCAGATCGGACAGGACAGGAACAGGGCGGCTAACTCATTACAAAAAAAATGTAGGCGGGTGTTGCTTAATCGGCCGATGTAAAGTCTTAACTTTGTGATGCATGTAGCCTAGACCCAACTTTGTGATGCATGTAGACATGGCGTTAGCGGACGTTTCTTAATATCTCACATCTTGGGGCTAAGGAAAGCCAATGGGGCCCGGTTTTTAGGTGAAATGTCTTAGTGGATCACATTACCAGACGCTCACATGATCATAGCTAGCATAATGGACACGTTTATATAGCAACCAAGCTAGTTTCTCCAACTGCAGTGGCTGGGCTTTTTCTCGGATTAGCCTTAACGGTAAGCAGTTCAGGATAAGTATTCAGCCTCAGACAAGCTAGACATGTAACACACAAGTCACCTTCCCAGATGCATTTGACTCCTTAAGACTATTTTCAAACACTTTAATTGTTTTCCTCAGTTCAATTAAAACCAAGATAACAATGCAAACTATTGGTCCAAGAGAATCATGTACATTTCCAGATAATGAGTTTCTGGTCTGGAGGGTCACTGGTCCGGCAAGGTTTTGGTCCGGTGGGTCACTGGTCCACATGCGGTAGGTTTCTGGTCCAGTGCAGGGCAACTGTTGTGAGTCAATTCATAAATAAAAACATTCTCCAAGAGTCATAGTTTTGTGCTGGAGAATTGACATGCCAACCTAAACACCAATTCAATTTACTGGAACGTTGTTGGTGCCAAATACTTGCAAAGTCCATATAGAAAGTTCTGAAGACCAGGAGGGATTGTGTAATGTGCAAGAGAGCAATTAAGGGCTCACCTGCATGTCCAGCTTAAAAGTGTTGGACCAGAAAGCCCTCGTACCAGACCCGGGGCTTCAGACCAGGGACTTGGCACCAGACCAGGGACCTCGCACCAGACTAATCCTATCCCCATCTGGACAACTAGATCATCAGATTTTTGACCTTCACCCTTTGGGGAGAAGTCAAACTGGGGCTGGCCTTTATGCACCCTTACACTACATGTTCCAGTTAGCACTGGCCGTCACAGCAGTCATATTGCAGTACAGGGTGTGGTCACTCTGTAGGTCAGACAGGTGAGGAACACCCGAGGTCAACCAACACCCAGATGGTGGGAGACTTAAACGGGATGACCGTACGACTAAAGAGGCCAGAGCATGATACTAGGGTTGCCCCAGCTCCTCCTAGAGAGGGCACTGGCAAACCCAACACTACTTCAAGTTGCCAGCCTTCCTATAGCTTTTGCCAGGGTTAACAGAATACTGAGCAGATCAAACAAATGAGCATACCTTATGCAGGGGGGGCCCAAAGAGGGCCCCCCCATAATTCACTTGTACAGACAACATTAAAACTACTACAGACAACCACCTTACAAGATAACTTTAAAACGACTACTACATATGATCACTACTAAGACAGGTTAGACATCATTCACCTACCGTATCAACATTAAAACCATGGTAACCAAAACCAAATGACTAAAACCATGTGCTGCTTTAAAAGGTCAATAAAGGGCTTAAATGAATCCCAAACATACAAACCCTTTCCACCACTAGTGATGAATGGTACTCACCGGTCAAGGTCTCGTTGAGGAAGAGCGTTGTTGGCCGCCTGGTTTGTTCAAAGTACATGAAACCACAGAACTCCATGTTCTTCTTCAGACACTTCCTTCTCCCTCGCTGCACTACAGCACCCACTAAGCGTGCGCCTTATATGGGAGGTGCGCGACACCGGTTAATTTAATTAAGGGTTAATGAGCATGAGGGCCCAATCAGAGAGCACACAGGTGAATCTAATTTAAGGGGTAGTTCCGGTTTTTTTTATAAACAAGGGATGGAATTTCCAGTGAGCCAGTGTGTTATTTATCATTAGAGACGTCTTCATCACACTTTATTCAGTTCTTCTAGTTGGGTTAGTTTGCTGGTGCTAGGCTAGTGCAAGTGGACGGAAAGGGCTAGCCTGCCAATAAAAAGTCTTACCCATTCCATAGTTCACCCGAGGCAATTCAATCAAAACACTAGACTATCGATTTAAATGTCTGTGCTGATGGAATGTTTGAAATAAACACCTTTTGCATGGGATTCCATTTTCAGGGACTTAAGTGTCTCAGCAGAAGTGTTATACTTCCGGGTAGTAGGCTACAGCAGCGGTGGACTTTTATTACCAAGGTTACCCTTGTCAAATGTTGCTGCTACTGAGAAACTAGTCCCTCAAACTGCGATGAAAGGTTCGTTTTATTTCTAACATTATTCTATAAACAGACATTTACATTGATAGTCTGGCATTAGTGATTCGGCTCGGGTGTACTATGGAGTGGGTAAGACTGTCAAGTCATCCATGACTTGGTTTGCATTCAGTGCTACTTCTCACCATCTTTAAGCTGAAGTCCCTCAGATCAAGCTGTCCTTGTTGCTTGGCCATGATTCAGTCATCACTGCACCAGCACCTGCGCTGCTACATTGCTGACTGACGTGACATCCATTTTAAACAAATCGTTAGGGACAGGGAGTTTTGGTCAATCAGTGTGCCCATTATGGAACGCAACGCAATTCCTTTAGTTACCCATGTCCTTAGAGGGCTTGAGAGTCTTGTGCGGTCCAAACATAAGTATTGTCCTCAAAGACTAAAAGCTATACATATGTATAGCTGTAGCATCCAGTAAGACTTGAGTGAGGCAAACAAAGACAAATCGTAATGATATTTCAATACAGAATGTTCAAGGTAAATGTATATTTGTTCTTTATAGTAATGAGAGAAAATACATTTCAAGGTTTTTATTTAAAACCAGAATAGTACTCGAGTCAGGTTGATGGTAAATTGCATGTTGTCAGACAAAGCAGACGGTAATGAGGGTAATCCAATTGGCCCCACAGCATGATGCAGAATGAGGATTGTTATCGAGAAGCATAGTTCATGCAAGATAAAAGGCAGAGCCCAATTTCATTGCGTATGGGTCTGCAGTTACGTAATGAAAAAGGTACAATTGACATAGCTCCAAGGGCCGTAATTTAAATTTTGAGTGGACTGCGCAAAGAATTCCATTTGAGTTGAAAAGTAGAAGACCAAGTTATTCCAAATCCGCAAGAAACCAAAGTCTGGGTTGTTACTGGAGAGAGAAAAAAAAAAGTTTATGAAATACAATTGGCCCAACAATGACTTGGTGATCTGTGCTATGAGAGTGGATATCAATATGCAGTTACTTACTGCTTTCTCAATCTCCAGACCATCCTTGAAGAAGAGCATGAATGGGGTGACTCCATCCTCACGGTAGTCCAGCATTCCAACCATGCCCACAGGGTTCAACGATTCACCGGTGAAAAACTGTCAATAATGAGTTTAGTAACAGCCAGCCTACGCAACAAGGAAAATGCTGCAACTACACCATTAATTGTGCTTTTACCTGGTAGTTATTGATGTTCCCCAGAATCCCCTTGACCTTATCCTGGACAGCCGCCATGAATCCAGGCAATCTATCTGGCTTGGTCTCCTTCATTTTGGTTGTGAGCCTATAATAGTCAAGTATATTTTTACTGTACTGTACTTCACGTGCATTTGACCTATGCACTGCCAATTTCAATGCAAGACTTACTCTTTGACGTATTGCTTGATGTAGACTTTGAAGCTGGTTTTGTTGAACGAGGTCTCGCTCAGATTGGAGTTCAGCACAATATCCACACCCGACCCTACGACGGTTCTGCCGCTGTCCACATCATCCACCACATCCTCAGCAGATTTATTTCCACCGATGAGTGAGTCGCTGATGTCATCCGCGTACCTGATCTCAGTCTACACACACACACACAATATTATTTTTAGACTATATTTTTGGTGCAGGAGTTTATTCTTTTGAGAAATATTTAATCAATGTTGACGATCGCCATTACTTTGTTTAGCCAACGTAGGTGTTACAGCAGTACGTTTCTGGTTCAACCGTATGGAGATGTATTTCGTATCACAATGTATTTATGTGAACCAGTTATTGTTAATGATAATCTAGACAGCAACTGATCTACAAACGGTGTTGGATCAAAACCGGCCTGAACTTCTGAACAAAGTCGGCTTGTTTACAAAGATAGGAGCCCAGTTACTCGGGAAGGCTGTGACACAACATATACACGCACCTTTCCTTCCACTTCGAGGTAAAATCCATCTTCAGTCTCCTTTATCTTGTAGATGTCGGTGAACATTTCATCCCCTGCGAAGAGAGAAACGGAAATTTCAGATTTCGTAACAATGGAAACTTCGTGAATCGTACGGCGATTTCTAGGCGGCAAAAGGCCAGCAGAATCACACCACACAACATGCTCGATTTAAACTCTGATACGTAGAATAGTTCGTAAAGACGGAGGCCTGCTTTGGGACGATGACGTAAAAACAGAATAACGATTTTGGCTGACGCGCCGTAAAGGGCGGACCGCGCTATATCAGGACATCTGGATTAGCATCGTTAGCATAGCAGCTCCAGGGAGGGTTGTGCTGATAATAACCCCAGTCATGAAACAGCAGAGAGAGAAAAACTCCCGAGTCACTTAGGGTAATACCGTACCTGAAACTAGGTCCTTGTAGATCAGCATTTTGACGACCGGTGTTAAAATACTGCGCGACAAAAACGACAGCACTCCTACCACGGCGGGACCTGACGAGAAAAAGACCGTTTGGCCTTCGGGCGGAACATTTAGACGGCACGCTGGTGACGTAGGCATTGAAAACGTCGATTCGCAATAGTGCCTCCTGCTGTCTGGAGTATAACAAGTGTTACATTTCCCCTCTTAGTTTTCTGTATAAATAATACACACGAGGTAAACCAGCAACCAGGCTTTTCTTAAAAATATATATACAATATCACTCCTAGCAGAAAACAAATTTGCTCTCATCTCTCATCGACCCCAGGCTCCCCTTTCCTGGGCCACATTGACCATCTCTGATGGGGGGATCCCGAGGCATTCCCAGGCCAGTGTGGAGATGTAATCTCTCCACCTAGTCATGGGTTTTCCCCAGGGCCTAATCACCACTGGAGGTGCCTGAAGTATCTTTACCAGATGCCCAACAAATGCTAACAATGTTAATACTAATAGGATTGTTTTTCCCACCTCAATTTATTCGCATTTTCATTTAGTTCCCACATATGTGATCGAATCATTTTAATATAACTTTTTTGTAAAAGGTCAAACCAGCAGCTGTGCATGTTTATATTAGAGCAAATGCCTGCTACTTGAGCTTAATGATATATCATCAATTCTGTAGTGATTTTTACACATTGCTGCAAATATAAACCAGTGGATTTAATTTTCACTGGCCGCATTACACTACAGCTCACAATCCCATTCTTCACAAGAATTAATTTAGCTGGCTTCTCAATTTGAACGAGAATTGAATCACAACAGTCCAGTTTACTCTTAAATCTCCAGCCCAATTAAAATATTAAAAGCCACAAAAACAATTATAGCAACTTTATTTGACCTTTTTCAGCACATCTCCATACGAGAAGTACTGCTTTTACTTTTGATTGTGACATTTTAAGGGTGAATCCGATTCCGTTTGTCCCGTTATAATGTAGGAATGTTGTAGCTTTCCGTACAACCACCTTTGTTACACAAACAGGGGACAGGCAAATCAATGTAAAAAGTCAGCATTCAAAAAAGAAAGGTTACAACACGTCAGGAGAATATGGCGCATGACGAATTATCAATGCTTCCTCTGAAAACAGGAATATAACTATACATATTTTTACAACTTCCCATGAAAGGGGACATGTAATGTAAAATCTTAGTGCATCACAACAACACTGGAAAAAAGGCTTTCTCTCGTATACCTTTGCCAATATGATCAGTTCTATGGATTGTTCTACAGTTCTATGGATTGTTCTACTCAAGTCCAGCAAAACATGTAGGGCCTGCAATAACGAACTGAAGAAGAGAAAGAAACAGTCATCACATGCTCTCATCATAGCATTTTAGTCGGTTGACAGAATTGTTATGACAGTAAGAGATACCTGTGCACATCAAAGTGCTTCTCACCACATTAGTCATACATTTCTATGTGAGCAGTCCACAGTCCAAGATGCTAATCTTCTTGCTTGGCTTTCCGGACGCAGAGCCCAGCTCGGCCATCTGTCGCACCACCTCCATACCATCCTGAACCCAGCCAAACGCCACGTGTTTAAAGTCCAGATGCTCCGCCTTCTTCAGTGTGATGAAGAATTGGGAGCTGTTTGTGTCTCGGCCGCGGTTTGCCATGGACAAGAGGCCCGGGCCTGTGTGTCTGATGTCAAAGTTCTCATCTTCAAACTGTCCACCGTAGATCGACTTTCCTCCAGTGCCGTCCTGGTTTGTGATGTCACCTCCCTGAAACGTGGAAAAGCAACAAGTTTTATTTCAACTGAAGAAATGACAGCAATTATCTTTTTTTTTTTTTTATTGGAGTTGGAAAGGCATTGCACATAATATGCAATATACCGGTACAGCGCAGTGTGCAAGCTTAAACTGGTTAATCATGCTAACCAACTGTCTGGCATTTGTCATTACACACAGCTATAGGATGTTGTGTGAAAGAAAAAAAGACACACAAGCTAGCACAGCATGGACACTGTCTGCCATTTTTTTGCAAGTCATGCTGCAGATCCTTCGCACGCCATTGCAATTTGCCAGAGTGCTTCTTTTTAGAATCAGATCTCGGTTTGGGGGGAAGGAAATCAGCCATCGTGTGTGGTGTGCTATTGTTTGAAAAATAGTCCCTTCCCGAACACTGATTCTACAGACGGCGCAGAGGGAGAGTTGGTTTAAGACGCCGAGGGCTCACCTGACACATGAAGTTTGGTATCACCCTGTGGAAGATGGAGCCTTTCAGGCCGAAGCCCTTGCCTCCGGTGCAGAGCAGCCGGAAATTCTCGGCCGTCTTCGGGACGACGTGGGCGTACAGTTCCACGGTGACGGTGCCGAGGGTCTCGTCGTCGGCGGCGATGGTCAGAAATACACGGGGGTTGGTGGCCCGGGAATTCTCCTGCGCTCGGGAGAACGTCTGGACGGAGGAGTCTTCACTCGGCTGCCCCAACCGCTGCTGGCAGTCCAAGAAGGTCTTCTTGAATTTGTCGGCGAGGTCTGCGTTCTTGAATTTGGCTGCCAGCTGCTCGACACTAGCGTTGCCCTCTGAAGGAGGAGAAAGGGTTTAAAATGAGAAACAAATACAAATGAAAAACATTTGGAAAGTAAGACGAAAAATGACAAGTTCCGATTGAAAAGGATGGATTGGAGCGACGCTTGGGAGAGGGCGTCTCCATGAAGGACTTTGTCGACGCTGCTGATGCAAGTGGCGTCTTACCTGCGTAGTCTGTGGTGGTCCAGACCAGAGCGTTGGCCGACGAGTTCATGGGCTTGAGCTCCATGCTGGGTGTGAGCACGTGGTTGGCGCACACCAGCAGCACCTGCTCTCTCCTCATGATGATGCGGTAGGAGCCCTTGACGGGGTGGTAGAGGATCTTGATGTCGCCCACGCCGCGCTCCTTCCACTGGTTGAGCTGCCGGTCCCAGCGGTACAGCTTGGTGCGCTCCTTGAACAGGATCTCCTCGTCCTCCTCGCCGGACTTGGTCTCCACCTGGGAGGGGCGGCGGACAAGACCTTTCATGACAAATGACGGCCCAAAACCTATACTTTTCCACCCATTGTAGAATGAACGGGATAACCCTACTTCAACTATTTGCTTTGGACAAAAGTCCATTATTCACACTAGGTTAAGTTAAGTTGCTTTATTTGTCACACATTGAAATGTGACCTCTGCATTTCACCCATCAACAGCACGGAGCAGTGGTCAGCAGCGGTGCCACGCCCGGGGAGCAGTCGGGGGGGTTAGGTGCCTTGCTCAAGGGCATTTCAGCCGTGGATGTTGAGAGGAGGGAAAGCACTGTTCAGTCCCCTCCCCACCCACATTTCTTTCTCTGGTCCTGGGAACCGAACCTGCAACCCGCCGAGCACAAGTCCGGCTCCCTAGCCTAGCCTCTGCAGGTTGTTACTCGGACAACCAGTTAAGATTACGAAGGAGCAAATCTAAATCACACGCAGGCCGTTCAATCCACGTTTAAGATGAGGCGGAGACAAGGCACCTCTGGCAGGGACACTATCGGCTCAAAGTGGATGTCCGCTTCATCGGAAACGCCCTCTCCAGCGTCCCCTTCCACCTCCTCTCCGTCGTTCTTGGTTTTGGCCCCACCGCCAAACACTGTGGCTCCAGCATTTGCCCAGGAGAAGTTGGAGTCTAAAGAGGACAGGAAGTAAGGAGTCCCCTTAGTACGAGCGGGTTTGTTTTGGATCAAACATCTAAAAAGCGACGAAAAGAGCAAATCTAAAAACAGTACTAAAAAACAAAATGTACATTTTAAAATACAAACAGGCCAGATTTTTTCCACCTCGGCAAAATTCTGTGCCAAGGAAATGAACCGAGACCCACCTTTCGTTCCGAAGGAGTATTCTCCATCTCCGGTGTTTTTTGCCAGTTCTGCGAAGGAGAAACCTCCGCCTCCGAGCGCATTGAAGCCAAAGTTGATGTCTGCATTAAGAGAGGCATATCAGCACATCATGGATCACAAGGAACACCTCCATGGACTGCAAGGTGTTTTACTGTCTAAATTGAACATGGTCAAATTGCAATAGTTCAAAATGATGGTGCCGTGTAGGGCTGACCCCTAATTAGTCGAATAGATCGGTGATTTTCAACCACTGTGCCTTCATTGTGGTAGAAACTAAAACTGTGAGCCAACAGCTGTTTACAGGCCGGCCCGGGGGGGGGGGGGGGGGTGTAGCAAATCAGTGTGCCATAAGTAAGTTTCGAGTGAGTATTAAGAT
>JAOPJJ010000080.1:7550189-7560956 GCA_027122795.1 Enchelyopus cimbrius | reverse complement strand
CCTGCAGGGCTGCTAGCACCCATTGGGTAAGTAGCATCAACGCTGCCAAAGCAAACTGCCTCCACAAGCTCATGAGAAAGAACAGCATTGTTGCCGGTTGGACCCCAGGTCTTGCGGAGAGAAGGCCGGGGGAGGGGGAGACTTCAATGGTATTTTGGGAAAACCCCATCGTATCGCCTCTTTGACGGGCAGAAGCTGATGAGGAATATATTCTCAGCGATGAGGCTTGTTCCAACGTTTCCCAGAGTCCCCCTCAGAATGTTCAGCAGCAGGCTGACTCGACTCCTATCCTGCACACCTAGCCGGCATGTCGCACTTCTGTCAGGGTTCGGCTCCTGCCTGGAGCACACTGAATGCTCACTAAAGACTCAACGTACCACATGGTTCACCTCGACCATAATGTTGCATTGACCTAACATATCATTTCTGCTGCTCATGTTATGTTGTGCGCATTTTGTTTTATATCCTTTCACTGTCTTGAAATTCTGCCATTGTGACACCCAAATGACCCATCTGGGATTAATCCAGCGTATATCTTATCTGGACCTTCTGAATGCGATTGTGAGTGGGGAAATCCTGTTCAAATACTGATAAGACAATCCACTCAGCGCTGCTTCGGACTTCATTGACTCCAACCTAGTTCATTCTGTCTGGGCCCGAGGGCAACCATTATGAGAAGATTTCGACCCGTTTCCACTCCTTATCCTTCTGTGCTGGTCTTTCAATAGGTCAACCCTTACACGTGTTGGTTTTGGAGCCGTACGGACCCGTATGTCAGTTGTCCTGTTTTAGTTGGCATCGACAGCAGTCCCAGCCATAAGCTGTTAACCTGACCAGACCCAATTTGACGATATACATATATGTATATGTAAGGCTGCCTTGCTCCTGACATTTGCATTTTCATTGGCTGCTTTCTCGATCTGCGTTCCTTGAAACATTGCTTTGGGACACCGTGTAGGAGACAAGCCTGAAGCGTAAGGCACGGTCGGGACACGAAATACATCCTGTGCTGAGAATGCATCTCCCACTACACACTCAATCAGGGCTCTGCTAAAGCAATACCATTCTATTTATCTTTAGGGCTGCGCTGCGAATATTAACCCAAAACTCACGCAAACGTGTGTTTCAGGCTTTACCCTTCTCAACTTGGGAATCATCTGTCTTTCTACTGCCTGTATACAGAGCTGTTTGTGGGAAATATTCTTCTCTCCCCCCCCAGTTCACATATTGTCTACTCCCCCATAACACCATAGGAAAAAACTGCTCTCTCATTGCTCACTAGTTTTGCCTCTGCATGAAAGCAGATGAGAGCACAGCTATCTCCACCACAGATCAGCCCAGCACTGTTTACAAGCCGGGGCCCAAAAGACCCTTTTGTGCACCAAGGACAAAGGAGACAAAAAAATGCAATCATAGTTCACACAACTTTTGGGGAAAAAAACAAGCTGCTCTGAAGTGCTCTGAAGTGTCTTAGCACGTCACCTTGTGAGTCACCGGAGCCTTGGATTCATGGCCGGGCAGCCCACACAAGCGTAGTGATTCTTGGATACTCTGAAGGTGCATGGGCGTAGGCTTTTGGTTCGCCAACTGGCTGTGCTACGGACCAGACAAGCCCTTCTGTGTAGCGGCTGTACTTCCCAGGATCGGGTTGTTAAAAACACCAGGGTCTGGTCAACGCTTTGGAATTATGACTTCTACAGGGAACACAGACCGGCACAGGGGTAATGCTGCGGGGTGGTTGTCTGCTAGGTGTAGCAGTTCCCAAAGAGGAACGCTCACGTTCATGAAAACATGAACATAAGCACAAAACTTGAAGCTTCAACCTCCGCAGAAGCCTTAAAGTCTGACAAATCCTTCTCTAGGTCAAGCAAAGTGTAAGGGAATGAATGGATAACACACGTACAAATGAAGAAGAACACTCCTTCATGCACTTTTCAAGACAAAAAGTAAAATGTCATGAGTGCAGGTTAATTACTATTTGATAGTTTGCTGGAATTGTAATGACCATAAGGGTCACGCTAACATGAAAATGCAATGTAAGCGAGCAAGTCACGTAATCTCAATAATTCATGGGTCTTTCCAGCTCCAGCCTTCAAAGCAGCCCCTGCACGCTGTCAGAGATGCTATTGTGAGACTTTGCTGACCTCATCTGGCAGGGGATTGGTGGAGAGGCTGAGCCACAGAGAGAGACCACCCACAACAGCCGTTCCAATTGGACAATCCATCACTTGGTCCAATTGCAAATCAGCCTTTTGAGTCAGAGAAATTAAATGGCCTTTTTTCCTTGAGGAAGGACCATATTTTGTCTTTGTTTGCCTGTAAATCGTGTGCGTGGGCTTAAAGCATGTGGCTGAAAATGGTGACGGGAAAATTGCTGATCGCTTTCTGGTAAATAAAAACCAGCGAGCCCACAGCAGGCTGTCAGGCTTGGCAATGCCACCCACTCTGACAGCAGACTACTGTAGTTAAAGCCCGGTTGAAGACACCAAGAGAGAGAAAAACAGAATGTCTCTCTGTGTGTTCAATCTAATTACGCAAGTGTGTGTGTGTGTCTGGAAGTGAGCAATCAGCGCGAGTTGTCGTTTCAAGTTAAGGTTGCGTCTCTTCGTTTTGCGCGGCCAATGCGTGCATGAGGAGACGTACGCAGGCCGCATGCATCGCGGTGCACGCACACAACGTTTTATGAGCATAAGTGTGAGGGACACGCATTAGAGTATGTGCTCAGTCTCTGGATACGCAGAGACCGAGCAGTGGCTCAGGCAAGGTTTGTCTGAAGTATAGGTGGAGGATTAGGGCCGGGGTACTTCAAAGCAAATGTTGCGCCCAAGCAGTTGGAAGCAGAATCCGCTTTTGTGTAAAAAAAACAAAAAGCAGAGGTGGGGGGGAAAGAACTGTAAGAACTGTATTCAAGCTACAAAGCCCACAGAGGAATAAGCAACGTGCAGGATGATAGAGCCCTGCTTTTAAGCGGTTAATTCCATCAAATGTGTTTACTCGTACAGGTACATGAATAAGCACGAAATACAGGCCGGAGATAAAACAAAGTGCTTATACTCGGTCAGCACGAAATGTGAAAGCGCGAAATACTATGTGTCAACAGAAATGAAATACACACACTTTTACTAGAAAAGTACAAGTAAAAGTCATTGACTCTGCACGCAGCCCGGATGAAATTTCATCCCAGGGTAGGGACTAGGGGGGGGGGCACGACTCGGCCATACAGGGCAGGACTACGGCAGGGACCATGGGACAGTTGAGTCTTAAAGGGCCGTAAATCACAGGAGAAACCACAGCAGCGTAGTAATGGTCGTGCGAGGAACGCCCTGCATCTGGAGAGTTCCCATCAATCTCACACTCATGCAGGTCGCAGACTCACACACACACACGTTCAGTCATTGATTGGTTGTCTTGACTGGTGCACTCGGCCCTACAAAAATACAGACCAAATTAGTGACCAAAATGACCACTGCATTAAATTATATCGGGCCGGAAACATATCTCCGCTTCAGCATATCAACTCAATAGTTGGATGGAAGTCTTTTCACAAATTCTTTGAAAACTTGTATTTGGACATTCAAAAGGTATAAGAAAAACATTTTGAGATTTTTTATTCTGCAGTTTATTTAATATATTATATTATAATATATCATAACATATTTTATATATAATGGTTTATTATATATAATATTAGATGTATTTCTTTATATAGATATAAATATATATTTATCAATAAATGTGCATAGGATTACAAGGATTGCATGCAAATCTATTAGCAATATTTATTTTCTGACTTGAATTGTACCGAAAAATGTATAGGCCTGTTATTTTAATTTGTATTGCCTAAACCACGAAATATAATATAAATATTGAACCTTTTTATTTATTATTATCCTGCAATAAATCTGCCGTAAATAATATATATATATATATATCCCAAGTTAGCATTCAATACATTTTTTCTTTCATATAACTTTCTTTAATTCAATACAACTATTTCTTTACACAACGAAGGTGATCTGATGTACCCAAAGCAGATCAGATATCAGCCAGAGAGTCCCCTGTCAGTTTGCCTCCCTGTATTCCATGCTTTGCTTCTCTTACGCCTTTTCGGGGAACAATGACTGGAAAGTTCTGTGTGCAGGAAACTGTCCCTGGCCCGGGAAAAGCTCCCATAATTAGGCCGGAATTGGGATGAAAGGGAGCGAGGAGAGAGAGCGAGAGAGAGAAACCCAATAGAGAGCCGTCTGTACAAGCGTTACCATTACACTGGCAGCAGTGTTTGAAGACCAGCCAAGGGCCTATAGGCCCGAAGAGCAGAGCTGTTCAGGCTTTCAGAGTGAGAACGTTAAACCTGAGCGCATGCTTTTAACCGTTACATCCTTCATATCAGTACCCATACATGTTGACTTGGTGTTGTCTGCATTCTTTGAATGTACCTATCAAAACAGTGTGTGTGCTTGTGCGTGTGTGTGTTTCAAGTGCTCATGAATGTAAGGAGTGATATTAGCCTTGCAAGACCTCATCTCAAACTAATACATTAGTTCAAAACGATGTACGGTCAGGCTGAAATTGATTTGGATCAAAGAGGGTACAAAGAGGTTTAGATTTCAATGATTTCACTTTTTTTTCTTTTCTTCTTTTTTACATGAAATGCTACGTGACGAATGCGGACGCCGCCTCCATGCATTTTGCCGCATGTGAAGTAAGCTGTTGCCGGCTGCTCTGTTCCAGTCTTGACGCGGCTAGCCGGTCCTAAAGCGATGTGACAGACCGCTGGGCGTGGCGTCCCTCTTCCCTTTCATGCTAGCCCACAGAATGAGAGGAATCAATGGGATTTACTGTCCGGCCATTGTTTAAAGACAGGGACGTGACAGGCCAGATATAGAGACACAGCACAGTAGTTAGTTGACTGTACACTCTGCCGCAGTGTATTACGACAAACCAGGTGGTAACCAGGTTGCTAACCAAGGATCTGTTTTTGCCATTTTATATTTTCCCCCTCCCGCCGGAAATGTCAAAGCTCGGGAGGGAAAAAAAACATCCATGTATTGAATACCGGTTTTATTGAGACTTCTGAAGCCGTTTTAAGGTTTATGGATAGAGCAGTGTGGAGGTTAACCGACAACATTTCCAGCCGAGCAGTCCGTCCCAAACATTTTGGGTTTTTACCGTGATACGTACGTTTGTTTACCTTTGCTGCTAATCATACACATATTTTTGTGATGTCATTCAAACCGGTCAAAAATTCCTCTGAGAAATTAAATACTGTTGGATTAGGTGGAGAAACAAAATCGGATACATATGCCAACGCGAATGTTCCAAATACACGCTTTATGTTTACGCTGTGCCCTGCTTGAGTTTGCGCACATTTCACCACATGTCACACATGGTTTTGATGTACATGTTCATAATGAGCACTAAAACGTTTTTTCTTGTGAAAGCAGAAAAAAAGAAAAACGAATATCGATGCAGAACTTTTTTCTTTCGTTCCTGCGCGTCAGGCCTCATCATCGGCGGTTCGAAGAACATCGGACGAAAAAAAACGGACATTTTTCGAATACCAATCCGACAGAGCGCTGTTTGCATTTCGGGGGGTAAAAAGCAACTGAGCCCAACACGGAGGCTAATAGCGGCAGATTGTCACCACGGCTCAGCCTCTACCAGCAGGTAGGCGGTGCTAATCTTCCCCAACGATTCAGGCCGGAGCGATTAGATTCGACGGCCCGGGTCAGGGGGCAATTCCGAGGGTCACCCTTGGGTCAAGCGTGTTGTCCAATAAAACAGCGGGACCCCCCACCCTAGACCCCGCGGTGGTTCCCTGGCAACAGCCCCTTCGCACAGGGCCCTTGGTAGGAACAGAACGGCCAGCCCAACCACTGATTAAGGGCCCCTGGGTTCCGCTCCCGTCCCATCAGTTTCATTCATGTGGTTCCTGGGGTTGAGTTTGGATGAATTAACGAGAACAATAAGTGGAGCGCTGGAAAATCACCCACGTTTGGCAACATTGGGGCCTAATGACACAGACTATTAGGGTTGCACACAGGTTTGATGAGCAGCTTTTATGGCACAAACATGCAATCAAAATTAATGAACATTTTTATTTTATTTGGCATTTTTCAAAGCCATGTTTTTAGCGAGAGCCTTATTTTTTTTTTGCTGATTAAAGCCAATACAATATTTTCAATATAAAATACCCATATTTCAAACACAAACCTTCATGGCTATGAAAAATATGTGTTTAGTTAAATAAATGAGAGGATAATATGGTTCTATGAAACCAACTGTAGCAATGTATGTGTTAATGTTTATAAACAATGTTATGTTGGCTCAATACGTCACTGGAGTCGTTGAATATAAGCTGGTTGTATTCCAGGCTTCTACGATGACTAACAGAAATGATACTTTATCAAGCTGTTAAAAAACATTATTATACACAGGAACATGACCGAAAACTCCACTGAAGAGATCCAACGCAATTAATTCACTTTGAACAAATAATGTCTTAAGTTTTAGGTGCAGTATAATCAATAAGAGATTGCTTGGTCCAAAATTGTGTGTAATATTACTCCTATACTCCTAATACTACTATATTTACTTTAGAATAAACCTCACAGTACTGGGACGATAATCAGTTGAAGCCAGCTGATTGCAAATATAATTTCCATAGACGACAAAATGCAACTAGCCAAGGTAGACAAACGTTAGCTTCATTACAGCAGATGTCCAATCCACAAGACTCCAACTCAGAGAGCATAGCACTTCCATCGGTTAAAAATAAACCCATCTCTCCCAGTCAGTGCCTCCAGACAGCGTCAAAGAGATGTTTCCTCATCATCCAGGGGGAACACAATTTGCCTTGTCTGCATTTAAAGGACATCATTTGCTCGGTTGGTTATCAAATATTTGGGTTTCCCACTGCTTGAATTGACCTTCATACTTGCTTTGGGACTATATGTACTTTAAGTGTGTGTGTGTGTGTGTGTGTGTGTTTGTAATAGGGCCAACCTTCCTCCCCCACGAAGGCCCTAAGGTAAGAAATAATAATAAAAATAACAAACTTGGCCAATATTTCCTGTTCCGCGTCTCCCCTGTTCTATTCTCCCAGCACAGAGCGCCTGCATTGTGTGTGCGCAAGCATGCATGTACGTATATATGTGTGTGCGTACGCATGTGTGTTGGGGTGAGACACACACCTTATAATGAAGCCATATGGCCTGTCTGTTAGTATGCGAGGTGCCAGCCACTGGAAGATGTGATGCTGGCTGGGGGTGGGGAGCTGGAGTTGAGACGTGAGTGGCATGCTTATATTTGTTCCTTTACTTTGTGTAGCATCTTCACTGCTGTACTCCCCTCACCCTCCCCCCAGTATCCTCCCCCCTTTCTTGCTCAAAACATTGGCCCTATGAGACCCTGTTGTCTCTCGCCCATCAAAACTCCTTTTATTTTTTGTTTGTCTCGCAATAAGATTGGAAAAGTGCGGGGCTTTGCAGCGCGCGTGCGTTAGCTAGCTAGCTAGCTAGCTATATGCTCGCTGGCTCTCTGGGAAATGCCTGCGAGAGCTAGCAAGAGAGGAAGCGCTTGGAAGGAGACTGGCCTGACCTAAATTTACATGTTAGGAAGGAATCTGGATGACAGCTCATGAAGAAAGGGAGACAGAGTGAGAGAAAGGGGAGTGTGTGTGCGTGAGACACAGAGCGAGACAGGGGGAGAGAAAGAGAGATGGAGAGGGGGGGGGGAAAGAGATAGAACGAGAGAGGCCGAGACATAAGACATGTTAGGAACTGCTTACCTTCAGAACATAATGCAGCAGAAAGTGAGTGATGATATATATACAGAATATATATTTATATAATACATATATAAGAGTGAGTTGGAAAGAGGGTGAGAGAGACGTATTGGTTTCTGTTCATAGTATAGTTTTTGTGCTTACATTGTAAACAATGACTTGATAGCCATTAGGGCATAATGAGGAATAAATTAAGGTTTATTTGAGATATGGTGCATATAATGTTCTATTGAACCAAATAAGTGTCCTGCAATATTCAATATTAAACTAATCATATTATTCAAATGAATAATAAAAATTAAATTAGTGTATTATTTCACGAAAACTGCCGAACTAACGAAACTGCCAAAATAAAAATAATTAAAAAAATGTGCAGCCTGAATAATTAATAATGATTTTGTGTTGTTAAACGAGTATGAATTGTTTTGTTTACTCAACATGAAATAATTAACATCAACATGATGGTTGGCTACATGTTTGTACTTTTGAGTGATCATATCTTCAACAAATTCTTATGATCAAGGCTGGCTTCGCCATGGTTAGAAAGTTGAACATTTTAATTCAAATAACTTAGTGCACAACTATCTGCCAATAAAGAAATCCCAAATTAATCAAACAAAATGCATATGTGCAAATAACCGTGTCACTCAGAATTTTACTACATATATTTTATTCATATAGTCCATGACGGTGATACCCCAGGCTTAAATTTCAAGTAATTTAATGTGGATTTCTATTTTCCCCATCATTTTTAAGGAGAAAATCCATATGCCCTTGATTGCAATAATTATTCATGGTAAAGTTTAATCTCAGTGTGATTTTTCCCTTCATTTCATGAGGCCTGCGTTCTCAACTCCTCTCTCTATTTGCTTGTCATACATTTGTGATGAACGCATGGCGTTCCGGAGATCTGGACCACTTCCCTGATGCATGGGTGTGAGTTGAGGGCTTTGCTACGGAGTCTGTCGCTCGGCTGAGCTGCTAGGCAGGCATATACATCACATGTGTATGTATCTCTGTATGTGTGTGTGTGTGTAGGTTTTTTCTTTTTTGACTACTTCAGTGCGTGCATGTGGTTCCTTCACATAGGCACGGCCTTATCATGTGTGACAGAAAAAATACGACCAGCCACGCAGGGAAGTATATCATTTAACTAAGTTGGAGGTGAACATTGCCACAAACTCAACCAGATGGATTTGCACATATGTGCGTGTGTGTGTGTGGTTGATGTGTGTGCGTGTGTGATGTCGGTAGGTATGTGTGTGTGTGTAACCAGCTAAGAATAGTCTGTCATGTATTGTGTTGGACTTACACAGCGCTGTGAGGAGTGAGACTTTTCCATGGTGCGGGCCTTGCGTGATCAAAAAACAAGACCGAAACCATGAAGCTAAGTCCCTCACTGCCGGCCCTTTAAAAATGCAGGAGGTGAACACACGCAGAAGAAAGGAAGGTAAATGTATAAATTATGGAGTCAAAGAAAAAAAGTATGCTTCAACAGTGGTGCAGAGAATAGCCCCACCCACCCACAAACACGCACACACACAAAGGATTGCGTACGCACATACGAAAAGCCATGCATATAAGCGCACACATGCAGGCCTGCATGCACACACACACGGTAAGCCGTAATAACTATAATGTGGATGAGGATACAGGGCCGACATGGTGTAACTTGGTGTAACTAATATTTTTTACATTACTTATAATTGAGACTTAAAAATATTTGGCACGGGATGAAAGCCAAAAATAAAACATAGATGCATTTGTAAAAACATATTTTTGTCTGGCCAAAAAGTAGCTTTAAAAATAATTGTATTAAAAAAATTATAATACACACATTTAAACTGAATAAAGCACCAAACATAGTATTGGTTATTCACAAAAAAATTATGTTGATATTTTGTTTATTAAAATAACATTTTAGTTCTTAACTAAGAATTTAATTTACATTTGAACACAATATTGATCATGATAATGGTGATTCTGTCATCTTTTCTTGATAAAAATCAAGAAAATAATATATTTTCTTGATAAAAATCTTAAATAAATATTAATAATAAATATTAATATGTTCAGTTGAATTAAAAGTTATATATTAGTTGATCATATTGCATGACCTTAAACATTGTTTTGTTATACATTTGTCCCTCACCATAGAAAGGGTAAAGAATATAAGTTATAAAATTGGAACATTCTGTTGTGCACAACATAATTAAAGAGAGAAGTTAAATTAAAAAAACAAAAGTTATAGAAAAGTTTTTTTCAATGGAAAACTCGTAACGGCATTAATCGTTCGGCCCAATTCCTTTTTGTGTTGATATGGGCATGCAAACACAGAAATACACAACTTCGGCCAAGTAATGTCCTGTTGGGTTTAAGTTTAAAAATAAACAGATTTCAATATGGAAAGGGAATTATAATAACTATGTAGTTTAAGTTCGTGATGATATGATTTAGGATTTGGATTTCAGTGAACAACCTCACATTTTTAATAAAGCCTGGTTAACGAGGTGATATGTTATGAGATGTTTATTCACATGTATACTTATACCAATGCAATGTTCCAGTGTCCCATAAAAAACATATATTTACTAATAAACCACCAAACAGATTAAGATTTGGTCCCCCTTTCATCCACCATAATCCATCTGGTTCAGTCCATTGCAACAGAGAGGTCCTATTTCACTCTTGCGTCATTTTACTTGGATAAAGACTACACAACACTAATACTTTTCACTTGGACAAAGTCTACAAGGAGTGCAACCTAATGATTTTCAGACTTACAAGTATTTTTTTTTATAAATGACACTTAGATTTAGTCATTGAGACACTTTTAGCTAAACCCACTAGTCGACAACGATCAAAGCAAGCACATGCCGCTATGAATGAAGTCAAAGTGCTGCAGAGCGCAAAGGAGCCATAGTGATCTTTAATTAGAGGTAGTGCAAATAGTTACATGACCCTTCCACAACAGGAGCACC